>CM060367.1:207581513-208181513 GCA_030545235.1 Helianthus tuberosus | reverse complement strand
AAAATCTATCCAAATCCATCGAATCTAAACACTTTGGCCGAGGATGATTATACACACCCCTTAAGCCATTAACAAACTCATCTGTCTTCACCTCCTCCTCCGTGTAAAAACCCAAAGCCACTCCAAACTGAGCAATACTCATCTCGTACAAATTCCGGCCCAATGAGAATAAAACCGCGTTTTTCTCCGCAAAAGTACCCTCTTTATGATGGAAGGTACAATGGAACTCAAGTGTAAGTTCATCATACTGCGGCCAATTACACTCCATTGCCGCTCTCAGTCGTGGCCCCAACAACTCCGCCACCCGATCACTCGCTCCCATACTTTGTAACCACTCCCAGTCAATCGTACGGTGCTCCAACATTTGAGTCACCACATACTTCTTTAGTTTCACCCTCTCGTCACTGTCTTCTTCAAAATCTAGGACCGGGTGATCAACTATCCTCTCGACTCGGGAATACACTCTCCTATCGTTCCCACGATACTTGATCTTCCTTTTTCTCGGGTTAAACGATGAGCCTTCACCTGATATGTTTCTGTAAAACAAGAAAGATTTGACAAGAAAAACAATGCAGAATGTTAGTAGTCACAAACTATTTTTGGTGTTTTTAATTTTTTTTTTTTAACGAAAACGCTAGAAAAGCCGTATAGCATTTCATTCGCGGCTTTTGTTTGAAAACAAGTGACATTAAAGCATCGTTTTGCAAAATATCGTAAGCCAAAACCGAACCTCGCCCGAATGGAGATTGAGTACGGGCGAGGGGTTTTAATAATTAAGTACGCAAAACAAAGCAATATGACACTTAGACGACACTAATACGACTCAAAAATGACCCACACGACCTAACGGACACTAAACAAAACAACGACTAGACTAGACCTCGACCTAAGTAGACGCCAACAATACAAGATTCGAACCTCTACCTCATCCCGGCACTTTACTCGCCCTCGAGTAATCCCAAGTGCCGAAATTCATCAACAAAAAAAACGTAAGTGCGGAAGCAATGGACACGGGCCGTGTAAATAGTAAAAATGCAATTTTTATGTCAAAAAACTACAACCCGTATCCCCACACTTATTGTTGAACTACGCTTCCCAAACCAAACAACCCGCGGGATTCAAATCAAACATAATCAAACCACCCCACAAGTCTTAAGCATGCCCAAGTAAACCAACCCGAACCATCCGCAAGCCCCATTCTGTGTAAATATCCCAAACAAAACCACCCGCATACCACTAGCATCATTAATGGCTCAAAAATCTCAACTTTAGCAAACTACCCAAACCCTAGACCTAAAACATGACTGACCCGACAGTACAAACGAGAAATAAAGTTACCTACTAACAAGAAATCACAGAAATCATACCTTGGATTCGGATTTAGCAAGAACAAAGAAGTCTTGAACTTGTGGTGCACGAGTTTGTCCAAAAACGCGAGAATGCAGCGCGAATTCGGGTGAAATTTATGGTGGGTATTGTGGGGAAAGTGATTGTGGTGATTTAGGAAGAAGAATGGAGTGATTTGGTGAAGAATTGAGCAAGTTATGGTGATTTTTGTGTAATTCGCGGCTAGGGTTTCTCAATGGTGAAAGGGAATTGAGTTATGCAGCAACAGGGCCAAGAAAACAATTTAATCCGGTTCATAGGGGCCTCGCGTGACGCTAAGGTTCCAGGGGGGGCTGGCGTGACGCGGCGCCATCGATTTTAATTGTTTTTAAACCTTTACCCCTCGCGCGACGCTAAGGCCCTAGGCGTCACGCCTAGGGCTGTTTTTCACAGAATGTTACGCAAAATCTTGGTGTTCATGCCTTAGAATTTTTTTTTTCAAAACTTTTCCCCACCATCCAAACTCCTAGAAATTTTCTAAGTATCATAGAAACATACCTGAGGGCTCTTTTCTCATGCTTCTTCCATTCCATAGCGGTGACGAAACCTGCGAAATTCTCAACGACACAAAACAAACACCGAAAAACTACGAAAATACTCGTTAAAACACGAAAGTACTCAAACGACGACTCTTATACAAACAATACAAAATGTACACTTGGGCTTTCACCCAAAACACTAATTGGCGGCTTTAGGTGGGATTTCGAGAGGAGTTACCTCCCTCTCATCCTTGTTTCTCGCTCCTCCAATGTAATGCTTCAAACGATGACCGTTCACCTTCCAACTACGGCCATCCGCCTCATCCACGATCTCCACCGCTCCATACGGAAACACATAGTGAACCATATAAGGTCCCGACCACTTCGATTTCAACTTACCCGCAAAAAGCTTCAACCTCGAGTTATAAAGAAGCACTTTATCGCCTTTGCTAAACTCCTTCACTTTCCTCAACCTTCTATCATGCAACAACTTCGTTTTCTCTTTAATCCCCAACGATCGAGCATACGCCGCATCCCTAAGCTCTTCAAGCTCATGAATTTGAAAGAAACGCTTCCTAGCGGCTTCGGTCATGTCTAGATTAACGGCTTTCAAAGCCCAAAGCGCTCTATGCTCTAATTCTACGGGGAGATGACAAGCTTTTCCGTAGACGATCATAAAAGGTGTGGTACCTAAAGGCGTCTTGTAGGCGGTTCTAAACGCCCACAATGCATCGTCCAGCTTGTCGGACCAATCTTTCCTATTTTTACCAACTGTCTTCTCTAAGATTCGTTTAATACTGCGATTCGCATTCTCCACTTGTCCACTCGTTTGTGGATGATATGCGGTAGACAAACGATGAGTGACAGCGTAGCGTGCAAGCAACTTCTCCATCAATGCATTGCAAAAGTGAGTGCCACGGTCACTAATTAAGGCTTTAGGAGTACCGAATCGTGAAAAGAGCTTTTTAAGAAATTTCAACACTAGTCGGGCTTCATTTGTGGGAAGAGCTTGAGCCTCAACCCATTTAGACACGTAATCAATCGCCACGAGTATATAACGATTTCCCTTGGAGTTTGGGAAGGGTCCCATGAAGTCGATGCCCCAAACGTCAAAAACCTCAACTACTTGTATGGGGTTTTGAGGCATCTCATCTTTGGCGGAAATATTGCCGGTTCGTTGACATGCATCACACATTTTCACGAACTCCTCGGCATCTCTAAGAACGGTAGGCCAATAGAAACCACAATCGAATACCTTTTGGGCGGTGGCGTGTGCACCATGGTGTCCTCCCGTGAGGCCCTCAGGCACATGCTTAATAATGTTCCACCCCTCCTCTCTCGACACACAACGTCTAAGAACTCTATCTCCTCCTATCCTAAAGAGAAAAGGATCGTCCCAAACATACTTTCTCGCCTCGCTAATGAATCGCTTCCTTTGTTGTGTAGACATCCCTTTCACCACATTGCCACTAGAAAGATAATTTGCTAAGTCGCAAAACCATGGCAATCCTTCTTTCTCGGCCTCCACAAACTCTATAGACTCGTGAGGGAACGTGTCTCCAATCTCCTCCTCACGAATCTCTTCCCTCTTGGGATCCTCTAACCGCGATAAATGATCGGCCGCCACATTCTCGGCCATTCTCTTGTCCCTAATCTCAATATCGAACTCGCTAAGCAAAAGAATCCACCGAATGAGTCGAGGTTTAGCGTCTTTCTTTTGAAAAAGAAAACGTAACGCGGAGTGATCGGTGAAGACAATTGTCTTGGATAAAATGAGGTACGAGCGGAATTTATCAAAAGCGAAAACTACGGCTAAAAGCTCTTTCTCCGTGGTAGTGTAGTTTTCTTGAGCATCGTTGAGCGTTTTGCTCGCGTAGTAGATGGGGTGGAAGTGCTTATCCTTTCTTTGTCCTAATACCGCTCCAACGGCATAGTCACTCGCATCGCACATTAGCTCAAACGGCAAGCTCCAGTCGGGCGAGATAAGAATAGGTGCACTAACCAACTGTTCCTTCAAGAAGTTGAAGGCCTTAAGACACTCTTCGTCAAAGACGAATGGAACATCTTTCTCTAGCAAACGGGTCATGGGGCGAGTAATTTTTGAGAAATCCCTAATAAAGCGCCTATAGAAGCCCGCATGCCCTAGAAAACTCCTAATCGACTTAACACTCGTGGGTGGAGGTAACCTACTAATGGTATCTATTTTCGCACGATCTACCTCAATACCCTCTCTCGATATCTTATGCCCTAACACTATACCTTCCGTCACCATGAAGTGACACTTCTCCCAATTTAGCATAAGCTTCGTCTCTACACACCGCTTCAACATCCTCTCCAAATTCTTCAAACACACATCGAAAGAATCACCATAAACTGAAAAATCATCCATGAAAACCTCCATGGAAGTCTCTATCATATCCTGAAATATGGCGACCATGCAACGCTGAAAAGTAGCTGGAGCGTTACATAACCCGAATGGCATGCGTCGGTACGCATAAGTGCCATAGGGGCATGTGAAGGTGGTCTTATCCTGATCCTCGGGTGCTATGGGGATCTGGAAGTAACCGGAAAAGCCGTCTAGAAAACAATAGAATTGTTGACCGGCGAGACACTCCAACATTTGATCTATGAAAGGCAATGGGAAGTGGTCTTTACGGGTGGCATCATTCAACTTTCGGTAGTCGATGCACACGCGCCAACCCGTGACCGTACGTGAAGGGATAAGCTCGTTCTTTTCGTTCATGACAACGGTCATCCCCCCCTTCTTGGGGACAACCTGAGTGGGACTAACCCAAGGTGAATCAGAAATGGGATAGATCATCTCGGCATCTAGGAGTTTAAGAACCTCCTTTTTCACTACATCTTGCATGTTGGGATTAAGCCTCCTTTGGGGTTGCACCACCGGTTTATAATCATCCTCCATGAGTATCCGGTGGGTGCAATAGGAAGGGCTTATGCCCTTGATGTCGGACAACCTCCATGCAATGGCCTCTTTGTTGGCCGTCAACACATCTAACAACCTCAATTTCTCACTTTCCTCTAACTCGGATGAAATAATAACGGGTAGCTCGGAACCCTCCCCTAAGAAAGCATACTCTAGATGAGATGGAAGTACCTTAAGCTCTAAGGGTGGGGGTTGGGTGGTGTCATCACTAACCGCTAACACATCGGGGATTAAAGGAGTCCCCTCCTCTTCAACGTCATCTACACTCTCCAACTCCTCTTCTACCTTCTCTCCTACCTTCTCTCCTACCACTAGGTCCGCTCCACTAATATACTCTAAGCAATGGTCGACACACGAGATGAACGAATTCAAGAAGTAGACGGAATGACAAGGACCGCTATATTCAACCGAACCATTCGGGTGGTTCATGGAACGCTCTATCTCAAATGTAACTCTCTCCTCACCGACCCTAAGAGTGATCTTACCATCATGAACATCTATAAGGGCTTTGGCGGTACGTAAGAAATGACGACCTAAGATAATGGGAACTCTCTCATCCGCTTCCATATCAAGAATTACGAAATCGGCGGGAAACACGAATTTGTCTACCTTAACTAGCAAGTTCTCAACTATACCCCTAGAGTATTTAAAGGACCGATCAGCTAAGGATAGTGTCATTCGGGTAGGTGCAAGCTCTCCTAGGTCTAGCTTCTCATAAAGAGAAAAGGGCATTAAGTTGATGCTAGCACCTAAGTCGGCCAAAGCTCTAGTGTGGGTGTTGCTACCGAATAGACAAGGAATGGTAAAAATACCCGGATCGGTAAGCTTTTCGGGAAGCTTATTTAACACAACGGCGGAACATCCC
Source organism: Helianthus tuberosus (assembly GCA_030545235.1). Lineage (NCBI taxonomy): Eukaryota > Viridiplantae > Streptophyta > Magnoliopsida > Asterales > Asteraceae > Helianthus > Helianthus tuberosus. Next base: position 208,175,839 of record CM060367.1, on the reverse strand, counting down.
CCATTCAACGGAACGTTAGACAACTCTCCTAACTTCTCTTTGTTCCTAAGGAGATCTTTCAAGAACTTTGCGTATTTCGGCATCGATTGAAGTGCCTCTATAAACGGAAGATTAATCTTCAATTGCTTGAAGATGTCTAGAAATTACCCGTATTCCCTTGAGTATTTTTGGTTCTTAAGGTGTGAGGGAAACGGAATATACGCATGGTTTACTAAGGGTGAAGGTCTAACGTCTATGGGGTTTTTTCAACTTTCTTCTCACTTTGAGACTCACCAGGCTGTGCGGTACTTGCTGGGCTTAGCCTCTTTTGCACTTTGTCGGGAGCCTCCATTTCGATCTCCTCATCTATCACATCTCCCTCTTCATCAACTACTCTCTCCTCGACTCTTGGGTTTCCTACGGTCTTGCCACTACGGGTGGTAATGGCTTTAGCATGGGCATTAGGGTTCGGTTGGGTGTTACCCGCAAAGTGACCGGGTAATCTCTCTTCTAGCTTCCTAGACATATCCCCTACGACCCTTTGGAGGTCTTGGAAGGAGGCTTGATGGTTCTTAAGCATTAGGTCATGTTCACTAAGGGTCTTTTGAGTGGTTTGATCCCTAACAACTAGCTGGCTCATCATAGCCTCCATTCTTTCTATGCTACCCCCTAAATCAAAACTTGGACCTTGACCTGTTTGACCTTGGTTATTTGACCCCCCATCCTTGACCTGCCCATTGAACCCTTTGTTGAACTGCCCACCTGAACCCCCACCAAAAAGTGAACTTTGGCCCCTATTTGGGTTTTGAGCCATTTGGAAGCCAGGAGGTCCATTTGAGCGAAAAGTGTTATTATTAAATTTATTATTATTACGCCAACCGGACCCAAAATTATTACCACCAAAACCGCTAGGTTGACCTCTACCGAACCCTCCTCCTACAAAATCGACCTGCTCCTCACCAACAAGTAATGGACACGCACTCGTGTCGTGACCCCCTCGACAATACTCACATTTGTCTACCTTAGCCTTGATTTCTTTAAGCTCCCTAGTCACGTTTTCCAAAACAGCGGCTAAACTAGGATCCATGGTGACATGGTTCACCCCTCGGGCGGGTGCACTAGTAGTGGTATTGGAACTACCACTTTGATACCTCTGATCGGATCGTGATTGGGATTGAGACTGAGCAAATGCCTCAAAACGCTCTAAACACTCAGCAACTGTAAGAATACCCATCATATGCCCCCCCCCCCCCCCCCGCATTCGTATCGAACCTATCACGAGTCTCTTGGGTGAGACCATTATAGAATTTCTCACACAAAGCCCAATCGGAAAGACCATGCTGGGAGCAACGAGCACACAAGTTTTGGAAACGCTCCCAAGCAAGGTAGTAAGGCTCGTCGGGCTCCATGCGAAAGGAGTGGATTTGGTCTCTAAGACGGGAGGCTTTAGCGGGCGGGAAATACTTATTCAAAAAGGCTTGACGAAGCCCCGCCCATGTGGTAAAGGTACCGGTTGGTTGAGAGTCCAACCAAGTAGCCGCACGGCCGGCTAATGAGAATGGGAAAAGCTGTAGGTAGGTGGCATCGTTGGGTGCACCGTGAAGGCTAAAAGTGGCTAGGATGTGGGAGAAACGGTTAATGTGGGCCGGGGCGTCCTCATCGTCTCGGCCATGGAATTGGATACTATTGGTTATAGCCTGCATGGCATAAGATGGAATCTTCCATGAGTTCTCACTAACGATGGGTGGAACGGTAATAGGTGAAGCAAGACCGGTGAAATCCTGAGTGGCTTGCTGATGGACGGTTTGCCTAGGGTTGGCCATTTGTTCTATGTTTTCGGGATTGCTAGAGGCACTAGAAGTAGCACTATTGGGTGGGGAAACCTTAGGTGAGGTTTTAGGTGAATGGTTTGGCGAAGGAGGTGGTGTAGGAGGTGGGGTGGGTAACGGGGTGGAATCGAAATTGGGGAAACGAGAAGAGGATGTAGAATTAACCTGCGGGCCTTGGCCCAATTGAGATGATGACTGCTTGACTGGTGGTGGTGGTCCGTGCGAGCGCAGATGTGGCATCCACTAAAAGCAAAAACCTGAACACAAGAAAAGCAAACAATAGTTACTACGACTCAAGATGAAAATAAAAGACACAAAACAAAGTAAACACGTAGCACGTATTTGTCAAGTAAATCTATCAAAGCTAATGAACGCAATTACCAAGAATCCCCGGCAATGGCGCCAAAAACTTGATGTGTGCTAAACAGACTATAAAAATTCAACTATATTAGACTCTCTAAGCTAACACTAAAGAGCTTTAATTCTAGACTCGACCTAAACCACACAATCGGCAAGTGTACCGATCAATGTAGTATAACCCTAGGAAGTCCGGATATCGAACCACGAGACTCTATAAATCACGTAAACTAGACTTTAATAGACACTGACAGACTCAACTAAAACTTGTTTATTTGTTTTTTTTTTTTTTTTTTTGGGGGGGGGGTTATGGAAAACTAAGGAAATCTATATTAAACTACTAAATTAAACTAAAGCTAGACTAAAGACGAATAAAGACTGAGGACTTTTCTTATATGAGAACGAGACCACCTAGACAAGAATCCTGGATTGTTTTTAAGAGATTACCGATTAAGTTAAATGCATGAATTATGGAACCGGGATCTTAAAGTACTAAACCTATTAAGAACCATCTAAGCCCCTCGACCATTCTCAAGGAGAAACCTGTGGAACTACCTAGGCCGTTAATCCTACCGGTTATTAGACGCCTTTCCAGTTGTCTAATTATTGTGTAAGTACCCTAATGTTGACCTACTCTTTTCCAATCATAGATCTAGGGTAGTTTGAAGTAATTAATTTGACTTGATAGACTAATAAAACCGACAAGTAAACCAAGACATGACCTTTTTCCAAGGACTATCTAAAGCAATTCGTCGGGGAAGACCTACCAATAGCCCCTCACTTTCCAGGTATTAGGACTAGTAGAACACTAAGACTTAGCAAATTTTTACCAATTACTTCTAGGGGTTATTGCGCAATTCTCCCTAAAGAGTGAAGGTTTTCTAACGTGATATAGACACTCACCGAAATCCTAAACCCTAATATGACTCTATGTTGTGATATAGACCGTCACTAAGAATCATATGAAGCAAATAATAACAATAAACCAACTCAAAGCATGCATATACATCAAATCATTAAATCAAACCGCTTACTAAACACAATCAATCCATAGTAATCATGCAAATAACAAAAACGGTAAAAACTTTATATTAATCCATTCATCAAGTCTAGGTGGTTTATAAATTTAGCCAAGCATCTCAATAAATGAAAACGAAACAAAGATGTCTAAACATGAATTCATTGTAACAAGTTTCAAGAAAAGAAATCGACAAAACAAGGGATTAGAAAACCCGATAGATCCTTCGACTCTTCGCCCTTGACTCGTACCAATGATTCCCAAGCCTTGAAATCTCCGGTTCTCCTCCAAGAATGCTCTCTCAATGCCAAAAGATGTCTAAAATTCGTAATTAGGGTTTTTTTAAGTTTCTTGGGAATTAATCTTCAAAACCCTAGCAGCAAAACAACCAGATTCACGATTCAAGGCCTAGGCGCGACGCGAGGGGGGCATGGCGTGACGCGGCGCCTCCCTTCATTATTTTATTGTTTTTTTCTTGATTTCCAGCATTCCATCTCGCGTACGAATCCCGTTTTTCTTCCAAACTGCTCGTTTTGACTCGTTTTTCATCACTTTAAGCTACGGGACCTGAAATCAACACTTAACGTCAGCAGTATCGAAATTCTAACCTAAACTAGACTCAAAACAACCGAAAACTAACCAAAATATACACTAAAAACATATGTACTTTGCAGTACATCAATGCCCGGGAATTACTTCTACACTGTAGAAATTGAGAGAGAATTTTGAGGTTTGAACGACGGAACTGAAGGCCGATCGATCCAATTTATAGGATCTGATTCTGGCTTTCTCGCGGCCCGCGTAAGAAACAGAAAGGGTGTCACGGCCCGCGACGTAGGGTGTTTTGGGCGTAGCTTGATCGACTCACAAGTGTAGGTCTGCCACGATCGTACCACGTGGCAGCTCCGGGGGCGGCCTGGTGGCCTAACTGTCACGGCCCGCGACCAAGCTAGCCGTAGGCTCCGCGCCCCACGAGCGAGTAAAGTATTTTGTTTTTATTTATTTTTTGTAAAATTAAAGGTATTCGGGACCGGTTTTCGTATACGGGGTGTATTTTAAGACATATTGGGGCGTTCTAAATATTTTAGGGGTGTCGAAATTATTTTAGGAGGGTTGTTATAAAGGATGAGACCGAAAAACGTACTCCTAAGAAGGTCAAATTTTGGTCGCCTAAGGAAGTGTTCGAGTTGGCAAAAGCATGGCTCGACGTGTCGGAGGACGAGATTGTTGGTAAGTTTTATATACTTTTATAAACATATACTTTTGTAAATTTATTTTTTAATTCAAACATATAGTTTTGTAAATAATTTTTTTTTCTAGGAAACGACCAAGACTTAAAGGTTTTTTGGGGTCGTATACGTGAAAAGTTTTTCGCCGCAATGGGTCGTGGCGACTATCGAACTGCCGATTCTTTTTCGGGAAAGTGGGGTGCTATGAGGACGAAGGTTAGCAATTTCAACAACATATATACTAATCTCGGCAACAGTAGTCGAAGAAAAAGTGGTGCGAGCGACGTCGATGTCATGACACAAGCCCACAACGACTATAGAATGTACCATGGGAATATGTTTACGTTGGTAACCACATGGGGGCCTCTTCGCAAATCTCCAAAGTGGCATCTTGTACCACCGTTCAACCCAACTATAACAACCCTCCAAAATTATTACCAACACCCTTAATATATGTAGAACACCCCTATACGACCTAAAATACCTCCCGTATACGAAAACCGGTCCCGAATACCTTTATTTTTATAAAAATTAATTAAAAACAAAAATTTATGGTCTCTAGCGGGGCGCGACACACCCTTTAGTGTTTGTCGCGGGGCGCGAGAACCTAGCCACCAGGCGCAGCCCGGTGCTGCTACGTGGCAGCAGCGTGTCGAGACTATGGGACAAACTCAGCAACCCTACACCCCTACTCACCAATCTCGCGGGCCGCAAGAAAGACAGCCTTGGCTGTCGCGGGCCGCGACCCGCTGTCGGATCAGCCCTATAAATAGAGGTCGTTGGCCTTCAGTTCAATTCGCTCAAAATTTTCTCGATCTCTCCCAATTCTGAAGTGATAAAATTATACTCAGGCATAATAGCCCCTAATTAACGAAGTTCTACCTCGTTGTAAGTATCATAACCCCCGGTTACGTATTAGATACGCTGCCCGATTGATCTAGGGTTCCGTAACGGCTGTCGTGGTTCTGCCCGACGTAGTCGTTGGAATGTCGTCTCGGGGAGGGTATTACTAATGTAAATATTGGGTTATTATACTAACACATGTGCATTATGTAATTAATAGATAATCACCAGGAAATCCTAAAGGAAAACCCTAAGACAGCAAAGCGAGTAATCTCCTTTTTTGTGTAAACCTTTTTGTAAACTGCTTTTACAAAACCTCAAATGATTTACATTATATTAAACAGTGATTGAGTATTTGTATTCTACAATTATCGTCGGTATGTTGGGGTTTTGTGTACAAAATTTGTTACTACAGTGTGAGTGGTAACATGACCACAAGTCGGGTTGACAGTACCGTGGGGGTAATTAAAGTAGATGGAAACAAATGTAATTTCGCGACCGCCCTAAAAACTGTAAAACGGTTTTACCTTTCTTGATTAAACTTGGATTCACTCACCAGTATTTCCCACTGACAAAATGATTTTAAACGCGTTTCAGGTAACAAAATATGAAAGCCAAATAGAAGTCAGCTGGACAGCACTGAAGGCTTGGAAAAGTGGCTATAAAAGTTACCTAAATAAAGAGATATTTTTATTTAAATAAAATAGGGTTTACCCCTATGAAAATGTGTGTATTTGAAACTTGGAATTTTCCCATATGTTTAATATTATGAAAGCGTGGTATTTTACTCTGATAAAATATTTCCTAACTACGGTCCTGATGTAATTTCCGCTGCCAAACTGATAAACACCGATACCACTGAAACTGGTCGCGGCCGCCCGTTCCCGTGTAGTTAGGGGACGGGGGTTGCGACAGAAGGTGGTATCAGAGCTATGCCACTGATTCAGCCACAAAAGTGTTCTGCTGACACCAAAATTTGTTCAATATGCTAGGAAATAATCTATGGGATTTTGTGCATATCTATATATTATTGTTGTGTGTTATTTGACTATTTGTTAGTTTACAGTATGAGCAACCAAGGACCTTCAGACGCCTACCGTCAGTTGTCCAGCTCACCTAGGGACGAAGGCACCTCTTCACAGCCTACCCTCTTAGGGTATTCGGCTGACAACGAAGATGGGATATTCGTGTTCAAGGCCCAATCTGAAGAGTCATTCCCTCCTAAGAAGAGAGGATGGTTCAGCAGAGGAGCACATGATCGTAGAAAAAGGATGAAAAAGTTACAACAACAACGTGCTTTAGCAGCCGTTAAGAGAGAAACAAATGCTCACACCCAGGATATGCTCAATAGAAGTCTAGCAAATTTTCATATCTTAGCAACTACAGCTGCAGACCCTAATTTAGAGCAACTCATAGCACCCCAGCCCTTACCACTGTTTCCCACACAACCAATGTAAATTGAAGCCAACCCAGAAAACCAAATCTCAATGTCTGATTTTGACCCAGCTGAGATACCTAGAATACCAGCACCCCATCCCTCCGACCCAGACTATGATCCATGGTTTGACAACCATAGGGATTACCAGCAACGCTACCCAATACCAGAAAACGAACCCATGCCAAACCTAGCAGCTTACCCAGACTTGGACCCTCTAGATCCCTATTATGATAACGACCAATACATCAGGGAAATTCTAGAATGTTGGTGCATATGTCTGTCGACTTCGTCTTGTATCGAGTCGTGTGTCTAGATAGGATTGATTGGAGCTCAGTATACGAGAAAATAGGGTTTGTATAGAATGTGTGCATTTCGCACGAAATGGAAGAGAGCATTTCGCACGAAATGGACTTTGTCCATTTTGCACGAAATGAATCTTAACCATTTCGTACGAAATGGCTAGTCTATAAATACCAGAGCCTCCAAGTCATTTGTATCGTTTTCTAATTCCGGAGCCGAAGTGCTGCCGACGTGTCATTTGATTTGTAACAGTGTTAAATCAATATACAAGACAATTAAAGAGTGAATCAAGCTGTAATCAAGTCTGTATCATTGAATTCCACCTTTGATATGGATTAGAACTCTTCTGATAGACTCGTTTAGATCGAATCTTGATCCTACAAGTGGTATCAGAGCTCAGGAGGAAGAGTTCTTACCGAATTCAGCTTGTTTTCGTCATATTTCTGTCTTCTACACCTTCTTTTTCAAGATAAACAAGATTTTACGGTTAAAATGGATTAAATTTCACATATAACGTGCGAAACACTGTTTTAATCAATCCTTGAGAAAATCAGACTTAAAATCGACCTAGAAGTTGATCAATTTTGTCAAAAACCGGCCGATTGGATGACGTCAGCATGATTTCGCACGAAATGGGTTTCCATTTCATTTGAAGTTGCCATTCCGTTTGAAAGAGACATCATTTCGCTTGAAAAGTATTTCCATTTCGCACAAAATGGTCTAGTAGACATTCATTCCGTACGAATTGACCCGAAGTTCCATTTCGCACGAAACAGAAGTTCATTCTGTACCAAACGTTCATTTCCCTTGAATCATTTCACACCAAAGGCATTTCGTTTCAAAGTTATCCATTTCATTTGAAAACTCATTTCGTTTGAACTTTGTGAATTTGTGAAACAAGTTACTAAAACATGGAAGAGGAATGTTACAACGCGTTTGCAACCACTCCAGCTGCTCCAGTTACTGCTGCCGAAACAATTGAAATCGAAAATGAAACGGGAACGTCTCAAAAGCCTCCAAAGCTTATGTACATCGAGGATTTTAAAAAACATGGGTGCAAGCTTATAAGTTTGATGCATGGTGTGCGTTGGATAAAGATTACGAAAAACCGATAGATGACCGTGGAAATGAAAAATCTTTAAGTGATTTTTCAGCGGCTGAGAAGTTAAAATACACCAGTGAGAAATTGATGATTAGTATTCTCCAACAAGCAGTAAAAGAAGATATTTTTGTTTTGCTTCAACATGAGGACACTGCTAGATCAATTTGGTTGGCATTGATTCAAAAGTTTAAGGGAAGTGCTGATATGATCAAAAATAAACATGCATTACTAAAGAAATCATTTGATATGTTTGTAGCGTTTGAAGGTGAAACAACCAAAACGACTATCGATAGATATTGTCACCTTGTTCAGGAAATGAGAAGATTGGAAATCAAGAAAGACGACGATGAATGGGTTGATAAGCTTGCTGATGCACTACCACAGAACAAATGGGGAACATATTTGTTGATCTTGAAACATATGAGAAAATCTGAAAATATGAATTTGAGTAAGTTCATTCAGAAGATTGAAGAACATGAATTGGATGTTCAGAAAATTGCTATCATGAATAATCCAAATGCTCAACGGGATGTTAGTCTATATTACAGAGGAAACAAATTTGAGACTACTTCGAATCCGAAGATTAAGACTGCTTTCAGTGCTGATGGTTCTTCTGGAACAAATGTTAGCACTACAACTCAGAGTGGTGGATATTCGTCTTCGTATTCAAGTTTTGATCCGAATTTCTCAACACCAATTTTTCAAAGACAGAGTTCAGCAAATCTGCAATGCAATGTTACATTGAATATTCAAAATGGTCAAAATCTCTCACCAGAAATAGCTAAGCAACACATGGCATCACTTGTTACTATGTTAGAGTCGTATGAAGCTTAATTGCTGGACGAATTAGAAATCCGATGCTCACCAAAGAAGATTATGACCAGATTGATGCTGAAGAACTTGAGTTGATGGATATCAAGTGGTGTTTAGCAGGTGCTGTAAGAAGAGCAGAAAAATTTACACAAATCACCGGCAGAGATGATCTTCGTGATGTTGCTATATCTCCGTTAGGGTTTGACAAATCTAAAGTTACTTGTTTTCGGTGCAGGGAAAAAGGATATTTCAAGAGGGAATGTACAAATCGAGAAGCAGGTGGAGCTCAGAATCAATTTGGAAACAATGATTATCATCGAAAATCAAATTATCATCAGATTGCTCAACAATCATCATCATCTCGTGCTATTGAAGATGGAAAGAAGAAAGCTTATCTTGTAAATCAAGATGATGAAAGACTTCCAGAGGGATTTAGCTGGGATAAATATTGTCCAGATAAAGAATACTTAGAAAAATCAGCTTTTGTTGCTCAAATCTTGGAAAAAGATTCAGTCAAATCTAAGCCGAAAAGAACACCAATTTTTAGTGAATTAGGAAGTGATGCAGACACCGATGACGAAGAAGAGTATATCAATAAAGCTAGAAAAGGTCTGGATACTTATAGTTTTAATTTGTTCTTTGCATATAAACTCGAGATGTTGAAAGAGAAGAGGGCTGCTCGACTAAAGAGAGAGTTGGAAGAATTGGAAGCAAGAAGAATTGCTGAAGAAAAGGTGAAATTGGAAGCTGAGAAAATAAAAGTTGAAGAGAATTCGACAGAGAAAGTCAAAGATGAAGAGTGTGAAGTAAAAGTGGAATTTGATCAAGAACCGGGTATGTTTGAAAAGGTAGTAGAGAAAGTGGTGGAGAAGATCGTTGAAGTCGAAAAAATAGTTGAGGTTGAGAAAATAGTTGAAAAAATCGTCGAAGTTGAAAAAAATCGTCGAAGTTGAGAAGATTGTTGAAATCACGAAACCTTGTCTAAAATGTTTTGAATCATGCAAACATTGTGAAGAGAAAGACAAGAAGTATCGTGATCTAGAAGAGTTGAAAGAAAAATTGTTGTTTGATGTGAAATATGTGAAAGAATCATATGATGTGCTGAACAGAACAGTCGATAATTTGAACAAGACAAACCTAGAAATGGGAGTTGCTCAGACGATGATGAGTTCAACATTAATGACAAAGCAGAGGGTAATCAATGAGTATATTGAAGATTGTGCAAAGCTGAAGCAGGATTTGGAACTCGAAAAGATTGAAAATGAGAGAATCAAACGATTGTTGATGAGTTATAAAGCTTGTGATTATTTGATTAACAGAGTTTATCCTACTGTTGCAGGTCTTGAAGCTTTTCAAGATAAAAAGACGGAAGAGGATACTGGTAAGAAACAAAGTGTCAAGTATAACAAGTGTCCGCCTCCGATCTGGGAAAGTTATTCTCCCAGAAAGCCAAATAAGGAACGATTAAAAAAGGTTGTCAACATAAAGTTAAAGTCTGAAACCATTGATGAGTTACCAGACAACATTGACGTCACATTCACAGCGTCTGGCACTGATCATGAGTCTGAGTCATTAAAGAAAGTGGTCGATTAAGTGTTGGATATGGATGAAGAGTCAAAGTCGGAGTCTAAATCTGAAAGTTCGAGTTCACCAGACAAGAGTCCGAGTTCACCGGTCAAACGGGTTTACAATAAAGAATTTCTGATGTCGAAAAATAATTTGAATGATGGACCAATCAAAGTGGCATATTCTTTGAATGATTCGGACAAATTATATTCTGATGAAGAATTTCCAATAAGAAGTGTCAAAACTGAAATGATCAAACAGGTTTTCAAATTAACGGAAATTAATATTTCTGAAATAAAAGATATAAATCTTTCTGAAAAACCTAAGAAATACACTTCAAGAGTTCAACAAAGATTGAACAAGAAAATGGGTTACAGTTCTGGTTCTGGTTTTCAAAAGAAACCAAACCATAACAGTAATTTCAAAAAGAAGGGTTTAGGATTTATTTTTCCAGAAAATTATAAAAATGAGAAAACTTATAAATCAAAAACTAAATTTGTTTCAGGAGGAAGTTCTAAAGAAGAGCAGAAGAAACCATTATGGAGACAATCAAATCAAGAGTTTCTTGCTGAGAGAAAAAAGATTGTGCAGAAAAAGTTTGTATCAAGAGTTGACAGAAGAACCTGTTTCAAATGTCAAAAAGTTGGACACATTGCTTGGAATTTCCCAACCAACACAAAACAGGGAGTTTCTTCAAACTTAAGTTTGAAAAAGAAATGTGTTGATAAAACAGAGCAACAAGTAGAAAAGTTTAAAGAGTTCAAAAATTCGACTTTCGAAAATGGTGAAAGTTCGAAACGGTTTTACAAAAGAAAAGTCGATTTAAAAAACCAAAAATGGATTGTTAAATCTGAATCAAGTTCTGACAATGAATCTGACTCGTTAAAGTCAGAAGAGTCATTTGTTGTGAAAAATGTTGAGAATTCCGTTCCAGAAATGAACGATGAAAACTTACCGCCATTGACAAAAGAAAACTTGAAGTTAAAAGTTGGAAAGATTGAAATCTCAGGTCAATTCTTCCCTGGTAAAGAAGAATTTGATGCTGAAAAGGTTTTTAATGGAAATGTGAAATATATTTTTGGAAAGATGGTTAACAGGAAGGTAAAGGGCGCAAACGAATTTTATGAATCAAAGAGATGGAGACCACCGAGTGAAAAGAACTCGGAAACACCCAAGACTGGTCAGGCTTGGATGACAGCATTCTCTACTTAAAATCCTGACTTGCCGGAACTCCCAGGTTGGTAATTGGGGAGTAGGAATCGGCATCTTTCTTGAGAAATTCACATCTGTGAAATTTCGACCTACAAGTGGTATGATCATTCTTGAAAAATGTCATATTTCAACTTTCAAAAGATTAATCAAGGACATTAAGTTGTACTTGATTTATCTTTCCTACAAGTGTTGTTGATAGAACCGAAAAATGTTAAATTTTTCAAGTGGTTAAAGGAAAACAATGTGATGAAACCCCAACAAAACTAATTTTCTGGAAAAACCATTTGATTAAAACAAACTTAAGTGTTTTGAAATCATAATGGGAAAATAGTTTGTTGACAGGGGGAGTTTTGATTGTTTATGCCAAGTGAATGGCGAATTGAAGCAATTCAAATCAGTTGTCACTTTACTTGTACAGTTTGTTTTCAAATTTTCCTTGAAAATCAAAAATCGAAAAATAATTTTTGATTTTAGGGGGAGTAAGAAAATTTTAAAATTTTGAAAATTTGAAAAAGTCAAAAACATCGAAAAATTCAAAATGAGTTTTGTTGTGAAAAAGAGGAAATGATAGTACATCAGTTAGACAGTTACGGTATACTAAAGAAATGTAATGATTAAATAGCATTAAACGGTCTCACTGATGATATGCCGATAGGTTTTTACACATTTAGTAAACTTTTTCGGGATATAAACTTAAAATTCAAACTTGCTTATTTCGTGGGGAACACTACTTGGATATATAGGTAACCCCTGAAATCTTGTTTAAAGGACCCCTCTTTCTGAAATACTAGGTCTTTATGCTCAGTGATATCTGGGGTATTATCCCGGGACTTCTGATAATGCGGAAGCAATGGCCTAGTCCCCGTATAATACTTTACGCTTGCTTGAAATAAAAGCACCCCCCCCCCCCCTCAGCATAAAAATGATAAATCATTGAAAAAAATGCAAATCATGTGTTGTTGAAGAAAAGATCCTCTAAAGGGGACACACCAAAAGTCGAGCCTTCAACTCAGAAAAAAATATGAGCTCTCAAGGTTTCGCAATAAACCCCTTACAGATATCATCTGTGGTATACTCACCTGTAAGACTGAATATTGGGATCTGGATACGAGAGTATATTCAAGAGGTGGGACACATGAATGAGTTTAAGTTCTTAATACACCTAATTCATATCCTGAATCAGTTGAAATTTGTGTGAGAATTTAAGTGGATCAGTATATCGACAATCTAAGTGCACTGTTTAATTCTTAATGTGTAACTAAGCTCAACGGTACTTGTGACTTGTCAAAAAACTGATATGAACCTCTTACACAAACTCACAAAAATATTGTTTGTAAATATTTCTTTACTGTGTTTCGTTAAAAAAACAAAAAGACCAAAAAGATTGTGTTTTAGTTTAAATTTTGAAAAATACAAAAAGATTTTCGACAACTGATATTGAAAAGCTGATTTTCAAAATTCCAAGTGCTAAACATGATGAACAGGTTTGGGAGAAGTTGTTTTAGAAACAAGAAAAATGATATACTCACAAGTGCTCATCAAAGACTAAAATTGCAAAATCATTTTTTGATGTGATATCTACCAAGTGATGAATTCAAAATTTGTTAAATTTTTAAAATTTGTGAAACTCATGTTTTGGGTAGAAGATGTGCAGGTTTGCCAGGTTTCGAATCCTGAAGAGATTTTCCGCATGAGCAGATGCGGAATAGAGCCAGAAATCGATCTTGAACCTATAAAGATCAGACTACGATCCCAGCATAGCTTAAGGGGGAGTCTGCAAGAAAAGAGGAGTTTGAAGATTATTAGATCAACATTCAATGGGGAGTTTGAATGATTAAGAGCCAGTTTGAAATCCTGGAAAAGAGAGACAGAAGAAGAGAAAGGTCAGAGGGAAGCTTACACTATCAGATGCTTTGGAAAGATCCCGAAGACTGATAAAGGCTGAAGACTCGACATACTGAAGACTTGTATTGAAGACTCGTCGACATCCAAGGGGGAGTTTGTTGGTGCATATGTCTGTCGACTTCGTCTTGTATCGAGTCGTGTGTCTAGATAGGATTGATTGGAGCTCAGTATACGAGAAAATAGGGTTTGTATAGAATGTGTGCATTTCGCACGAAATGGAAGAGAGCATTTCGCACGAAATGGCTAGTCTATAAATACCAGAGCCTCCAAGTCATTTGTATCGTTTTCTGATTCCGGAGCCGAAGTGCTGCCGACGTGTCATTTGATCTGTAACAGTGTTAAATCAATATACAAGACAATTAAAGAGTGAATCAAGCTGTAATCAAGTCTGTATCATTGAATTCCGCCTTTGATATGGATTAGAACTCTTCTGATAGACTCGTTTAAATCGAATCACGATCCTACATAGAAAACCCTTACCCTTACCAAGAACCCATGCCCTAGTTCCCAAACCCAGTACCAGCACCTGCACCACCCATGAGCACTGAGAATGTGCAAGAACTCCGAACCTTTGGTGAGGAGATTTTAGAAGGAAGTGAGAGAATGAGGCAGATAGGAGAGCGACTCGTCTGGAAGTATGACGAGCGTAATATGGAGTTCTGGATGAACCCATACCAGTAGTAATAATAATAATAAAATAATAATATATATAATATGTGTGTATGTTTGAAAAAAAAATCTAGATAATAGCTATGGATGCATAATAGTATTGTAATTTTAAATTTCAATTCCAGTTTGTACTAGAAACATAATATACAAAATAGAGTAAGTCGCATTGTTCGACGATTTTGATCAATATGCTTGTTGTGGATTGCTTATATTAATTATTATCTTGTGATATTAATACATGGTAAATGTTTAAAATTCAGATGGACAACGAAGTAAACCAGGAAAACCAGAATAACGATAACCAGAATAACAATAACAATGGAAACCAAGTGGATAACAGTGCCATCCAACACATAGTGGCACAAGGGATTATAGACGCAATGCCATATATTATCAAAACGGTTAAGGAAGCGGATAATAAAATTAATAATGGCAGTAAACGACCTACTGAATCTGAACACAGCGTAAACAATGGACCAAACTTCAAGTGCCCATTCCCAAAAGAAGAAGAACCATGTCTTATGGTTGTTCTTATAAAGAATTCTGGTCTTGTAAACCAATGGAATTCTCGGGCAATGAAAGAGCCGTTGCAGCTTTACGCTGGATAGAAAAGGCTGAGGTAGTCTTAAAAATAAGCAAGTGCGCAGAAGAGGATAAAATAATGTTTGCTTCCAATTTGTTTAAGAACTCAGCTTTAGAATGGTGGAACACTATCCTCCAGTCTAGGGGAAGTGACCGAGTCTACAATATGGAATGGGAGGAATTTAAAAATATGGTAGAAAGGAAATTCTTCCCTCCCAATGAAAAGGAACAGATAGCAAACAAGTTCTTAAACCTTAGAATGACTGGAGTAGATAGTAAGGGTTATACTACTTTATTCTTCGAATATGCTAGGATAGTGCCAACCCTTGCATCACCAGAACCTGTATTAATCTCCCGCTACATATGGGGATTAATCAGTGAGATTAGGCATGTAGTCAAGACGGCTAGACCTCAAACTATAGAAGAAGCTGTAGAACTAGCAAACACCTTGACTGATGAGTTAGTACGTACACGAGAAGATGACCAGAGAAGGAACCTGGCTCAAAGGCTTACTCAAGAATTTCGCTATGGAAATTCCAACCGTGGGAAAAACATAGGTTCTACCTCTGCACCTTACTGTAAAGCCTGCAAGAAGAAACATTAAGGACGATGCTCGACTTAATGTAATTTCTGCAAGATACCGGGACACAAGGAGGAAGATTGTAGAAAGAAACCTAGCAATGGAGTATGCTTCAACTGTGGAGAAAAATGTCACATCAAGCCACACTGTCCGAAACTAGCTCCAGCCATGAACAACAAGATAACTAAAAATGCTAGAGCATTTGTTCTGGCCGCGGAAGAAGCTAAGATGATTCCGGACGTGAGAGCCGGTACGTTTTTAGTTAATGATGTTTTTGCTAAAGTATTATTTGACTCTGGTGCGAACCAAAGTTTTATTAATACCTCATTTTGCAAACTTCTCAATCAACCATTAAATAAACTCCCACAAGAATGTCTAGTAGAGACAGCAAATGGGGAATCCATTAAGATTATCGAAATCTTGCAGGGAGCAAGAATAGAAATTTTAAACTAAGATTTTATTGCAAATCTTTACCCAATGAATCTGGCAGGATTTGATGTTGTATTAGGAATGGATTGGCTAGTAGCCAATAAAGCCAGTATTCTATGTGATCAAAAGTCAATCCAAATGAATTCACCAAAAGGTAAAAAGATCACAATTACAAGAGATAAGTCATCTAGATCCACAAAATTCATCTCTGTGATGAAAACAGCCAGTTACATAAGAAAAGGATCATTAGTGTATTTGATTTCTATAATCAATAACACTAAAGGAAAAGAACTGAAGGATATTCCTGTAGTATCTCAATTTTCAGATGTATTTCCAAAAGAACTACCAGGACTACCACCAGACAGGGAAGTTGAATTCAGAATTCATCTGCTACCAGGAACAGCACCAATTGCCAAAGCACCCTACCGCTTGGCACCAGCAGAAATGCAGGAGTTAAAGAAACAGTTAGACGAACTGTTAGAGAAAGGATTCATACAGCCAAGTTCATCGCCATGGGGAGCACCGATCTTATTTGTCAAAAAGAAAGACGGGTCGATGCGTATGTGCATTGACTACCGTGAATTGAACAAAGTCACGATTAAAAATCGGTACCCATTACCGAGAATCGATGATCTATTCGATCAACTACAAGGAGCTCGATTTTTCTCCAAAATCGATTTACGTTTAGGATATCATCAATTAAAAGTACAGGAAGAGGATATTCCTAAGACCGCTTTCATAACAAGGTATGGCCATTATGAATTTACCATCATGCCGAACCAATGCCCCAGCCGCATTTATGGACATGATGAACCGAATATGTAAGCCATATTTGGATAAATTCATAATTGTCTTTATAGATGATATTCTCATTTACTCTAAAAGTAAAGAGGAATATGCAGCGCATCTGCATGCCTTCCTAAATTTGTTGAGAAACGAAAAGCTTTATGCAAAATTTTTGAAGTGCGAGTTTTGGTCAGAACAGGTACAGTTTCTTTGGCATTTAGTCAACCATGAAGGAATTCATGTGGATCCCACCAAGATCGAGGCGATTACCAAATGAAAAACCCCTGAGTCACCAACCGAGGTTAGGAGTTTCTTAGGATTGGCCGGTTATTATAGAAGATTTATTCGAGATTTTTCTAGAATAGCCATTCCCTTAACTAAGCTAACCTGTAAATCTGTTAAGTTTGAATGAGGATCAAAATAAGAAGAAGCCTTTAGAATTCTTGAGCAAAGATTAACCAACACACTCATACTAGCGTTACCAGAAGGAACTAAAGACTTTGTAGTCTATTGTGACGCTTCCAAATTGAGGTATGGATGTGTGTTAATGCAACGTCAAAGGGTTTTAGCTTACGCCTCTAAACAACTTAAGAATCATGAAGAGAATTATTCAACCCATGATTTAGAATTAGGAACTATAATTTTTGCCCTTAAGATTTGGAGACATTATCTTTACGGTGGTAAGTTTACCATTTTCACTGATCATACGAGTTTAAGATATGTTTTCGGGCAAAAGGAGTTGAGTATGAGGCAAAGACGCTGGATGGAGATACTTATTGATTATGATTGTAATATCCAGTATCACGCAGGAAAGGCTAATGTAGTTGCTGATGCTTTAAGTCGAAAGTATCACGAAAACCCAAAAAGAGTACGTTCTCTTAAACTAAATCTACAAGTAAATTTAAATGAACAGATTAGAAAAGCACAAAAATCAGTAATCAAGGATGATACTGAGAAACTGAACGGAATGATTAAGGAACTAGAACAAGGAACATATGAAATTTGGAGATTCCATAATAAAAGAATGTGGATACCTAAACTAGGAAACCTACGCCACCGTATATTAGAAGAAGCCCATAAGTCTAAGTATATGATGCATCCTGGAAGTGATAAGATGTATCAGGACTTAAGAAAGAATTTCTGGTGGATAGGAATGAAAAAGGATATAGCAGCTTATGTTGCCAAGTGTCTAACCTGTTCACAAGTCAAAGTTGAACATCAGAAACCTTCAGGTTTGTTACAGCAGTTGGAAATGCCGGTATGGAAATGGGAATTAATAACAATGGATTTTGTTACTAAATTACCCAAAACAAGAAAAGGTAATGATACAATCTGGGTGGTTGTAGACAGGCTAACTAAGTCAGCTCATTTCCTACCCATGAAGGAAACTTTCAGTATGGAACAGTTAGTTAAATTCTATGTAAATGAAATAGTTTTATTACATGGAATTCCTTTATCAATTGTTTCTGATAGAGATAGCCGTTTTACCTCTCATTTTTGGACAAGTTTCCAAAAAGCCATGGGAACCAAGCTAAATCTAAGCACAGCCTATCATCCTCAAACGGACGGACAAAGTGAAAGGACAATTCAGACAATGAAAGATATGCTTAGAGCTTGTGTAATTGATTTCGGAGGTAATTGGGACGATCACTTACCATTAATAGAATTTTCTTATAATAACAGCTATCACACAAGTATCAATGCTGCACCATTCGAAGCACTTTATGGAAGAAAGTGCCGAACTCCAGTCTGTTGGGCAGAAATAGGAGAAAAGCAACTATCCAGACCTGAAATAGTACAAGAAACAACTGACAAGATCATTCAAGTCAAGGAACGACTGAAAGCAGCACGCGATCGTTAGAAAAACTATGCTGATAACAGACGAAAGCCACTAGAATTTCAGGTAGGAGACAAGGTATTATTAAAAGTCTCTCCTTGGAAAGGAGTAGTCAGATTCATCAAGAGGTGAAAGCTAAGCCCCAGGTATGTTGGACCTTTTAAGATTATTAGAAGAATAGGGCCTGTAGCTTATCAGCTACAACTGCCGGAGAAAAAGGCAGGAATACATGATGCATTTCATGTATGCAATCTCAAAAAGTGCTTAGCCGATGAATCACTGGTAGTGCCTCTTAAGGATAGAGAGGTAAATGAGCAGTTAAAGTTTGTAGAGAAGCCTCTACAAATTGAAGACCGGAAAGTCAAAAATCTCTAACACAAAAGATTGGTATTAGTTAAAGTAAAATGGGAGTCCAAGAGAGGACCAGAATACATTTGGGAGCTTGAATAAGAGATGCAGAGGAAATATCCACACTTGTTCCAGTAGACCTCGAGGATGAGTTCTAAAACAAGGTGGGGAGGAAATAACAACCCTCCAAAATTATTTCCAACACCCTTAATATATATAGAATACCCCTATACAACCTAAAATACACCCCGTATATGAAAACCGGTCCAGAATACCTTTATTTTTATAAAAATTAATTAAAAACAAAATTTTATGGTCTCTGGCAGGGCGCGACACACCCTTGGGTGTTTGTCGCGGGGCGCGAGCACCTAGCCACCAGGCGCAGCCCGGTGCTGCCACGTGGCAGCAGCGTGTCGAGACTATGGGACCAACTCAGCAACCCTACACCCCTACCCACCTATCTTGCGGGCCGCGAGAAAGACAGCCTTGGTTGTCGCGAGCCGCGACCCTATGTCGGATCAGCCCTATAAATAGAGGTTGTTGGCCTTCAGTTCAATTCGCTCAAAATTTCTCGATCTCTCTCAATTCTGAAGTGATAAAATTATACTCGGGCATAATACCCCATAATTAACGAAGTTCTGCCTCGTTGTAAGTATCATAACCCCCGGTTACGTATTAGATACGCTGCCCGATTGATCTAGGGTTCCGTAACGGCTGTCGTGGTTCTGCCCGACGTAGTCATTAGAATGCCGTCTCGGGGAGGGTATTACTAATGTAAATATTGGGTTATTATGCTAACACATGTGCATTGTGTAATTAATAGATAATCACCAGGAAATCCTAAAGGAAAACCCAAAGACAGCAAAGTGAGTAATCTCCTTTTTGTGTAAACCTTTTTGTAAACTGTTTTTACAAAACCTCAATTGATTTACATTATATTAAACAGTGATTGGGTATTTGTACTCTACAATTATCGTCGGTATGTTGGGGTTTTATATAGAAAATTTGTTACTACACTGTGAGTAGTAACATGACCACAAGTCGGGTTGACAGTACCGTGGGTGGTAATTAAAGTAGATGGAAACAAATGTAATTGCGCGACCGCCCTCAAAACTGTAAAACGGTTTTACCTTTCTTGATTAAACTGGGATTCACTCACCAGTATTTTCCACTGACAAAATGTTTTTAAACGCGTTTCAGGTAACAAAATGTGAAAGCCAAATAGAAGCCAGCTGGACAGCACTGAAGGCTTGGAAAAGTGGCTATAAAAGTTACCTAAATAAAGAGATGTTTTTATTTAAATAAAATAGGGTTTACCCCTATGAAAATGTGTGTATTTGAAACTTGGGATTTTCCCATATGTTTAATATTATGAAAGCGTGGTATTTTACTCTAATAAAATATTTCCTAACTACGGTCCTGATGTAATTTCCGCTGCCAAACTGTTAAACACCGATACCACTAAAACTGGCCGCGGCCGCTCGTTCCCGAGTAGTTAGGGAACGGGGGTTGCGACACCAACCCGCCCTAGATCAAAACGGTCCAAATCGACATCCACCACCGAACCATCTGGGT
The DNA here is from genome assembly GCA_030545235.1 of Helianthus tuberosus. Lineage (NCBI taxonomy): Eukaryota > Viridiplantae > Streptophyta > Magnoliopsida > Asterales > Asteraceae > Helianthus > Helianthus tuberosus. The sequence continues at coordinate 208,155,442 of CM060367.1, read as the reverse complement.
CCGACGCTCGTACAGCAATTAATCTAAACGACGATGCTGACGAGTTTGAAGAACCAGAAGAGCTGCCTCGTCCAACTGGTAGGGATAAAAGTAAAGCAGTGGCACGTGAAAATATAATACTATAAAGTGGAGGGTTCAAATGAGAAGAATTTTTTTGTAAGCAAGAAAAAGAAGAAGTTTCAACTAATAAGAATGATTCATTTTTACTTCATTTAATATTTGCATTTAATTTTAATATAAGGGTATATTGGTAAACTTACAAAAATCATTAATTTGTATTCTTCACCTTTAATAACTAACTAAATTAAATTTGTAACTCCTTTTCAAAATATATGCTTTTTCCAAATTAAAAAAAGAAACAACTTAATTTAAAGTGTAGAATAAATTACTAGTTGTGTATGATAAATTACGAGTTATGTATGATATATATTTCAAGGTGTGTAGGATAAATTTCGACTGTGTAGGATAAAATTCTATAATGTGTGGTATATGTAGAAAAATTTTTATGTGTATGTTTTGTAGAATATATGTAGGATAATTAATGATTAGTTGACTAATTAATTAAAGAGAGAAAAATTAATGATATGAGTTATAAATGAAATAGTATTTTACTAATATGCCATTTCTTCTTTTTCTTCTCACATTAAATTTTTTATCAAATGAACCTTCCCCTAACACTATATAACACTATACATCTATCATAGAACTGCTACCATAAAATATAACACTGTATAAAAACCTTTATTCTGCAACCATCACTATATAACACTCTATAAAACCTTTATTCTGTCTTCTTCAGAAATTATAACTGATGAACGATAACTCACATAATCTTAATGGATCTTAAAAAAATACAAATTCGTATTCCTATAATAAAGGGTGGCGTTTATGGAAGGTTATCAATTAATTGAATCAATGAGAAAATTACTTGTTTACCCTTTTGGATTAATTTAGATTGAGGACACATGTCATCTCCACAATATTTTTGACACTTCTCACACTTTGGAACCTTTGTACATAATCTTTAATCTATGAAATAGATCTAATATTTAACATTTTTTAATGAACAAAATAGAAATTATTAGAGAAAAGTTATAAAATATATATCTAAAACTAGGTCATGTGCCCGTGTTAGTTATATACGGGTTAAACGATTTAAACTTTATAAAACTTAACTCTACAAATAACCAAATTACAGGGTAGGGATCTTGTACATTAATCCAGAAGTGTATTATAACACTATATATAACACTATATAACACCATATAAACACCGTATAACACTATGTAACACCATATAACACCGTATAACACTATGTAACACTATATAACAATATATAACACTATACATCTATCATAGACATGCTATCAGACAAAATATAGTGTTATATTTGTTATATAGTGTTATATGGTGTTATATAGTGTTATACGGTGTCTATATGGTGTTATATAGTGTTATAATACACTTCTCACATTTCTCACACTTCTGAATTAATGTACAGGATCCTCAAACCCAAATTACATGTTACATTTAAATAAAGGAAAAGTTAAAAGTATAGAGTGAATTGCAGGGATTGTCCTTTATCTTTATACCAATTTGCAGGCGCTGTCCCTTATGTTTAAAATTGACGAGTTTTGTACTTTATGTTTTCAAATCATACACGTTTTGTCCTTTAGCCCTAACCCAGTTAGATTTTTCTGTCAAATCTAGTCTTGTGCAATGCACATGAGGGTAAAATTGTCTTTTCACCCTATTATTTATATAACATATAAATCATCTTTCTCTCTCTCCCGTATTACCCCCTTCCTGCCATCACCAACCACACCCTTTCTTCTACCACCAACCACCATGAAATCTGACAACCATCTGAAACTCCACCACCAAATACGACAACCACTGCACAACCCCAACCTCCATCTATGTTCCGGCAACCACAACTGCGACTGGAAATCGTCGTCAAGACTCACCACAGATCGTCGTCTAGCCTCAACGCGCGGTTCCTTCGGCGTGGTCCAGATCTGGAACAACTGGTAGGGTTTCACTAGATCTCACACGTTTGACTTAACCGGCTATACGTGGATCTACACCGGAGTATTGTTCTGGCAAACTTTATGATGGGGAAAACAGAGTATTTGTACAGGTATGGCTATGGATGAGGGGTTGGTTTTGGTGGCAGGTAAAAGAGTGAATGATTGCAGTTGGTGGTGTGGGGTGTGTGGACCTGCATACTTTTAATTTATCATTTTGGGCCCAAACATGTTTTAAGAGGTACAGATAGCATGCCATGTTTTATGATCTCACAGTGGACTTGCATTGTTAGTTTATTATGAAACATTTTGACCTTGTATGCAGACTGTTCGTGAAAGTGGGTTGTGGTGGTTGTGGCAAGTGGGTTGTGGTGGTGGTAGGATAGTTAGAGAGAGAGGATGAGGGGGTGATCTGCGGTGAAGTGGTGGTGGTGGCAGGTGGGTGGGTGGGTGGGTGGTGGTGGTGGCGGCGGCAGGTGGGTTGTGATGGTGGTAGGATTGTTAGAAAGAGAGAAGGAGAGGGTATGTTATATGATGTATGTATATATTTTTCTTTTTTATGTATTTTTAAAGAATAGGGTGAAAAGACAATTTTACCCTCATGTGTATTGCACAAGACCAGATTTGACAGAAAAATCTAACTGGGTTAGGGCTAAAGGACAAAACGTGTATGATTTGAAAACATAAAGTACAAAACTCGTCAATTTTAAACATAAAGGACAACGGCTACAAATGGGTATAAAGATAGAGGACAATCCTTGCAATTCACTCTAAAAGTATATTAGAAGTCATAAAACCTAAAAATAATTTAGATATCTCTAGATAATTCATAAAAGTTATAACCCGTGTGATACATCGAATAGGGTGTAAAAATTATCGAATTAAGAAAAAATTATAATAAATAAATACGTAATATATTTGATAATGTTTTATTTACATTTATATTACTAGTTATATACCCGTCCGGTGGACGGGTGAACGGGTTATCTAAAGTCATCATGGCATTAAAAAAAATATTTGAATTGTAAAAAAAATATTATTTGTTTAATAAAGAGCCAAACCATGTAGAAATGGTTCACTAAAGAATTCATATTAACATGTAATTTATGCCAAAGAACCCTGACAAAGCAAGGTTGGAGGCAAGTTTTCGATTTTACACTTTTATACTCGCTAGAGATAAAACATCACACGGTCATACATCATGATAATCGGGCCAAATAGTCAGTCTAGTTGAAAGACCTTAATTTCATGGTTCATTACTCCATCATAATTCTTTTGTATAACTGTTGGCACTTGAATCTTCTCGTTTAGCACCCGAAATCCTCCTGAATGATATCTTAACCCATGAATCTGCCATTTTTGGTCCAAACCCATGGTTTGGTTGAAAATGCCTTCCAACCTAAGATAAAAATAATATTTGTTTGTCTAAATTGTTATTGCAAATGACAGCTAATCAAATCAAGTAAAAGATCAGAGCTAGATGTAGTAATTCCAGCCCTTTTATTCAGGGTCAATTTGGGTTGTATTTACATCTAACCTGGCTTGTATGAACAAATGGTACTGGGTACCAGTTCGGAACCAGTACCGGTACCGAATTTCCAGAACCAAAGTATTTTCGTTACCAATTAGGTACCGACATTTGGCGTTTTCGGTACCAGTACGATACCCATTTTGGGGGATTTTCGGTACCGGTTAGTACCGAGCTCATCCCTAATTTACATCTAACTTGCTAAATGGGAACTCTAGAAAACTTGGTTAAATAACCACATCAGTAAAAAAAATGACCTGAAGTGTATTTAAATGTTTGCATGTGTAATCTCTTATTGAAAAGAAAAATGCGTTAGTTCTCTAGTAAAATATCTTTTAGTAATAAAAAGGTCAAAAAGGATAGAATATATGTGGGTCATCCAGCCCGACCCATTCCCTCTATAAAAAATTCACCATCATTTTAGGAAAGAAGGGTTTACCTAGCCACTTGTTGGTTCATATATAGACGAAGTAGAAGATTCACAATTACGCTTTGCCCACGACCAATCTGATGAACAATATAAAAAAATATTTAATACTTGAAGTGGTCATTTACTAAATAAATTAGGAGGCCAGAATTATAAACTTACAAGTGCAACTACTTCATAAGGGTTCAAAGTAATGTTTACATCTTTTAATTCATGGACCTGTTGAAGTGTCACAACTCACAAGCATAAATTCTTTGCATTTAAGTAGTAGTTATAAGTGCATTGTATCAAATGGATTGCTCAATAAAGCGAGAAACAAAGCTAAATATTGTTGGAATTGCTGCATTACGGATAATAGCATCCCATTGTTGAAAGAAATTGTATTATTATTATTATAATTATTATTTATATACTACAGTTTTGGTAAAATATATGATACGTTAATCATTAAAATTGTTACGGGGTCAACCATACCGACTAAACCAGGTTTAATCCGCACACAAAAATACCCATTTTGACCCGCGCCCGTTTTGACCTATTACCAAACCCAATCAATCCACCCATTATACCACCTCTAATCTTTATTTAGGGATGACGAGCCAGTGATTGTGATATGGGCCAAATTAGAAGTGTACCGTCTCCCTTGATGTATAGCTTAATGATACATTCACAAACTCAATGCGACCCTTCAAATTTGTCAACTTTCACCTTGCCAAAATTCAACATCCACATTAGTTCAAATACTAAGGTCATCCGTAGTCATAAGGCCCCTTTGGGGGCGTTATGCGACATGTGGCATGCCACGTCACCACGGGGCTTTATGGGGCGTTATGCAAGTTGAGGCCGTAGTCATAAAGCCCCTTTGTCATCATTACTCAATTAATTAATTTTCAATTTTTTAAAATTAAAAAATCATTTCATTAAAATAAAAAAAAGAGTACAATAAAATAAAACAAAAACATTAAACTAGAATAAAAACAGAAAATAAATAAAAAAACTGCAAATAAATAAAAACAGAAAATTAATTAAGAAAACTGATAATAAATAAAAACAGAAAACATTAAAAAACAGAATATATAAACTGAAAAATAAATAAAAAACAGAAAATAAATAAAAAAACTGCAAAAAACAGAAAAAAAAAACGAAAAAAACAGAATATGTTAAAAAAACATTAAATAAAATAAGTTTTCATAATTTGTAGGGATCAAATATGTTAAATAAAATAAGTTTTCATAATTTGTAGGGATCAATATGTTAAAAAACCAATTTTGTAGGGACCAATTAATAAACCCTTCTTCCTTCTTCCTTCAACCTTCTTCAATACCTGCAACAACCTTCTTCTTCCTTCAACCTTCTTCAATACCTGCAACAACCTTCTTCCTTCTTACAAAATATGTATGTATATATGTTTGTGAGTGAGGAGAAAACCAGAAAATAAAAAAAAAACAAATAAATATTCAAACTTAACACCCCATACCGCCGCTATGGAGCTCGCGCCCCTCGCTTCTTTCTCCTTCATGGCGCCCTCCGTCCCGGTGTTTGGTAGCGCGATGGGGCGCTATAGCCCCTCATACCGCCCCACTACACACCGTCTAAGATGTGTTTCATGAATAAAAAAAAGTACTAGCACTGGAAGTGAACCGATCGGCGGTCGCTAGCCGCAATATCCATCCATCATTTACAATACCTTTTCACTTGCATCAATAGATTGCGTTAATGATGATAAATTGTCACCCACAACCCATGTTGTACTAAATCAGCCGCATTCACTGTACAATATGAACTTTGTAAGTTGCTCAACAGTTATATGACCAGCCAATATAGACATTCCTCCTATCAGCACAACAACCACCTATAAAATTTTAGACATTCATATAAATGAATGGAAAAAGGATAAATATATGTTTGCACGTATACATAATATGTATGTGTGTGTATATATATGTAAATGTATATGTGTGACTGATGTTTATATAGCATTATGATTATTTGAGAAGCTAAATATTTGAGAGAAGTGGGTGGATTTGTTTCACTAAATTTGTAACTTCCACTCACTATTTTGTGATATATGGGATCAAAATTAAACAAAAGAAGCTTCACAGATCAAAATTGTGAATCAAAGTTACAAACTTAGTGAATCAAAATCTTCTCACGTAGCGTCTCATTTGATCATGATTCTACACGCACATATGTGTGTTTCCAATGTACTTTTATAAACGAATCAAAAAAAATAAAATAAAATAAAATAGAATAACCTATATATAGAATGGTAAAGAGTGATGTACCAAATTGATCCGTTACCAACCCATCTTTCCACTTCAATTAGATGTGATTAAATTTGTATTCTCTTAGTGATTAACTCTTAACATTGCACTTGAAATCGATTAGCACCTGAAGGTTCAGCAAGCAGAAAAGCATCAGTGCAGCAGCAACATCTTGAGAAACAGAAAAATAGGCACCCCTTCAACTCTATATGCAGCAAAGCACTCAATCCAACAGTTTGTTTGCCTCCCTTTGTGGTTTTTCTCATTTCTTGTTAGGTTTAGGTTTCAGAGCAAGATAAAAGCGGAAGGTCCTGCATACAAAAAACAAAAAGTCATTAAGTTATTACGTGTGTTAGTTGACAGGAGTCTCGACACCACTGAAATACCTAAGTAGATGCAACATACCTTTAAGAACTCCTTCAATGCAGCATACCATTCAAATATAACCTGTTCAGATTGCAAAATCAAATTTTGCAGAAGTAATAAGCTGTGATAATATGTTTCAATTGCAAAATCAAAATTTGTAGAAGTAAAATTTGAAATAACCTAGTTGAGTGTTCGTTTGAATAGTAGAAGCTAAAATAGTTGGGGGCGTGTTCGTTCTATTTGAACTAACCTGTGTTACAAACTAAACACTAGCCCAATTGTGAATTAGAAAGCAAAATTAATGCAAATTGGAACACTTACAACAGAATCATGAATGAATCTGGCCTGTGATCCGCGAACATGAATGATTATGGTGAGGAGAATGTAGACAACATGTCGCGAGGTCTGCAACCAATCACAAACACAAGCATAAAAATTATAATAAATTAATAATAAGAAACCTAGTTTAAATCTAAATGCTTACCATATCAGATTGCAATGGAAGAATGGTCGAATGTTTTGAAATCAACATTGAATATAAGATCTGCTTCAAAAGGAATGGGGATATGCTAGTAACCTCCCCTTCTTTTTCTGAATTATAAGGGTTAGGATAGGATTTAATCTCATTTTCATTCAATGGCTGAGATTGAGATTGCAAGATGTTCCCATTGACTTTAATGGGAACATAAGAATATACTACATTTACAATTCTTGCTTGATGATCATCCACCCACCACATAATTATTCGTTTACTAGTTCTTCTAATTATTGGCTTTTGATTGTCTTCACTTTCACCTATTCAAATTCCACACCAAATTTCAGTGTTCATGATGTTGTGATGGTTTAAATGTTTAACAATGGATTCTTTTATGAGTAATTTGCAAGGAATTTTGACACTTAATCCAAATACTATACAGCTTTTGAGTTCCAAAATAGTTATACTCAATTTAAACCGAATCAAAAAATACATAACAAAGTTGATGAACTCTAATACATAACTACTTGATAGTTCATGGCCACACTATACTGGGATATTACTCTTTATGTGTTAAGGTGTCTTAAGACCCACACAACATCTAGTCATCTAGGGATTTTGTATTCTAATTAAGGGCATAGTCATGTGGGTGTATATGGAGGAGAGAGATGAACGAGTATCAGGGTTCTCATCTGCAGATTGGGCAAGATATGTTTTTTAAGACAGAAGAAGTCTTGTATTGATGAAGAGTAAGAATCAACACACACACGGTATCTAGAGCGAGTGTTGAGTCAGAGTAAAAAACCACAGCAGCTGACACATCAAAGGTGATATAGGTTTGTTGTCTTATTACAATACTCCCAATGGTGTCAAAAGGGTCATGAACTTATATATTATTTTAAAACAAATTAAAAAGCATTCACTAGCCACAACTCGGTCGTGGGTGTGACTTTGGGTTGCAACTCAAATTGGCTCCACATGTCATTCTTCATAGGTTGGCATTTATCTTACTTTTTTATTCAAATCAATTAGTTTTGTATGTAGTTAGATTATTAATAATAACTTATAAAATTTTAATGTTTTTAAAAATCTAAAACCACAGTCTTGTTTACTTTTTTTGAACATTCAGATGTAAATTTTATTAAAATTATTTTTTTTTAATTTAGTTTTTTTTTATTTTGTTTTGTATTCAAAATAATATATTTTAAAAAGAATAAGTATTTTTATTATTTATAATAAATTTATAGAATAAATTAAAACCTAAATCATATTTATTTAGTAAAAAAAAAGGTTGGGTTGGGCTGTGTCGGGTCACCAATGAGTGTGAAGGGTGTTGGGTTGTGTAAGTGAAAGAAAGAGAAATACATATTTTATTGTAAGGTTGGATTGAGTCACGAATGGGAGTAGTGTTATAGAATTCAGGCTTGCTTCTAACGGATTGATGTTGTTAGGCTGGAGGATGCAGTATAAAGCCCCTAGGGGCTTTATCACGCCGCCACGTCATGTCTACGTCATACAGATGGCTTTAAAGCTCCTTCCTTTAACTTGGAGGGTGTGGTTTAACTACCCACTTTACACTATAGCGCCCCCATTGTGACCAAATATCATCGTTCAACTCAATTTCACCTCGTTAACGTGCTGGCGAGAGGAGGATGGCGCCCCCCGATAACTCCGACGGTATGGACGATGGCGCCCCCGGGGCACTATGGTGGATGAGGTGGTGGGGTGGCGTTAAGCCACACCCACCGGCCTTATATTGTAAGAGCCAATCAGGTATACATCTAGCCAAGAAAAAGTATTTTAGAAGATGATGAAGCACATTAAGGTTGATTGTCATTTAATTAGAGATGAGGTAGCAGGCACTCAAACAGACCCTCCATTTATTCAGCTGATTCACGTTAAGACTGACTTTCGGGCTTGCAAAATATACTCATTAAATTTTTCTAGACAACTCAGATGGATTTTATTTGTAAAAAATTGGGCATGATTAATATTTATGCTACAAACTGACTGAGGAGAAGTGTTACTTGCATACATTGTATTATGTGTATCGGTAGATTATGTTGGGTAATCTTAATGGTGCGGGTTATTTACGGGTCAAGTTCGGATCGAGTACGGACCAATTCGGTTACCGGGTTTATTTAAATGGGTTAGCAAGTTATCGGGTCACATGTAATGGGTCTTGGAGTCAATTTAGCAAGCCAGATAATGAGTAACGAAGTGGACAGATTTGACCGAGTTCTATGGCAACGTGGTGACCAAGGATATGAGAAATGACGTTGGAATCATTGCTATAAATCTGGAATAAGTGGACCGAGTTATTTTGCATGTGCTAGTATTTGTTTATAAATAGTAGAGTAAATTGTTTTGTTATAAATAATAGGCTAGGGTTTGCTATCCAGAAAGGGGTAGCGGCGCAGCTTGTTGCTCGCTTACCTGCGATATTGATGTAAAGCGCATTTTGGAATGATGGGAAAAAGAAATATATTTTAATTTCAAAAAAAAAAAAAACTTCTCATTTATAATAATTTTTATCTATCATCTCTTCTACATATTTACGTTCACAAGTGTGTTGTGAGAGTGTAGAGAGCCGCAGTCGCGGAGCTAGCCCATTAATTTAGAGGTAGCCTGGATTTTTTTTTATTTTGGGTCTTAGGCTAATTTTATCAATTATATTTTGTGCTTTCTTTCAATTCTATTATTGTTAATTTGGGCTTATTTTATCATTCGGGCTTTAATTATTATACAAATTTTCGGGTTGTAAAATGTTTGGGCTTATAATAACTATTATTGTTAATTTGGGCTTATTTTATCATCCGGGTTTAATTATTCTACAAATTTTTGGGTTGTCAAATGTTTGGTCTTATATGAAAAATTGGATTTTACTAAAATCAACTCAAGTATCCTATTTTTTTATTAGAGGTATCATCGTATTTTTTAAGGGTATTCTTTGTATAAAACCGAAGAAATACAAAAAATAACACCACGAATATGGGGTTGAGCCGTAGCATGTGCTACGGCTACTAATACTATGGTTCCACCCATGGAGAGGGGCCTGAACCAACAGATTAAGGGTATAAGGAGTGGTTAGACACTTGAGAGTGACAAACTAAAAAATCAACCAATCAGAGTGTGCCACGTCAATCAGTGAAAAGTGTTTAAACTATTATGAAAAATGTTGGCAATGGTTAGACACTTGGTGAAGTAGTAAACTTTTTTTTTTTTTTTAAAGTGTGATTGGTTGAGATAGCATAGACCCCACCACAAACATCCCCTCTCTCTCTCCTTCCTCCCTTCACCGTTGCGGCAACCCTTCACCGATCTTCCTCCCTTCACCGCGCGGCAAACACCCTTTGCCGCTCAACTTTGAGGACCACTCCATATACCCTAATTAGTTTATTACCGGTTAAGCCTTATATAACGTTTGAAAAATCTTTTCCTATATATTCAGAGTTCCGTAAGTATATTGTTTAGATATTTGACTAAAGCATACTAAAAAGAAAAGGATCTTTTATCCTTTTATATTCACTTAAGTTTACCTGCTAACACCATGGATATAAAAGTTAATACATGTTATACCCAACTAAAGGCAACAGGGCTCCTAACTTGGTTTTCACCGTTTTTCCAAGTTATATAGCCGAAAGCATCATCATCTCTACTTGTATTCACACCCTTCTTTGACACAAATGTAACCGTAAACCGCATCCTGTCCCCCACATTCTTGAAAACAAGCTGTTTCGGTTTCACATCGACTTCAACACCTTGAGGTACATCCACCACCACATCATACACAGATCCGGCTGACCCAACATTAGTGAGCCTACGAGTGTATCGAACCACTTGAGATTTCCCAAACACAATAGAAAACGAAGGGTAGTTCAATTGCCCGGGGTCCCTAAATCTCCTTGTACAATTCAAGTTTGGACGATTGACAACGGCTTCCACTTGCTCCATGGTGTAGCCCAAAGAGCACAAAAAAGCAATGTACTCTTTCGTTGATATATCATAGACAAGGCCGGGTGAGAGCGCCTTGTGTGGGTCAACATGGCCAGCTCCATGGGCCCAGGGGGTCGAAAACTGGCCATGGGCTGCTGCATCACCTAGCATTGAGTTGGTGTTGTCCACGGTGTACGCAGTGGTCATGAGTGCGGACTTGATGGCACTTGGGCTCCATTTTGGATGTGCTGCTTTGAGCAGGGCCGCTAGGCCGCTGATATGTGGGCACGACATGGATGTACCTGACAGTATGTTGTACCGAGTTCTCCGGGTATCACCTTCTAACCCGGTAGGCCCAGCAACACCAGACCATCCAGCCAAGATGTTGACACCAGGCCCAATCACGTCGGGCTTCATTATCTGTGGTGTCACCGTATTAGGTCCCCTGGAGCTAAACGCGGCCACCACAGGCGATGGCTTCACTCCCAACACCGTCCCACCAAAGCTCAGAACAGCCGTGGGTTTGGCCTTGGATTTCAAGTATTCTCTAATCTCGTCACCAACCTTTCTCCCCACGGCCACCGCAGGCAGCATATGGCTGTCCGCCACCAATTCTTCTCCACTGGCCGCAGTGTTTGCGAGTATCATCCCGATCCCGCCTGCTTTCTTCACAACCATACCCTTTTCAGCCCGGGGGCTGACACCTCTATCACAAAAGACAACCTTACCACGTACAACATCCGGTTCAAGAGAACCCACTAAACACAAACTAGCCGAAGCTGAACCATTATTATTATTCCGTAGATAAACCAACTCCACTTGCTCATCTCCCATGCCTTTCCCACTATACAGGGACACTCCGCTGTATCGTTTTCCATTTCCGAGTAATGCATAAGCGGGGAAATCGCGATCAAGAGTGCCGGCACCAACCGTCATCATCCAGGGAGCCACATTGGCAACCGAGGCCTTTGCTGGGCCTGTGTTTCCCGCAGAAGAGGACACAAAGACACCTTTTTTCATGGCTTTGAAGGCACCAACCGCAATGGTATCTCGATAATATGGGATAGAACTGCCGCCCAGAGACAAAGACAAGACATCCACACCGTCGGAGATGGCCTTGTCCATAGCTGCCAGGATATCGGAACCGAAGCAACCCAATTTCCAACAGACTTTGTAACTGGCGACCCTTGCATGGACAGCCATTCCACGCGCCGTGCCTCTCGCGTACCCAAACAGACTGACATTACCCACTTCACTCCCCGCCGCCGTTGTTGACGTGTGTGTGCCGTGACCGTCGTGGTCACGGGGTGACAGCTTTTCAGCCATTATCCCTCCTCCTGTATCAATATCCATCCGATTAATTAGCCCATATATACATAACTAATAATTTCAATGAGACCTTTTTATTAATGCTTATCCTTATTGTACGTACGTATCTTTGTACAAAGTTTTAATGAGTATTAATGATTCTCGAATATTAATCCAATATTCTTATTTTTCCTCTTTTTAAATGTTTTTTTATTCTCTAAGGGGCTGTTTGGTAGCCTCTGAATGGTCATTAAGAGGCTACCTCTTAATGAAACCATTAAGAATTTTACCAATGAGAAGTTAGAAGAATGTGACATGTGATGATTTACCATTCAGAGGTTACCTCTTAACCATTTTGACTTGAGGTTACCTCTTATTCATTCAGAGGTTTTAAACCATTAAGAGGTAGCATCTGAATGATCATTAAGAGGCTACCAAACAGCCTCTAAGCTTTTTAATTTTAATAATATATTGTCTTTGGCAAAGACTGACTTATTTCAATAGAATAAACAGAAAATATATATATATATAATTATCTTACCTCAGAAAACTAAAAGTGTATATAAATATGCTAAAAGCTAAAAATATATATATTAAATCAAACTTCATTAAAACAAAACTTCTACCCAAACGGGCTAACAGTTAAAATAAAATCTTACTATATAATAAAAGAAACCAATAATGGGACACGTGTCATTCATTGAAGGCATCTATTTTTTAGTTTTTTTCATCTCTATCCTACTTAATTATAGATAATTAATATTAATTAAAAGATAATTAAATTTAATATAAATTTATACAATTCGTATAGGAGATAATATAATATTTTGAATTATTTATTAGATTTTAAAATTATTTATCCTAAAATTAACAAAAGACGTAAACTAAATATAAATTAATATAATGTAAATGATTTATTTATTTTATTAAATTAAATTAGTTAAGCGTAGAACCTATTTCATAAATGTTTATAAGGGGTAAACAAAAACATTAATCAAAGTTTATTGGTTCTATACTTTTATTTCCGTGTTCAACTCTCAACTCAAATACGGTATTCACTATGTTTACATGACATTTTATAAGAATCATCACCGCAATCATCCCATCCATCATATATCGAGTATATTCGTTAGTTTTTTTTTTAAAGATATATTTTTTTATTAGATTCATTCAACCCGTGTAATAAATGAGGTTTTTAAAAGATATAATATTTTTATTATTTACCATACAAAATTACATTTATGCAACTCGTGTAATACACCGGGTTTTTAAAAATATAATTTTTTTTATTATGTGGTATATAAAATTAGATTTATCCAATTCGTATAATACACAGAGTTTATAAAGACATAATAAGATATAACTTTTTATCGATTGGTATATAAAATTACCTGTGTTCAACCCATACAATACATGAGGTTCTTAAATTGTAACTTTTTTCATTATCTGATATATAAAATTAAATTTACTCAACCCGTACAATACATGAGGTACTTAAAGATATAAATTTTTATTATCTAATATATAAAATTACATTTATTCAACATATGTAATAAACGAGATTTTTAAAGATATATTGTTTTATGATTTGGTATATAAAATTACATTTATTCAACCCATGTAATAAACGATGTTTTTAAAGATATATTTTTTTAATATTTAGTATATAAAATTACATTTATTCAACCCGTGTATTACACGGGGTTTTAACCTAGTATATATAGAAGCAAAAGTGACTAAATGAGTGTCAAATATGTAAAAGTGAAAAAACCGGGGAAAAATGCATATATAAACAGATATTATTATTATTATTATTAAACAAAAAACAAAATATATACACACTTATCATTATCATTAATAATATATAAATTTAATGGTAGAAAGAAAGTGTAAATATAGCAATGAAATATAGAAATAAGAAGAAAGTGTAAATATACCAGCTGCCATTTGAAAGCCATTGTAGAACTTGCGGGCCCCTATGAGTTTGTTATTGCATGCGGTGGCGTTGAAATCCTCATCCTGTTCACACTCACCACGCCACCTTGCAGGCACGGGTGGCATGAAGGAATCGTCAAAGCTCTTCAACTCAGGCCAGACGCCGGTATCAAGCACGCCGATGATGACGTCATTGGCAGCAGCGTTGAACTGCTGACCAGAAAAGAAGGCCACCAGCTCGTCGTCGTCCTGGATCCCTAGAAAGTGAGGGGTGCGAGTGGTGTGAAGTTGGTAAAGAGTGTCCTCGTAAACTCCGAGGACGGAGTCGGATTCCCTAAGGGCCTGAGCTTGGTGAGGATCTAAGAAGGCGGCGAATCCGTTGTAGGCGGTGGTGTAGGAGTAGAGGAGGGCGTCGGGGGTGGCGGAGGTGAGAGATTGAAGATGGGTGAGGTGTGGTTTGGGATTTGGTTGATGTTTCAATTGGACAATGTAGGTTTGTTTGGCTGTGACGGATGCTAGTAGAAACCAGAGCCATATCACAAACGCCATTGTTTTGTGGAAATGAAATGGTGGGGGGTGGAGGGGGGTGGGATATATAACGTGAATTCCATTCCATTCCAGGAAAAACATGATATTTGTGACGGGTGTAGGAGGTGCTTTTTGTCACCTTCTCATAATCATTTTCTTCACTCTTTTTTTCTCTTCCGCTAATTTTAATCAAACAACTTAAATCATCAATTCAATTAACCTAGGCCGGCGACAAATTAACATTCAAAAATCATGATTAACTTTAACCGACATGATCAAATATGAAGTATAATTTCGCTAGGAATGAAAGAAAACAATGGGTCTGTGATACGTGGGAAAATTGAAAAAATAAAGAGAGTATATTTTAGTCAATCTTATCTCATCTTCTCCCTTATCTTTCCCTGAAACTTCAAAATCCATAATTTTCATAAACCCACGATCTTTAACTTTTTCTTCACTTTCTATTCAATAATCACTACATCATAGTATGATTTTCATCATCAACCAATGATTCATAGACTCAATCAACGTGTTCTTCAACTTTTTTGAAGAATCCCAGTTTAACTTCATATAATATCTCTTTTTTCCACTTATTTTGAAGTAAATCACTCGATTCGTTCGATCCGATCGTTGATAAGTGTTTCTAACATTTAAATTTCGTGAATCGTTGAAGAAACTCGAAGAAATCGGCTTCGATTTGTGTAAGAAATTTTTGAATTGCGTTTTACGATCTGGGTTTTTGAATTAAGTCATTGTGTTTTACAAAATAATGAAAAATGCATTTTTTTTTTTTTTTGTGTTTTAGTCCATTGCGTTTTAAAAACAACACATGTCTTTGTTTTTAGTAAATTGTGTTTTATAAAAAAAAAAAAAAAAAAAAAAAAAGACATTTCTTTCTATTTTTAGTCTATTGCATTTTAGAAACAAAACATATCTTTGTGTTTTTAGTATATTGTGTTTTATAACACAATAAAAATAAATTTGTTTTATGCTTTTAATCCATTGTGTTTTATAACACAATGAAAAAAACACATCTTTCTATGTTTTTAGACCTGGAGTGTAGTGGGAACTAAACTGACATGATCATGTTAAAACAGAAACATTATCATGTTGTGAAACCCAACCCTTTGTGTTTTAGACCTGCAGACTGAAAGAACATGATCATGTTTAAAAGAGCCATTATCATGTTGAAATTTGAAACTAGACCCATTGCGTTTTAGACTTGCAGACTGAAAGAACATGATCACGTTTAACAGAAGCATGATCATGTTAAAACTTGAAACTGGAAGGTGAGGTACACTAAACTAACATGATCATGTTAAAACAAAACAAAACATGATCATGTTGTTGTGAAAGCCAACCATTGCGTTTTAAACCTGGAAAGGAAAGTGAGATAACTAGCATGATCATGTTAAAACAGAAACATGATCATATTGTGAAACCTGCGTTGCGTTTTAGACCTGCATTACATTTTAGAAACTGAAAGAACATGATCATGTTAAAACAGAAACATGGTCATGTGAAATCCAAGACTTGGAAGAGGTTAGGTAAGTTCTGTTAAAGAACATGATCTTGCTAAAATAGAAACATGATCATGTTGGAATAGAAACATGACTATGTTAAAACTCATGCAACAGAAACATGACTATGTTAAATAGAAGTCAAACCCCATTACGTTTTAGACCTAGAGTATACGTTTTAGAGGCCTGGAGTGCAAAATGTTGGAACAAAAACATGATCATGTTAAAACATAAACATGACCATGTTAAAGCTCATTGTGTTTTAGAACCTACAATTGCAAAATCTTTATTTTAGATTTCATTGTGTTTTACGTATCTGGGTTTTCGATTTTTTTTTTCAAAAGTATAACAATAGTTACTTGTTTTAAATATAAAAAAACGCTTATTTTTATGGTGCAATTTAAAAAAAAATGTCGTATGAATGAGTTATTAACGTTTAAAAACGGGAAGATTGGAGGTGAGATAAACTATTGCTTTGGATTGACTAGAATACCCCTACACAAACTCACACGTCTCCTTTTTTTTGTTCAATTTCACTCATTTAATCTTAACCCTCAATTACTAAATAGATGGACAAAATTAACTCATATCCTTCCCACCCAAATAAATTTCCTATTATATTCTAACCCTTAGACCACCCGTAGTGGGGCGAGGTTTTTAAAAAAAATTGCAAAAAAACGCCCGAAAACGCCCCCACCCCCATTACGGCCGGCGTTTTCCGGCGTGATTTTTGAAAAAAAAAATTTGGTTTGGCGTTGTTTAAAAAACGCCAGAACTTCATTTGGTTGTCCAATGAAACCTTGCCATGTGTGTATAATATTTATGTGTTTATAATTAGTTTTATTTAAAAAAACAAAAGAAAAGGAAGAAGAGAATGGTTGTTGTTTGAAGTTGTAGGTGGTGGGGAAGAAGAAGAGGAAGAAGAAGAAGGTAGTGGGACCTTTGTACTTTTCAATTTTAAAAGTGTCAAATAGTGTAATTTTTATTTTCTGTATTTATTTTCGTTTTTTTATCATGAGCTGGAAATTGCTGCTGTTTTAAGTAGTGTAATTTTTAAGTAGTGTAATTTTTTATATTCTGTTTTTTTAAATTGCTGCTGTTTTTTAAAATAAAAAAAGAAAATAATTGAGAAATGATTGCATGGGCGTTATTGGAATAATGCCCCACTACACCACTTTATGCTATAATGCCCCAAGCTGACTGGGATGACATGTGTCGAATAATGCCCCATGGTGGGGGCATTATTTTGATTTACCACTACACATGGTCTTAACTTTAATGTAATCTTTCACTAACTTTTTAGAAAAACAAATTTCTTTAATCTTAGGCTACAAGGTATGGTGATGGTCCTCCAAGGGAGAATGATCCGCCACGTAGGCGCCACGTCATAATCCTCCCAAGGATGCTCCATCCCCCAAAAGTAGAGGGTATGGGAGGATGGTCCTAGTTATAGTCCTCCTACCATTTTTATGTTTTTTTTTAATCTTCTACTTTTTTTTAACATTTAACAAATAAACTAATAAAATATTTTCATTAATATTAAAAAAAACAATGACTTAATAAAAAAACATAGACTTAAATAATTTCTAAATTCAAAAATAAAGAACTTTAGGGACCAAACCAGAATTTGATCTAAATCAGAGGGACCATATGTGTAATTTACAAAGAATAAAGAAAGAACCTGTCTAAATCAGGGGGGCCCACCACTCAAAAAAATAAAAATAAAGAAAGAACCTGTCTTCATCAATCATAACCTTCGTTTTTCCGTCTTGACCGTCCGGCAACTCCGATTCAATCCGATTCCTTAATTTTTTTTATTTTTAACAGTCAAAAACGAAGGGGGGTCCACCAGCTTGGACCGTCTTGACCGTCCGCAACTCGACGTCCTCGACGGTGACGGGAGGGGGCGGGATGATTCGACGCCGGCGACGATCCACGACGGGCTGGGCGACGATTCCATACCGTGCAGCCTTATAAGACTTGAAATTAGTCCCTCTAAGGCGCTAACCTATGCGTTTCTGAAGCCTTTATCATTATCAATGAGCCACCAACCTCGTTAGTTGTAATCATCATTAAATAACAAATAGATAACGCTCAACATTAAACTCTTGGCATGTTGTAGTAGTTTCTAAAAAGGATCATAGCTAATAAAAACTAAGATCAACATAAATAAATTACTATAAGACCATGCTTACTGGGCGTGTTTGCCCAGTTTTTTCTTTTTTTTGCCCAAACACGTCGGGTCACCATCCCCTGTGCGTGTTTGCCTGATTTTTTTGTTTTCGCGTGATTTAAATCACGTTTGGAGCAATTTTGAATGTCCAATCACATTGAATCTTCCCTTTTTTGGCAAATAGCTTTTTTGTTGGCTTTTTATTTTTATTTAATTCTCTACTCACTTTTAACATAACGCCCACATCACCACTACACCTATTTTAGAAAAACGCCCAATAATGGCTTTTGCTGACTGTACTGACACATGACGGAAAACGTCCAAGGATGAGGGCATTATTCACCCTTATCAGCACGCATGGTCTAAGAATAACTTGTCTTTTACAACTTTTAAGGCTATAGGGTGTGGTCATGACCCTCATGACCACCATGATCCTCCACATAGGCACCATGTCATCCATCTTTAATTCACCATTTAAAACCACTACCCTAAGGGTGTGGTCATGACCCAAACCACCATCCCCTTTATTTTTTTAATTTATTTTTGTCTTAAAATTTTCAAATGAGAGGGTCGTGGCAATCGTGGTTTAATCCATGGGAACCACCATTAATCAAGGAGAGGGGTGGTATACCATTTAATTAAGGGTGTACCTATTGGCACACCAATGTGCCTATATGCACACCAAAAAAGTGGTTTTTTGCCTTATATGCACACCCTGCAGTGTCGAGCTGTGGCTAAATCGCGGTGTTTTGGTCCGGTCAACCAGACAAAGACTGACGGTGTCTGACGGGTCTGTTGACTGGACCAAAACGCCGAGCTTTGGCAGCGTTTTGGTCCTCTCAATCAGACACCCGGTCAGTCTTTTGTCTGGTTGACCGGACCAAAACGCGGCAAAGCTCGGTGTTTTGGTCCGGTCAACAGACCCGTCAGTCTTTGTCTGGTTAACCGGACCAAAACGCCGCGCTTTGACCACAGCTCAACACTGCAGGGTGTGCATATAAGACAAAAAACCACTTTTTGAGATAGGCTATCTACACACCAAGTGTGTAGATAGTTTGAGCCTTAATTAATGGTCCTATGTGGAAATAATGTTCCAATCCATGACCCCCATAGCCTAAGTAAAGATAAACTACAAAAAAGGACTTTTTTGTTACAATTTTTTGGGTTATATTTTTAGTAAATGCATTTTAAAAAAGATAGTGGCTATTAATAAAATCAGACTAGGAATCAAAAACCAGACGGAATAGTAGGCATAAAGTAAATTGCCCAATGTTTCCATATTTATATCGGTGGTGTTGGAATTTAATGAGTATTTTTTATCTTGATATTTGAATGATTATAAATACAAAGAAGTTACAAATGAAATAAAAAAATAGAATCAATCTGACTTTTTTTAGTATATATATTTTTAAACTTAAATAACTTTTATGTACTATCAATTTGTACAATTATACTGTCCATGGTTGTAAAAGTCGTTAGGCGCTCCCTAGTCGGTCGACCGGGGAGTTGAGAGTACTCGGCCTAAACGGAGAGTACACGGGGAGTACTCGGAGATGCCAAATTATAAAGAAATTATTTTTCAGAAATTAAATATATGTCAAATAACATAAATTTACTAATATTTATAACAAAATACGTGAAATTGATATTCATTCTTTAATATGATAGACCTAGAAATTATGTTTTATTTTATTTTAAGTCAAACTCGGCCCGAGTTGACATACTAGATCCAATTTTGGCCAATGTTGACCGCATTTGATCGATTCTGAGTAATTAGTCGGAGTTGAAGAAAGTCCCCTCGGCAGCTTACCTTGTAGCGACTACTCGGAGAGTACTCGGCCTTGAGACCTTGTTTTACAACCATGATACTGTCAAACCAAAAATCTTATTATTTTTAATTTAAACAAATTAAATAAATAAAATAATGAAAATGAAAAAAAAATACAAAACATAATATCATATCATAGCATTTAAAAAACATTTTATTGAACATCGTATTTTAAAAGTTATAAAAGAAAATAAGTATATGTGAAATAGTAATAATAAATAAGATAATATGAATTCTTTTTACTATTCATAATGTATAAAATGAAATTTAATAACACAGACAATTCTTATTACTATTCATTGGTTTTGAAATTTAATATATAAATAAAATAATAAAAATAAAAAAAAGAATACAAAACATAATATCATATTATAGCATTTACAAAACATTTTATTGAACATCGTTTTTTAAAAGTTATAAAAGGAAATAAATATGTGTGAAATAATGTAATAATAAAATAAATAAGATAAAACGATATTCTTGTTACTATTCATAACGTATAAAAGCAAATTTAATAATATATACAATTCTTGTTACTATTCATTGGTTTTGAAATTTAATATATAAATAAAATAATGAAAATGAAAAAAAGAATACAAAACATAATATCATATTATAGCATTTACAAAACATTTTATTGACATCGTATTTTAATTTTAAAAGTTATAAAAAAAATAAAGATACAATTATCATTATTATCTATATATTATCTACATATTAAGTTTCAAATCCAATGAATAGTAACAATATTAATCAAGTTAAAGTATTACAAATAATTGATTTAAAGTGAGAAAGTGAAGAAAATGGTAAATAAAGTTATAGTAATAATATTTAGTCTTTTACTCTTTTTTACTTTAAAAATCATTTTTGCTGAATTTATTTTAAATCATTTTCTTTTCTGTTTTCAATGTTTGTTTTAAATGCATTTTTTTTCAATTATGATAAAACCAAAATAATTTATAATTAATGATTTCATTTTTAATTCTTTATCCCTTAAAAATTTAAACCATTGAATCTAATAAAACAATTAATTAAACTTTTACAATTCTTTTATAACATTAATGTTAATAATGTGTTAAAATATAACTAATTAAATTGTAAACCTTAAATATTAAGAATTGTATTTAACCTATAAATATTAATAATATCATTGTGTGGTATTTTAAACATCTACGGTAATTGTTTTTGTGCTTTTGGAATTCTCTATCTTTCCTCGTGCGTCTTCTTCCAAGAATCCTTATACGCAACCACTGTGAGTGAATTTTACAACTCCCTTTTTTATATTATTTACTCGTTTTTGGGGTGTATCATGTATCGCTTTACATTATTATACTTTTATTCAATTACGTGCAATTACCCATTTATGCAGTATATGTGTTATGTGTTATTGTTTGTTTGTTTGTTTATCACTTGGTGCATTCATTCATTTTGGACATCACATCATCATAGGCTCGTCGGTTCCCCATTACCTATGAGCGGAACTTGACGTTGCCAACCATACGAGGTCAGCTCCGTTTGATTGAGCTTAGACCTTGCAGCACACCATAATATCGTGCAACATGCATGCATTCATTAGCACACCATAATACCGTGCAACATGCATACATTCATTGAATCATTTCAATTGGTTTGTTTATTGTTTGAGGTTGTGTTATGAGTTTTGATATATAACATACAACATGTTTACTTACATTGGTTAACACACTTTTTTCTTAATAAATCAAATTTAAACATATTAATATTTCAAATAACAATAAGGTTCACTCACTAACCTTTGTTGACCCCAAAACTTTTTTTTTTGCACATGATACAGGTGAACAGGTATGAAGAGAAGATTGGACATAGGATGAGCCTTAGTTAACAAGAAACGAATTAGTGTAATTTTATTGTTATGAACGTTTCTTAGGTAATTGTTTATTTGGATTATTTGCAATGTGTAACACTCAGTTTAGATTAATGATTATTTAAAACACGTAATAGCAAATCATAAGCTCTCGAGTCAACCCAATCATGCCCCGATCACCTATTCCGCTGCGGGTCAGGGTGTGATACATTATGCTTACCTGTAAGCACGAGACTCAACAAACAAAGTATTAAATATCATATTCAAATGGTGATAACATCACCATTTGACCCGTTTGACTCGTTTATCCATTTGACTCGTTCAGCTTACCCCTTTAGCGATTCAACTAACCATGTAATGTTTGTTACTAAAAAGGTGCATACTTACCATCTTACTTGTTTGAGAACCATCGCATAGTCCACATAGTTCATCTTGTTATGTGTGGGTCAAACAAAAACTAAAAAAACTTCTAGATCATAATTGTTGTTCCATGTATGTACATCTTCTATTAGAGAACCATGTCCATAGGTAACAAGGTCCATTGGTAACCAAGTTCATAGTTCCTGGTTTCTATTAAGAGACCATGTTCAAAGTGTCCGTGTTTGTAGATAACCAAAGTCATAGACAACTAAGATTTATGGATAGCCAGGTTCATAGCTATCCAGGTGTTCCATGAATAAACAAGGCATAGATAATTAACATCCAAAAGTAACTCATGTTCAAGGATGATCAAATTATGTGTAGGCATGTTCGTGGAAAATCAAAACTGTATGCATTCATATTGAAGTAATCACATTCACATGTAGTCAATTTCTTATGTAATCGTATTCATGTAATAATTAGGTTCATATGTAAGAGAATATCAGTTTCACATGTAATCAAGCTCATGGTTTAAAATGAGGCATGAGTTTGTGCAAAGGTGATTGATTGTTGAAAATGGGTAATGTATTCTAAGTTGGGTTTGGTTGCAAGCATAGGGTTGGTTATGAATTTTTTAGAATAGCCAAGGTTGTTCACTGAAGCTTTGATTATTTCAAAAAAATTATATCAATATTGGTTCCTTCCAAATTTTTGAAATCAAATTTAATTTTTAACGAAGATTGTTGGTCACCAAAAGGTCATTTTGTAAACGTTTAAAACCAAAGGGTTTGGTTTGAGGAAAAAGAATATTTCCCATTGTAAATAGTTATTTGTTAATTAATAGAGAAAAATGCTCAGATAGTCCATGTGGTTTGCTCCATTTTCGCATATAGTCCCTACACTTCTAAAATTACAGATAAAGTCCCCAACTTTTGCACATTCATTCTCGGATAGTCTCTAGCGTGGATGAGGGTTAGTTTTTGGTGTTAAGTGGATGCGAAATTACTTAAATGTCCTTATATAAAACAAAATAAATTAAAACACTAGATAAACTGAAGTGGGTCCCACCATTTAGAAAAGCCTTGTGGGCCCACCCCCAACCTCACCTCTCCATAAAAACCACCGTATCATCACCCACCTCCACCATAACCACCACCTGCAACCACCATACCAAACATTTCAGTTCAAAAGATACAACTCAAAATCCAATCTTTATCAGTTCTTGACATCATTTCTACCCAAAATAACACCAAATTTTCAATCTTTTTCAGATTCTAACTTCTGGGTCTTCTTATTCACACCATTTCAGTTTGTGGGTACAACTCAAGATTCAATCTTGATCAGTTCTTAACTTCATTTCTACACAAATTAACACCAAATTTTTAATCTTTTTTAGATTCTAAATTGTTGGTTTTCATTTTCACATCATTTCAGTTAATGAGTTCATCTCAAAATTCATTCTTGATCAAATCTTGAGCAGTTCTTGAAATCATCCATGTCACAGCCCCCGTTCCCCTATTCAAACACGGGAACGGGCAGCCGCGGTCAGTTCGGTGGTATCCGGTATTGTCTAATTTGGCAGCGGAATTTTCATCAGGACCGTAGTTAGGAAATATTTTATCAGAGTAAAATACCACATTTTCATAATATTAAACACATGGGATAAAACCCAAGTTTGCAGTACATACATTTTCATAGGAATAAATCATATTTTTATTTAATAAAAACATCTATTTTATTTTAGGTAACTTTATTGCCACTTTTCCAAGCCTTCAGTGTTGTCCAGCTGGCTTCTATTTGGCTTTCACATTTTGTTACCTGAAACGCGTTTAAAAACATTTTGTCAGTGGGAAATACTAGTGAGTGAATCCCAGTTCAATCAAGTTTTAATAAAAACCATTGTACAGTATTGAGGGCGGTCTCGCAATTATATTTGTTTCCAAGTCATATCAATTACCACCCGCGGTACTGTCAGACCCGACTTGTGGAAATGTTACCCCTCGCAAGGCAGTAACAAATTTTGTATACAAAACCCCAATATACCGACGATAATTGTATCCTTACAAATACTCAATAACTGCTTAATATATAATTAATTGTGTGAGGTTTTGTAAAAACAATTTGCAAAAAGGAGATTACTCACATTGATGTCTTAGATTATCCTTTAGGGTTTCCTGGTGACAATCTATAATTTACACAAATGCACACGTGTTAGTATAATAACCCATTTTAACATTAGTAATACCCTCCTCGAGACGGCATTCCAACGACTACGTCGGGCAGAACCACGACAACCGTTACGAAACCCTAGATCAATCGGGCAGAGTATCTAATACGTATCCAGGGGTTATGATACTTACAACGGAGCAGAACTTCGTTATTTAGGGGGGTATTATGCCCGAGTATAATGTATACTACGCGAATTTTAGAGAAAGAAAGAAAGTTTTGAGCGAATTCGACTGAAGGCCCGAGCTCCAGCTTTATAAGGGCTGAGTTCGGGTTTCTCACGGCCCGCGTAAAGGTGAGACCAAGGCCTACGCGGCCCGCGTAGTAGGTCGGGTAGGGTTTAGCTCATCCGGGTCATCGACTATCCTCGCCACGATGATGACACGTGTCATCACTGGGTGTTGCCCCATTCTCGATTGCTCGCGGCCCGCGTAAGACGTAGCCATGGGCTACGCGGCCCGCGACAAGGTGAATTTCTTTGTTTTTATTTTATTTTTAATGTTAGATCATAATTTGGGCTCGGTTTTCACATACGGGGTGTAATTTAAGACATATTGGGATAATTTAAAATATATTAGGGTGTCGAAAATAATTCGAGGGTGTCGGTTTTCTTTAGGGTTGTTATATTCTCCCCACCTTATTTTAGAGCTCGTCCTCGAGATCTACTGGAATAAGTGTGGATATTTCCTTTGCATTTCCGATTCAAGTTCCCATGTGTATTTTGGTCCTCTTTTGGAGTCCCATTTTACTTTGACCAGAACTAATCTCTTGTGCTTAAGGTTCTTGACTTTCCTGTCTTCAATCTGTAGAGGCCTCTCTACAAACTTGAGTTGTTCATTTACCTCTATATCCTTAAGAGGCACTACAAGTGATTCATCAGCTAGGCATTTCTTGAGATTAGATACATGAAATACATCATGTATTCCTGTCATTTCCTCTGGCAGTTGTAGCTGATAGGCTACAGGTCCTATTCTTCTAATAATCTCAAAATGTCCAACATACCTGGGACTTAGCTTTCCTCTTTTGATGAATCTTACCACTCATTTCCAAGGAGAGACTTTTAATAATACTTTATCTCCTACTTGAAATTCCAACGGTTTGCGTCGGTTATCGGCATAGCTCTTCTGTCGATCACGTGCTGCTTTCAGTCGTTCCTTGACTTGAATGATCTTGTCAGTTGTTTCTTGCACTATCTCAGGTCCAGATAGTTGCTTTTCCCCAATTTCTTCCTAACAGACTGGGGTTCGGCACTTTCGTCCATAAAGTGCTTCGAATGGTGCAGCATTGATACTTGTGTGATAACTGTTATTATAAGAAAATTATATTAAAGGTAAATGATCGTCCCAATTACCTCCGAAATAAATTACACAAGCTCTAAGCATATCTTCCATTGTCTGAATTGTCCTTTCGCTTTATCCGTCCGTTTGAGGGTGATATGCTGTGCTTAGATTTAGTTTGATTCCCATGGCCGTTTGGAAACTTGTCTAAAAATGAGAGGTAAAACGGCTATCTCTGTCAGAAACAATTAATAAAGGTATTCCATGTAATGAAACTATTTCATTTACATATAGCTTATCTAATTGTTCCATATTGAAAGTTTCTTTCATTGGTAGGAAATGAGCTGACTTGGTTAGCCTATCTACAATCACCCAGATTGTATCATTGCCTTTCCTCGTTTTGGGTAATTTGGTAACAAAATCCATTGTTATCAATTCCCATTTCCATACTGGCATTTCTAACTGTTGTTACAAACCTGAGGGTTTCTGGTGTTCAGCTTTAATTTGTGAACAAGTTAAATATTTAGAAACGTAAGCTGCTATATCTTTTTTCATTCCTATCCACCAGAAATTCTTTCTTAAATCCTGATACATTTTATCATTTCCTGGGTGCATTGTATATTTAGACTTATAGGCTTCTTCTAATATACGATGGCGCAGGTTCCCTAACTTAGGTATCCACATTCTCTTTTTATGGAATTTCCAAATTCCATCTGTTCCTTGTTCTAATTCCTTAATCATCCCTTTTAATTTTTCAGTATCATCCTGGATTACTGATTCTTGTGCTTTTCTAATTTGATCATTTAAATCTACTTGTAGATTTAATTTAAGAGAACGTACCCTTTTTGGCTTTTCATGATATTTTCGGCTTAGAGCATCAGCAACTGTATTTGCTTTTCCTGCATGATACTGGATATCACAATCATAATCGCTAAGCATTTCCATCCAGCGTCTTTGTCTCATATTCAACTCCTTTTGCCCGAAAACATACCTTAAACTTTTATGATCAGTGAATATGGTAAACTTACTACCATAAAAGTAATGTCTCCAAATTTTAAGGGAAAAAATTATAGCTCCTAACTCTAGATCATCGGTTGAATAATTCTCTTCATGATTCTTAAGTTGTCTAGATGCGTAAGCTATAACCTTTTGGCGTTGCATCAACACACATCCATAGCCTAACTTAGAAGCGTCACAATAGACTACAAAGTCTTCAGTTCCTTCTGGTAACGCTAGTATGGGTGCATGGGTTAATCTTTGCTTAAGAATTCTAAATGCTTCTTCTTCTTTTGGTCCCCATTCAAATTTAATGGATTTACAGGTTAGCTTAGTTAAGGGAATGGCTATTCTAGAAAAATCTCGAATAAATCTCCTATAATACCCGACCAATCCTAAGAAACTTCTAACCTCGGTTGGTGATTCAGGGGTTTTCCATTTGGTAATCGCCTCAATTTTTGCGGGATCCACATGAATTCCTTCATGGTTGACTAAATGTCCAAGAAACTGTACCTGTTCTAACCAAAATTCGCACTTTGAAAATTTTGCATAAAGCTTTTCCTTTCTTAATAGACTTAGAAGTGCGTGCAAATCCATTCATTCCTAATACGATATCAAATACTGTCAGATTCCTAATACGATATCAAATACTGTCAGATTCATTAGGTATTAAAATATTAGCTTTATTGGCTATTAACCAATCCATTGGGTACAGATTTGCAATCCCTTTGGTGAATTTACTTGAATTGACTTTTGATCACATAAAATATTAGCTTTATTGGCTATTAACCAATCCATTCCTAATACGATATCAAATACTGTCAGATTCATTGGGTACAGATTTGCAATATACTTTTGGTTTAAAAATTCTATTCTTGCTTCCTGTAAGATTTCAGAAATCCTAACAGTTTCTCCATTCGCTGTCTCGACTAGACATTCTTGTGAGAGTTTAGTTAATGGTTGATTAAGAAGTTTGCAAAATGAAGTATTAATAAAACTTTGGTTTGCACCAGAGTCAAATAATACTTTAGCAAAAACATCATTAACTAAAAACGTACCGGCTATGACGTCCGGAATCATTTTGGCTTCATCTGCAGTCAGAACAAATGCTCTAGCATTTTTAGTGTTTTTGTTATTGTTCGCAGCTGGAGCCAATTTCGGACAGTTTGGCTTGATATGACCTTTTTCCCCACAGTTGAAGCACAGTCCATTACTGGATTTTCTTCTGCAATCTTCTTCCTTGTGTCCTGGTGCCTTGCAGAAATTGCAATGAGTGGAGCATTTTCCTGAATGTTTTTTCTTGCAGACCTTGCAGTATGGTGCAGATGTAGAACCTATATTCCTACGGTTGGAATTCCCAGAACGGAATTCTTGGGTAAGCCTTTGAGCTAGGTTTCTCCTCTGGTCTTCTTCTCTAGTACGGATTAACTCATCTGTCAAGGTATTTGCTAGTTCTACAGCTTCTTCTATAGTTTGAGGTATAGCTGCCTT
This sequence comes from Helianthus tuberosus, assembly GCA_030545235.1. Classification (NCBI taxonomy): domain Eukaryota; kingdom Viridiplantae; phylum Streptophyta; class Magnoliopsida; order Asterales; family Asteraceae; genus Helianthus; species Helianthus tuberosus. The sequence goes on along the minus strand of CM060367.1, from coordinate 208,126,934 downwards.
GACTACATGTCTAATCTCTCCAATTAACCCCCAGATGTATCGGGAGATTAATACCGGTTCAGGTGATGCAAGGGTTGGTACTATTCTAGCATATTCAAAGAATGTGGTAGTATAACCCTTACTATCTACCCCGGTCATCCTTAGGTTCAGAAACTTATTCGCTATCTGTTCCTTTTCATTGGGAGGGCAAAATTTTCTTTCTACCATATTTTTAAATTCCTCCCATTCCATGTTGTAAATCCTATCACTTCCTCTTGACTGGAGGATAGTGTTCCACCATTCTAAGGCTGAGTTCTTAAACAGATTAGAAGCAAACATTATCTTGTCTTCTTCAGCACACTTGCTTATTTTTAAAACAGCATCAGTCTTTTCTATCCAGCGTAAAGCTGTAATGGGTCCTTCATTGCCAGAGAATTCTATTGGTTTGCAGGACCAGAATTCTTTGTAAGAACAACCATAAGGCATGGTTCTTCTTCTTTTGGGAATGGGTACTTGAAGTACAGGTCCATTGTTTACATTGTTTTCCGGCTCAGTTGGTCGTTTACTGCTATGCTTACTTTTATTATCCGCTTCCTTAACAGTTTGAATAATAAATGGCATTGCATCTATGATTCCTTGTGTCACACCCCCAAAATCCACATGCGGGGTATCACCGCCTGGAGGCGTGACTGACCAGGATCAAGCCACCAATCATATTGAACAAACATAAGAGTAAACATAATTCACCCAAACAATATGAAAGGTGTTTCAAAAACCCAAGCATAGTTAAATGATCAGCGGAAGCATAATAGTAAAACCCATAGCAAGTATTAAGTAGGAAATAAAGTAATGTTTAAAGCATGGCACACACTGCCATGTCCCACAACGACTGCTCCTCCATGTGCAAGCTCCCAAAAGTACCTAATGACCTGCAAGGCATGTAGCAACGAATCAACAACAAAGTTGAGCGAGTTCAAAGTTGGTTGTTTGGTTATAGTATTCATTTCATAAATCGTATGTTCGTTTTGTAAACCATGTATCATATTAATCCTTATCGCGGCCAATCCAGGCATGTGTGCGATGATTAGTGGGGGCTTCCCATGTGTTACAAGACCACGCGTATCGACTGCTACGAAAATGTAAGAGGTGCCCTAAGTCAATGTCTATCAGCATTGACCCTTTGCCCATAGTCCATTAGTACACGCCCGTCCGACTGGCACGGTGTGAGGTTTGTTAAACCTAATAGCGCTATTAACTAATGACCCGCTCGCCCTAGGCCTCGGCGATTAAGTCGATAATTGAGGGACTTCCTTTGATAGAGGTGATGGTCTTAAGATCGTGTACGTAGGCTTTACGTACGTGCCCTTCAATCCGAGGACAGTAGTAAGTATAACTGTACGTAGGTTTTACGTACGTGCCCTTCAACCCGAGGACAGTAGTAATTAGTTTAATAGTTGTATGAGTAGTTATCCAATCCCAATCCCATTCCCAACCCCTGGGAATCCCATGCCTTGGCTAGTGTGAACTCACCTTGGTTTGCTCGGCAGATACACAGAAAGGTCAAGTCTAGCAGCTAGTGGTCAACCACGTCCTAACATGGTTACCATACAAGTCAGGTTTTGGTTTCAAGTAGTGCACGTAAGTAACACATAAGCTAGCAAAGAAGGAACACACACGGATCATGGCAATCACACAATGCACGTTAACACATAACATCTGATACTTGTACGATCCAAAGGTAAAGCCCAATAACAGGCGGCCCATCATGTTGTGCGGTCGGCACAGCCTTGTGCGACCCACATCATGTTGTGCGATTCAGATAAACACCCGACCCAAATAGTCAAAAGCCCAAATATAAAATACACGGCCCAATCTAATAACATGCAACAGTCTTGTGCGATCCGGATGAGTTTGTACGATCCGGATGGCTTGTGCGATTCAACCGACTTGTGCGATCGGGACAAGCCCAGCCCAACATGTATACCCAGCCCAAACAGTTAACACAATAAAGCTTGTGCGATCCAATAGTCTTGTGCGACTATGGATGCCTTGTGCGACTGAGCTTGTGCGTCGGCAATTGTGTGATCGGATCAGGTCTTGTGCGACCTGATCTTGTGCGTTTGGTTTCAAAGAATCCGAAACTTATGCTAGTTTGTTATGTGAAATCATCAGTTATCAATCACCCATTAAATCAGTCAAAACAATTAAACAGTTTCCTATTTTTGTGATTTATCAATTAACAACTAATCAGTTTCCAAGCCAAGTAATAATCGATCAAACAATGGTTTCAACATCAATTCTTTATGAACACCAATCAAGTTTCAAGAACACATCCTATCATAACCTTTAATCGAATCTAACACTATGATCATCACAAATCATCCGAGTTCAACACAACACAGCCGACTTTCCTATCATAGGTTCTAATCATCATTTAATATTGTTTGATACTAATTCATATCATGATCTAAACATACACATGTAAGCCGATTCCAAGAACATCAACCATTTATAGTTTCTATCACACTCAATCATCATATAGATCATCATGTACATCATGCAACTTAATATTAATGTTTCTACAAACAGAAACCCTAGCCGAAATCGGTCAACATATGGCAATATACAACATCGATCAACATAGAGTCAAGTAACAACAAAACACCAAAATACTAACCGATTAGAAGGATAACAGAAAGAGGTGATTCAAATCCAAGAAGTCTTCGATGGGGATGGAGGGTTGTTTGGCGTCGGCTTCAAGAGGAGAGAAAGAGAGTAGGGTTTGTGAAAAGTATTGTGTTTTGCAAGTTGTGAGTAGTAACCCTATCTCCTAAGTGTTATGCGCATACAAGAGAGTGGGCCGAACCCTCACTTGGGCTGCCCATTAGATCCGAATGCAAGAGTGTAGTGTAGCCCGAATGGGCTTGTGCGATCGGATGAGTGTTGTGCGTTTGGGCCATTTATATACATACATACATACATTACACATAAACACAAAATCATGACATTCAATTAGTCAACCAAGTTCATATAGTCACAAACGTTACATTAAAGTACAAAGATAGGTTCGGAAATACGAGTTGTCACACCTTGTGCCACTATGTGTTGAATGGCACTATTATCTACTCGGTTTCCATGATTATTGTTGTTCAGATTCTCATTATTCAGATTATTGTTATTCGGGAGGTTATCACTCTCGTTTTCCTGGTTCACTTCGTTGTCCATCTGAATTTTAAACATTTACCACGCATTAATAATCACAAAATAATATTTAATATAGACAATCACATGACACGTACTTTGGTCAAAAACGTCGATCATTGCGACTTTACTCTATTCATATAATATGCATCTATTACACACCAGTACTGAAATTAAAATTACAATACCGACTGAAATGTAAAGTTATACTACTAATAATAGGCATCCGTAGTTTTTTTTTTCATACACATACACACATATCATATTATTTTATTATTAATATTATTATTACTACCGTTTTCACCATCACATTCATGGATATGGATTCATCCAGAAATCCATATTGCGCTCGTCGTACTTCCAGACGAGTCGCTCTCCCACCTGTGTCATTCTTTCACTACTCTCTAAAATTTCTTCTCCAAATGTCCTAAGTTCTTGTACATTGTCTGCACTCATTGGGGGTGCAGGTTCTAGGACTGGGTTCGGAATCTGGGATGCGGGATTCTGGTACGGAGGTATAGGGGCCTGGTGTCACGGCCCCAGCCACGGTTTGACCCGGTTTAGGAGCCGCGGGACAGAAAATCCCGTGGTATTTATTTAATTGAGTTAATAGCGGAAGATTTTAACAGGATCTTTTAAAAACTGAAATTTCCCGATTATTTTATTTCACAATTCGGGATAAACCCCGGTAGTTTACAATCATATGATTTCACTGAGAAATCTTTATTTTACAAAACATGTTTCTTTATTTTATATTGAGCCACTTCCTTAAGCTTGTAGTGCTTCACGACACTTTTCCTGGATCACAACAGATCACCTGAAACATGTTTGAAAAAGGTTTTGTGTGACAACTCGAGTTTCCGACTTTCTTTTTCGCATTTAGTGCACGTTGACTTTGACTGTGTAGTTGTTTGACTTGTTTAACTTGTAACTGTATACGTTATTTTATAATGAACGCATTGTGGTTGCATGATTTTGTGTTTGGCTTTATAACATGAAACACCTGTTGGAAAACTTAAATTGTTTAAAATATGAAAGGACCCGATGAAACAGACTGTTTCGCCATATACATCCCGACGAAACTGATGTGTTTCGCCATCAAGCAACTCGACGAAACAGTGTGTTTCGCCATAGCACTTCACGACGAAACTGATGTGTTTCGTCGGCCCATTGATTCGCAAAGCCCATTAAGGGCCCAGAACGGTAATTCGTGGCTATTAAGTAAAACCGACTTCCTGTTTCACACTTTTAACAAAAATAGAAACCCTAGAACTCTCCCTTTTGAAAAGGCGATAACCATCTTCAACCATCATCTTTCTCTCTCGAATCCTCCCTTGTTCATCCCGAATATCTCGGTTAGTGCGTGCTCGTTTAAATCGGTTTCTTTGCCCCTTGATTTCTTTATACATGTTGTGTTTATGCTTGATTTCTGGATTATAGGAGGGTATGTTGATGATACTCGGTTCTGAATGTTGTTTATATGGCCTGATTTTAAATACACATTAGTATCTTGATAGGAATCGATGATATGATGTTGTATGCTAATCTATATGTTGTACACATAACCTAGGGTTCGTGCTAGACGTTAAGAACGGTGATGCTTATGTTATGATGATGTTACGATGATTCGGTGTTGAATGATTTCTGTATGATTGAGGAATTGCTGTTTTACGGCTGTTGGGTTTATGTGTTTTTCGCATCTGCTGTAACAGATGTCTGCGAAATTGAACTGTTCGACGAAACAGAACTCTCGGCGAAACAGAATGTGTTTCGCCAAGAGTAGTCGACGAATCAGAAGTTCTGTTTCGCCAGGGGACACCTCGACGAAACAGAATGTGTTTCGCCAATATTGTGTTTCGCCACTATCTGTGTTTCGCCAACATGCGTGTTTCGCCGAATAGCTGATCTGTGCAGTAACTTGAGTCAATTCTGTTAAGTGTTAACTGGTATATTTGACTGCTGTTAAGTGTAGCCATCTTGTATATGATTGTGAATACGTGCTACATGTTTATACGTGCATAACTTGGATGCAAACTGATTTCACATACGTGCATACTTTAGGACGTGATTGACTTACTTTGAGCACATACCTAGCATACCGAGCGAAACAAGGTGAGTTCACACTTCTATCAAGGCATGGAAATTCCCGGGGTTGGGAATGGGTTGATTGATTATTTATGCTTGAGAGTTATCGAAATTTCATACCATTGGCCTCGGATGAGGAAGGTCGATGGTAGATACTACTAGACTAGTGATACATATACTTTTCTTCGCAAACATGCCTGGAATGGCCGCGAACTATACTAGAACGATCTTCGCAAACATGCCTGGAATGGCCGCGAACTATACTTTAATCTTCGCAAACATGCCTGGAGGGCCGCGATACAAACATAACCAGTCTAGAAAACATGGGAGACCCCCACTAATCTTCGCAAACATGCCTCGAGGGCCGCGATGCTATTACATACGATACCTGATTACAAATCGAACATACGATTTACGAAATGTACATTATAACTGAATAACCAACTGTGAACTCGCTCAACTAGTTGTTGACTCTCTGTTACATGCCTTGCAGGACCATAGGTACTTTTGGAGCTTGCACGGGAGGCACAGTCGTTGTGGACATGGATCGTGAACGTGTTGTTAAACATTATAACATTTTGTACTTAAACTTATGTTGGGTTTACATTAAATGCTTCCGCGACACACTTGTTTATATTTGGTTTTGTAAACACCTATCGTATTGATGAATGACTTTTGATATACATACTTATGTTCAATATGATTGGTGGCTTGATCCTGGTCATGTCACGCCTCCAAGCGGTAGTATTCCGTGTGTGGATTTTGGGGGTGTGACAGATTGGTATCAGAGCCATTGGTTATAGAGAACTCGGTTTTAATAAGGAGAAAACGTTTTTATTAAAACCAGACTATAACCAGAACAGTGCTCAACGATCCACAACGACGCCTCGCTCCACGTGCAAGACTCATCACTCTAGGTAATATGGTACATGTCTTATTGCCTACTTGCTAGAATTGCATAGAACTTTGCTCCGGGTATGCTTAGGCTAACTTGACACTATTGCATGAGAACACTTGTGTGATTATTCCCTTTTGTTATCACACTACTCGCGAACCTCTCTCACTTATGTCATATTTACTATGAAGATCATGTCTGGACGTATCAACATGACGCAAGCCCAACTGACGGCTCTTATTAACGAGCGAATTGCTGAGGCACTTGCAGCCGCACAAGCAGGAGGTATACCCTGCAGTTGTAACTCACACTAGGATCTTTAGATCCTACACTCCTAAACCAACTCTTGTGTTTTAATCTTGTACTGGATTCTTATATACAACAGGTCAGCACGCTCAGCCACCTGTTTGTACCTTCAAAACTTTCATGGACTGTCGTCCTACTACTTTTAGTGGCACGGAAGGAGCGGTTGGACTCCTCCATTGGTTTGAAAAGCTCGAGTCCGTATTCGAAATGTGCGAATGCCCTGAGGCTCGCAGGGTGAAGTACGCCACTGGTACACTAGAAGGCATTGCGCTGACTTGGTGGAATGCGCAAGTGCAGATGTTAGGATTGGCTGTTGCTAACGCCACACCCTGGAATGATTTCAAGGATTTGATTAAAGAGGAATACTGTAGCCGTGATGATATTCATAAGCTAGAGATAGAGTTTTATCACTTGAAAATGACTGGGTCAGAAATTGAAGCATACACCAGAAGATCGAATGAGTTGGCTATTCTGTGTCCTACTATGGTGGACCCTCCCATTAAGCGTATCGAACTGTATCTCAATGGTCTGGTGCCGGAGATTCAAAGCCACGTAACCTCAGCGAATCTTGGCACTATTCAACAGATCGTCAAGCTAGCTCATCGCCTCACCGACCAGGCAGTGGAATAGAACAGGCTGCCTAAACGTATCAGCGCTACTACCGCTACCACTCCAGTTACTCCTGCTATTCCCAGTGACAACAAGCGGAAATGGGAAGGGGATTCTAGCAGAGGTTCAGCTACTTTACAGTCTCAAGCACAGCAACAGCGCAAGACTAGTGATTACCAGAGTCCGAGTCAGCAATCGTCTGGTGGTCAGGGCAGAGTGGATATCGGGGAACTCATCCACTGTGTAACAGGTGCAACAAACACCACAGTGGTCAGTGTCGTAAAGGCCGCTGTCAAAGATGTCTAAGGATAGGTCATGAAGCTAAAGATTGCAGGAGCTCAAGGCCTGCGAATCAGAACCAGCAACAACAGTCACCCGTTCCACGAAACCAGTCACAGCAACAACAGCAAGGAAATAAGGTATGCTTTCAGTGTGGGGCTGAAGGTCACTTCAAGCGGGACTGCCCCCAGTTAAACCAGAATCAGAATAACAACAACAATAATCAGGGCAGTGGGAACAACAATGGGGGAAACAACAACAACAATGGTGCAAAGGGTCGTATGTTTGTGATTGGTCAGAGTGACGCAAGGAACGATCCTAATGTGGTTTCGGGTAAGTTTCTTCTCGATGACTTTTATGTTACTGTATTATTTGATTCGGGTGCGGATACCAGTTATATGTCTCTGAAAGTTAGTAAAATGCTTAAACGCGCACCAACACTTTTGAACACCAAGCATGTCGTAGAGTTAGCTAACGGTAAAAGTCAAGAGGCCACACACATAGTTCAGGGTTGTAATCTTATCCTCGCTGGTCAGACTTTCTCTATCGATCTCATTCCTATAACTCTGAGTAGTTTCGACATTGTCATCGGTATGGATTGGTTATCCCAACAGCAAGCAGAGATCCTATGCAAGGAGAAGATCATTCGTATCCCTCGTTCTGGCAAAGAACCTCTCGAAATTCAAGGCGACAAGAGTGGTGTCGTTAGTGGCATCATCTCCTTCTTGAAGGCTCAGAAGTGTCTGCGAAAAGGTCACATAGCTATTTTAGCACTCGTTACTGATACATCGACGACAGAGAAAAAGATTTGGGATATTCCTGTAGTACGCGACTTTCCTCAAGTTTTTCCTGAAGAGTTACCTGGGTTACCGCCTCATCGCCAGGTCGAATTTCAGATCGAGCTAGCTCCAGGAGCAGCACCTATAGCTCGAGCGCCTTACCGCTTAGCTCCAACTGAACTGGAAGAATTGTCTAAGCAATTGCAAGAACTCTTGGAAAAGGGTTTCATTCGTCCTAGCTCTTCGCCATGGGGAGCTCCAGTATTATTTGTAAAGAAGAAAGACGGTACCTTTCGTATGTGCATAGATTACCGCGAACTGAACAAGGTGACGGTGAAGAACCGTTATCCACTTCCACGTATCGACGACTTATTCGACCAGTTGCAAGGGTCGAGCTATTACTCAAAGATTGATCTAAGGTCAGGTTACCATCAACTGAGAGTCCGGGATGAGGACGTCTCCAAAACAGCATTCAGAACTCGCTACGGCCATTACGAGTTTTTAGTCATGCCTTTCGGGCTAACGAACGCGCCTGCGGTTTTCATGGATCTTATGAACAGGGTGTGCAAACCTTATCTTGACAAGTTTGTTATTGTTTTCATTGACGACATCCTGATTTACTCAAAGAATCGGGAGGAACACGAACAGCATTTACGATTTATTCTGGAACTCCTTCGAACGGAACAGCTGTACGCTAAGTTTTCAAAATGCGACTTCTGGCTTCGTGAAGTCCACTTTCTAGGCCACGTGGTAAACAAGGATGGGATTCATGTCGATCCATCCAAGGTAGATTCGATCAAGAACTGGCCTGCACCTAGCACACCAACAGAAATACGCCAATTCTTGGGTTTGGCGGGTTATTACAGACGGTTTATCAAAGACTTCTCAAAGATTGCACAGCCGCTTACACTACTGACACAGAAAGGTATTGCTTACCGTTGGAGTGATACACAGGATACAGCGTTTCAGCACTTAAAGGATAGACTTTGTAGCGCACCTATCCTCTCATTGCCTGAAGGCACGGACGACTTTGTAGTCTACTGCGATGCATCTATCCAAGGTCTTGGATGTGTGTTGATGCAACGGGATAAAGTTATTGCTTATGCTTCGCGCCAACTTAAGATTCACGAACGGAATTACACTACACACGATTTAGAGCTTGGAGCTGTTGTTTTTGCGCTCAAGATATGGCGACATTATCTGTATGGCACCAAGTGCACCATTTACACCGATCACAGGAGTCTTGAGTATATTTTCAAGCAGAAAGACCTGAACATGCGACAACGTCGATGGGTCGAGCTACTGAACGATTACGAATGTGCTATAAAGTACCATCCAGGCAAGGCCAATGTGGTGGCCGACGCCCTCAGTCGGAAGGATACTATACCTAGGCGTGTACGAGCGTTGCAACTCACTATTCAGTCTAGTCTTCCTTTACAGATACGAGATGCTCAGGTAGAAGCATTGAAACCGGAAAACGTCAGGGCTGAAGCCCTACGCGGCTCAAGACAACGGTTAGAACAAAGGGCAGACGGCGCCTATTATGTAACAGGACGCATCTGGGTCCCACTCTATGGCAACCTACGCGAGCTTGTAATGGATGAAGCTCATAAGTCTCGCTACTCAGTACATCCTGGTTCAGATAAGATGTATCACGACCTCAGAACTACATATTGGTGGCCTAGCATGAAGGCCCACATAGCAACTTACGTTAGAAAGTGTTTGACTTGTGCGAGAGTCAAGGCAGAATATACCTAGCAAATTTCCATGGATTTTGTTACTGGTCTACCCAGATCTCAACGTGGGAATGATACTATTTGGGTGATCGTGGATCGACTCACAAAGTCTGCTCACTTCTTGGCTATCAAGGAAACGGATAAGTTCTCCACTCTAGCAGACATATACCTTAAGGAAGTTGTCTCGAGGCACGGGGTGCCCACATCTATTATCTCTGATCGTGATGCACGTTTTACTTCAGAACTGTGGCAAGCAATGCACAAATCTTTTGGCTCTCGTTTAGACATGAGCACAGCGTATCATCCTCAGACAGACGGGCAGTCTGAGCGAACTATTCAAACTCTAGAAGACATGCTTCGGGCGTGCGTAATTGACTTTGGCAAGGGCTGGGAAAAGCATCTGCCACTTGTGGAATTTTCATACAACAACAGTTACCACACCAGCATTAAAGCTGCTCCATTTGAGGCATTGTACGGGCGTAAATGCCGATCACCTCTTTGTTGGGCAGAGGTGGGTGACAGTCAGATCACAGGTCCAGAAATGGTAGTTGATACTACTGAAAAGATTGCTCAAATACGACAACGCATGGCGGCAGCACGTGACCGTCAGAAAGTATACGCCGATAAAGACAGGAAAATACTCGAATTCCAAGTTGGGGATCGAGCACTACTCAAAGTTTCACCCTGGAAGGGTGTTGTTCGTTTTGGCAAACGAGGCAAACTCAATCCACGATATGTTGGACCATTTGAAGTCATAGAGAAAATAGGCAAAGTGGCCTACAGACTGAACTTACCAGCTGAACTCAGTGCAGTTCACAACGTCTTTCACGTGTCGAATCTGAAGAAGTTTCAGTCAGATGAGACCCACATAGTTCCTCTGAAGGAGCTCACTATCGACGAACAATTGCATTTCGTCGAGGAACCAGTTGAAATCACGGACCGGGATGTTAAGGTCCTCAAGAACACCAGAATACCACTTGTTCGAGTTCGTTGGAACTCCCGTCGTGGCCCAGAGTTTACCTGGGAACGCGAAGACCAAATGGAACTCAAATATCCCCAGTTGTTCGAAAACAATGCAACTACAACTGAGGCTGAAGCTACTACAGAAGTTCGGGATGAAATCCCAACTCAACGGGGGGATGATGTGACACCCCAGGAAAACCAGTAAACGATAACTTACCTAGCTTCCTCAGTAACCGCATGCTAAATTTCGGGACGAAATTTCTTTCAAGTTGGGGATAATGTGACAACTCGAGTTTCCGACTTTCTTTTTCGCATTTAGTGCACGTTGACTTTGACTGTGTAGTTGTTTGACTTGTTTAACTTGTAACTGTATACGTTATTTTATAATGAACGCATTGTGGTTGCATGATTTTGTGTTTGGCTTTATAACATGAAACACCTGTTGGAAAACTTAAATTGTTTAAAATATGAAAGGACCCGACGAAACAGACTGTTTCGCCATATACATCCCGACGAAACTGATGTGTTTCGCCATCAAGCAACTCGACGAAACAGTGTGTTTCGCCATAGCACTTCACGACGAAACTGATGTGTTTCGTCGGCCCATTGATTCGCAAAGCCCATTAAGGGCCCAGAACGGTAATTCGTGGCTATTAAGTAAAACCGACTTCCTGTTTCACACTTTTAACAAAAATAGAAACCCTAGAACTCTCCCTTTTGAAAAGGCGATAACCATCTTCAACCATCATCTTTCTCTCTCGAATCCTCCCTTGTTCATCCCGAATATCTCGGTTAGTGCGTGCTCGTTTAAATCGGTTTCTTTGCCCCTTGATTTCTTTATACATGTTGTGTTTATGCTTGATTTCTGGATTATAGGAGGGTATGTTGATGATACTCGGTTCTGAATGTTGTTTATATGGCCTGATTTTAAATACACATTAGTATCTTGATAGGAATCGATGATATGATGTTGTATGCTAATCTATATGTTGTACACATAACCTAGGGTTCGTGCTAGACGTTAAGAACGGTGATGCTTATGTTATGATGATGTTACGATGATTCGGTGTTGAATGATTTCTGTATGATTGAGGAATTGCTGTTTTACGGCTGTTGGGTTTATGTGTTTTTCGCATCTGCTGTAACAGATGTCTGCGAAATTGAACTGTTCGACGAAACAGAACTCTCGGCGAAACAGAATGTGTTTCGCCAAGAGTAGTCGACGAATCAGAAGTTCTGTTTCGCCAGGGGACACCTCGACGAAACAGAATGTGTTTCGCCAATATTGTGTTTCGCCACTATCTGTGTTTCGCCAACATGCGTGTTTCGCCGAATAGCTGATCTGTGCAGTAACTTGAGTCAATTCTGTTAAGTGTTAACTGGTATATTTGACTGCTGTTAAGTGTAGCCATCTTGTATATGATTGTGAATACGTGCTACATGTTTATACGTGCATAACTTGGATGCAAACTGATTTCACATACGTGCATACTTTAGGACGTGATTGACTTACTTTGAGCACATACCTAGCATACCGAGCGAAACAAGGTGAGTTCACACTTCTATCAAGGCATGGAAATTCCCGGGGTTGGGAATGGGTTGATTGATTATTTATGCTTGAGAGTTATCGAAATTTCATACCATTGGCCTCGGATGAGGAAGGTCGATGGTAGATACTACTAGACTAGTGATACATATACTTTTCTTCGCAAACATGCCTGGAATGGCCGCGAACTATACTAGAACGATCTTCGCAAACATGCCTGGAATGGCCGCGAACTATACTTTAATCTTCGCAAACATGCCTGGAGGGCCGCGATACAAACATAACCAGTCTAGAAAACATGGGAGACCCCCACTAATCTTCGCAAACATGCCTCGAGGGCCGCGATGCTATTACATACGATACCTGATTACAAATCGAACATACGATTTACGAAATGTACATTATAACTGAATAACCAACTGTGAACTCGCTCAACTAGTTGTTGACTCTCTGTTACATGCCTTGCAGGACCATAGGTACTTTTGGAGCTTGCACGGGAGGCACAGTCGTTGTGGACATGGATCGTGAACGTGTTGTTAAACATTATAACATTTTGTACTTAAACTTATGTTGGGTTTACATTAAATGCTTCCGCGACACACTTGTTTATATTTGGTTTTGTAAACACCTATCGTATTGATGAATGACTTTTGATATACATACTTATGTTCAATATGATTGGTGGCTTGATCCTGGTCATGTCACGCCTCCAAGCGGTAGTATTCCGTGTGTGGATTTTGGGGGTGTGACAGATTGGTATCAGAGCCATTGGTTATAGAGAACTCGGTTTTAATAAGGAGAAAACGTTTTTATTAAAACCAGACTATAACCAGAACAGTGCTCAACGATCCACAACGACGCCTCGCTCCACGTGCAAGACTCATCACTCTAGGTAATATGGTACATGTCTTATTGCCTACTTGCTAGAATTGCATAGAACTTTGCTCCGGGTATGCTTAGGCTAACTTGACACTATTGCATGAGAACACTTGTGTGATTATTCCCTTTTGTTATCACACTACTCGCGAACCTCTCTCACTTATGTCATATTTACTATGAAGATCATGTCTGGACGTATCAACATGACGCAAGCCCAACTGACGGCTCTTATTAACGAGCGAATTGCTGAGGCACTTGCAGCCGCACAAGCAGGAGGTATACCCTGCAGTTGTAACTCACACTAGGATCTTTAGATCCTACACTCCTAAACCAACTCTTGTGTTTTAATCTTGTACTGGATTCTTATATACAACAGGTCAGCACGCTCAGCCACCTGTTTGTACCTTCAAAACTTTCATGGACTGTCGTCCTACTACTTTTAGTGGCACGGAAGGAGCGGTTGGACTCCTCCATTGGTTTGAAAAGCTCGAGTCCGTATTCGAAATGTGCGAATGCCCTGAGGCTCGCAGGGTGAAGTACGCCACTGGTACACTAGAAGGCATTGCGCTGACTTGGTGGAATGCGCAAGTGCAGATGTTAGGATTGGCTGTTGCTAACGCCACACCCTGGAATGATTTCAAGGATTTGATTAAAGAGGAATACTGTAGCCGTGATGATATTCATAAGCTAGAGATAGAGTTTTATCACTTGAAAATGACTGGGTCAGAAATTGAAGCATACACCAGAAGATCGAATGAGTTGGCTATTCTGTGTCCTACTATGGTGGACCCTCCCATTAAGCGTATCGAACTGTATCTCAATGGTCTGGTGCCGGAGATTCAAAGCCACGTAACCTCAGCGAATCTTGGCACTATTCAACAGATCGTCAAGCTAGCTCATCGCCTCACCGACCAGGCAGTGGAATAGAACAGGCTGCCTAAACGTATCAGCGCTACTACCGCTACCACTCCAGTTACTCCTGCTATTCCCAGTGACAACAAGCGGAAATGGGAAGGGGATTCTAGCAGAGGTTCAGCTACTTTACAGTCTCAAGCACAGCAACAGCGCAAGACTAGTGATTACCAGAGTCCGAGTCAGCAATCGTCTGGTGGTCAGGGCAGAGTGGATATCGGGGAACTCATCCACTGTGTAACAGGTGCAACAAACACCACAGTGGTCAGTGTCGTAAAGGCCGCTGTCAAAGATGTCTAAGGATAGGTCATGAAGCTAAAGATTGCAGGAGCTCAAGGCCTGCGAATCAGAACCAGCAACAACAGTCACCCGTTCCACGAAACCAGTCACAGCAACAACAGCAAGGAAATAAGGTATGCTTTCAGTGTGGGGCTGAAGGTCAAAAATGGGAACCAGAATTCTAATTTTCTTGATTTTAACCGGTCAACTTAACATTGACGCGGCCCGCGTAAGACAAGGCTTGTCTTTTACGCGGCCCGCCTGGGAACCAGAATTCTAATTTTCTTGATTTTAAGTATGGTTTAGGGTTTCCGGGGTCCGGTTTGGTACTTACGGGTATTTTTAGGATAATTTTGAGAGTCCTTACATCCTCCCCACCTTATTTAAAATCTCGTCCTTGAGATTCATTGGAATAAGTGAGGATACTTTCGCTTCATCTCCGATTCTAGCTCCCAAGTGTATTCAGATCCTCTCTTCGAATCCCACTTAACTTTGACCAGTACTAGCCGCTTATGCTTGAGAAACTTGATCTTTCTATCTTCTATTTGCAATGGCTTCTCAACAAACTTTAACTTTTCATTTACCTCTATATCTTGAAGAGGTACTACCAGGGATTCGTCAGATAGACATTTCTTGAGATTGGATACATGAAATACATCATGTACTCCGGCTAGTTCTTCTGGTAGTTGTAAGCGATAGGCAACTGGTCCTATTCGTTGTATGATTGGAAATGGTCCTATGTATCTTGGACTTAGCTTTCCTTTCCTTTCTTACCGAACCGAACTACTCATTTCCAAGGAGAAACTTTTAACAGTACTCTGTCTCCAACTTGGAATTCTAACGGCTTGCGTCGATTGTCGGCATAACTTTTCTGGCGATCTCAAGCCGTCTTTAACCTTTCCTTGATTTGAGTGATTTTATCAGTGGTTTCTTGTACTATTTCAGGACCTGATAATTGACTTTCTCCTATTTCTGCCCAACAAACTAGAGTTCTACACTTTCTTCCATATAGTGCTTCAAATGGGGCAGCTTCGATGCTTGCATGATAACTATTCTTATAGGAGAATTCAATTAAAGGTAAGTGGTCGTCCCAATTTCCAACAAAATATATCACACATGCTCGGAGCATGTCTTCTAGAGTTTGTATCGTCCTTTCACTTTGCCCATCTGTTTGTGGATGATATGCAGTACTCAGATTTAGTCGAGTTCCCATTGCTTCTTGGAAACTAGTCCAAAAATGGGAAGTAAAACGACTATCTCTATCCGATACAATGGAGAGTGGAACTCCATGTAAGGATACTACTTCATCTACATACAATTTGGCTAACCTTTCCATGCTAAAGGTTTCCTTCATGGGTAGAAAATGAGCTGATTTGGTTAATCGATCCACAATTACCCAAATCGCATCATTACCCTTTCTGGTTTTGGGTAACTTAGTAACAAAATCCATTGTTATGAGTTCCCATTTCCATACATGCATTTCTAATTGTTGTAGTAGACCTGAAGGTTTCTGGTGTTCTGCCTTAACTTGTGAACAAGCAAGACACTTAGAAACATACCTAGCTATGTCCTTTTTCATTCCTATCCACCAAAAGTTATTTTTTAAATCTTGGTACATTTTATTGTTTCCAGGGTGCATGGTATACCTAGATTTATGAGCTTCTTCTAATATCTTATGTCTTAAATCTCCTTGCTTAGGTACCCAAATCCTTTTCTTATGGAATCTCCAAATTCCATCATTTCCTTGCTCTAGTTCTTTTATTCGTCCTTTCATTCCTTCAGCATCGTCCTTGATTGCTGTTCTTTGAACATTCTTTAGTTGTTCCATTAAATCTAACTGTAGATTTAATCTAAGAGCACGAACTCGTCGTTGTTTCTCATGATACTTACGACTTAAGGCATCTGCAACTACATTTGCCTTTCCTTCGTGATATTGAATATCACAGTCGTAATCGCTTAGGATTTCCATCCATCTCCTTTGTCTCATGTTTAACTCTTTTTGCCCAAATATGTACCTTAAACTTTTATGATCCGTATAGACAGTAAACTTACTTCCATACAGATAATGTCTCCAAATTTTAAAGGCAAAAATTATGGCTCCTAACTCTAAGTCATGAGTCGTATAATTTTCCTCGTGCTTTTTCAATTGCCTTGAAGCATACGCAATTACCTTCTTGCGTTGCATTAGCACACATCCTAATCCTAGCTTTGAAGCATCACAATATACTTCAAAATCTTCTGCTCCTTCTGGTAAAGCTAGAATTGGGGCTTTGGTTAACTTTTGCTTTAAAATCCTAAAAGCTTTTTCTTGTTTAGGTCCCCATTCAAACTTAACCGCTTTATAGGTTAGCTTAGTTAATGGTACTGCTATTTTGGAAAAAATCCTTAATAAATCATCTATAATATCCGGCTAATCCTAGAAAACTTATAATTTCCATGGCTGTTTGTGGAACCTTCCATTTGACAATTGCTTCTATCTTAGCAGGATCTACTTGAATACCCTTGTGATTCACCATATGTCCTAAGAATTGCACTTCTTGTAGCCAAAATTCACACTTTGAAAATTTGGCGTAAAGCTTCTCCCTTCTTAACAAAGTTAAGAGTGCATGCAAGTGCTGACAATGTTCTTCCTGACTTTTGGAATAAATAAGTATATCTTCGATGAAGACAATTACAAATTTATCCAAGTACGATTTACAGATTCTATTCATCATGTCCATGAATGCTGCAGGTGCATTCGTTAATCCGAAGGGCATGACTGTAAACTCGTAATGACCATACCTAGTCCTGAAAGCAGTTTTAGGTATGTCTTCTTCTTGTACCTTCAATTGATGATATCCGGAGCGTAAATCTATCTTAGAAAAATATCTAGCTCCTTGAAGTTGATCAAATAGATCATCAATCCTAGGTAATGGGTATCGATTCTTAATTGTAACCTTGTTCAGTTCTCTATAATCAATACACATTCTCATGGAACCGTCCTTTTTCTTTACAAACAACACTGGTGCTCCCCAAGGGGATGAACTAGGTTGTATAAATCCTTTACTTAGTAATTCATCTAATTGCTTTTTCAGTTCTAACATTTCGGTGGGTGCTAACCGATAAGGTGCCTTAGCTACAGGTGTAGTTCCAGGAATTAAATGAATTCTAAATTCTACTTCTCTATCTGGTGGTAATCCTGGTAACTCTTCTGGGAATACATCTGGGTATTCTGAGACTACAGGAATGTCCTTAAGTTCCTTACCCTTAGTGCTAACGATTACAGAAATCATATACACTATTCCTTGCTTTCGTTCATAACTAGCAACTTTCATTACTGAAATGAACTTCATAGGTTTACGTGGTTTATCTCCTGTAATCATAAGTACTTCTCCGGTGGGTGCACGAATTTCTATGGAATTCTTATCACAAAGGATTCGAGCATGGTTGGCTATTAACCAATCCATTCCTAACACAACATCGAATTCGGTTAATTTCATAGGTAGTAGGTTTGCAGAGAATTTATGACCTGAAAGTTCTATATTTTCTTTTTGCAAAACCTTATCTATACTAACTGAATTCCCATCTGCCGTTTCGACTGTAAAAATTTGCCTAAGGTTGGTCAAAGGTAGGTTAAGAGCTTGGCAGAATGAAGTATTGATAAAACTTTGGTTTGCACCAGAGTCAAATAATACTTTTGCATACACGTTGTGAACTAAGAACGTACCAGCTATCAAATCTGGAATGAGTTCTGCTTCTTGAGTGGTCAGCTGGAATGCTCTGACATTCTTTTTAGTAGCTCCATCGGCCGTCTTGGCTTTGTTATCTGCTGGTTTGACCAATTTAGGACATTCTGTTTTGAAATGTCCTGCTTCACCACAGTTAAAGCAGATTCTTATTTTCTTTCTGCAGTCTTCTTCACGATGTCCTACCATTTTGCAAAAGTTGCAGGTTATATTACATTTTCCATAATGTTTCTTTATGCAATTCCTGCAGAACGGCGGAATTGAGGATTGCCCTGTTCCTCTTTTCTTGAAGTTGCTACTATTACCCATACGAACTCCTTGGGTAATTTTCTGAGCCAGTTCCTTTTTCCTATTTTCATCTCTTGTGCGTACCAGCTCGTCAGTTAGGGTGTTAGCTAATTCTACCGCATCGTCAATAGTGCGAGGTCTCGCAGCTTTAACGATATTACGGATTTCGCTAATCAATCCCCAAATATAGCGAGAAATGAGTACTGGTTCTGGCGAAGCCAGTGTTGGTACCACTCTAGCATATTCAAAGAATGTCGAAGTATATCCTTGACAGTCTACACCCATCATCCGATGATTCAGAAACTTATTCGCCATTTGTTCCTTTTCATACTCGGGACAGAATTTTCTTTCTATTAACTGCTTAAATTCCTCCCAACTCATGGCATAGGCCATATTTCTTCCTTTGGCTTAAAGAACTGTATTCCACCATTCTAGCGCCCCTTCTTTGAAAAGATTCGACGCGTACATGACCTTGTCGTCCTTGGCACATTTACTTATTGTAATTACTGCCTCGGTTTTCTCTAACCAACGCAGTGCCGCAGTCGCTCCTTCATTGCCTGCAAACTCAGATGGTTTACAAGCAAGAAATTCTTTGTAAGTGCAACCAGGCGTTGCAGCTTTCATTTTCTTAGGGAGCGGGGCCTGTCATGGATCATTATCATGATTAGTATGATTACCGCCTCCGTTTACACTATTACTGAAGTTATCTTCAGAAATAAGTTTGCTAGGAGTGATTTGTTGAGGTTCAACTTGATTTCTAGCAGCAGCAATGATTGCTGGAATAGCATTGGCTATCCCTTGAGTAACGATATTTTCTATATCTTGCTTAGTCATAAATTGTTCTTCCTGGTGATGCTCAGACTGGTTAACCTCATTAACTGGTTCATTATTAGCGTTTTCCATCTGGTAATTTATATATATAATTTATTAGTATAAAATAAATAACAATTATACACAAAAACAATCATCCACATTTCACAACAAATATATATAAAAAATTATCGATTTTTCGATTCCCATTTTATATATATTATGCATCATTACACACCGTTATTTTACACAAGTTTTATTTTGATTATTATAGTATTATACAATCATAACTTCATAACCACATCATCCCTAATCTTTTGGCATTTTAAAAGCGATGTTTCCTCTCATTGTATTTCCAGGAGATTTGTCCTCCTATTTCCCGGATCCTATTTCCAGCATCCATCAGCTCTTCGCCAAAATGGCGGAGTTCAGCCATATTCTCATTACTCATCGGTGGATTTGGTATAGGTTCTGGGTCAAACTGAGGGAAAAACGTATAAGGGTTATTGAGTAGGTTTTGAAACTGCCAATCATTAGTCCACCACTCGTCCATTCCTAAAGGTTGAGTATGGATTAAAGGTTCTGGGATAACTGGTTCCAAATTTATTGGAATTTGAGTTTCGGCAGGATAAGGGTAAAGGTTGGTATTAATAGGTCTAACGATATCACAGCTCGCCAATATCTGATCCAACTCTTCTTGTAATGGCAACTCCTCGACTTGCCTCGAACTTTCCCCAATTTCCCTTTCTACTTGCCTAGTATTTTCCTCAACCTCGATCCCTTTTCCTTTATCCAAGGGATTTTCTAATTTGGGAACTCTCCTAGTTGCTGGTTTTCTCCTGCGTACACGTCTCCAGCCTACAAGTCTTCTCCTTTTCTTAGGCTTTGGTTTCTCTAGAGGTGGAGCACAAAATTCCATAGGTTGTTCCACATCAGCAAAGTAACTAGTAAAATCTTTGGAAACTTCTATGTTTACAGGGTAGAGGTTGAGATTCTCTAGGGCTCCAGATAACTCATTCATGCTGTTTAGCTTATATGCAAAAATACTAAGTGCAAATTTTATAACAAAATTTTCACAGATAATTTTCAAGTATTATTGCATACCGTGTGGCTAATTTAATACAAAAGACAACTGACAAGTAAAACACACTAGGGTTTATTGTAATTTATTTATTTACTGGGTAAAGTTTCTGGCTTGTAGGTGATAAGGTTGCTAATACGGGGTCAGAGTATTTTAAAGATTTGCATTTACTGCTACAGTGGCTAGCATATAGAGATCTGCCCATTTTTCATCTAACTTGTCTTCCCATGGTGGGTTACTACCGAGTTTCTGAATTTCCTGATTAACTTTCATTTCTTTTGATTGAGATTTCTTTATTTTCTCTTGACCTTTCCTAATAATCAAACTTCTTTTATTAGGAGAAAATGGTTTCTCATAATGGGCTTTACGAACAAATATTCCCTCCTCAGTATCTACTGAGTATCTTGAGGATTTTTATTGGGATGAACTTCCCTTCTCTTTTTGCGAACTATCTAATTTAAGATAGATATTCGAAAGCTTTTGCTTACCCATACTGTAACTAACAATTAGTCAGTTAATAAAACACATAATCATAAAATGGCAATCAGGAAAATTAAGTATTTCTAAATACTTAATTAGCTTAACTCAGTGGCTCTGATACCACCTTTTTCTGTCATGGCCCAGCCCCGGTTTAGGAGCCACGGGACAGAAAATCCCATGGTATTTATTTAATTGAGTTAACAGCGGAAGATTTTAACAGGATCTTTTAAAAACTGAAATTTCCCGATTATTTTATTTCACAATTCGGGATAAACCCCGGTAGTTTACAATCATATGATTTCACTGAGAAATCTTTATTTTACAAAACATGTTTCTTTATTTTATATTGAGCCACTTCCTTAAGCTTGTAGTGCTTCACGACACTTTTCCTGGATCACAACAGATCACCTGAAACATGTTTGAAAAACGTTTTGTCAGTGGGAAATACTGGTGAATCATTCTTTTTACTAAAACGACACTTTGTTATAATTTACAGTATTAAGAGCGATTACAATGTTTCCATATATCAACCAACTACCCACAGTATTTGTCACTCGACCATCCATTGGTAACCTCATTGTCCAATGGTGTCTGTGACTATGGTCATATCACCCCTTGGCTACCCCGTTGTCCAATGGTGACGGTTATCAAGTAATGTATACAAAACCCCACATACCGGCTGTAATTTGGTGATTACAAAGACTTAATCCCTGTAATTATAACTTTGAAATAAATAGGGTTTTGGAAAGCAATTTGATAAAAAGAGAATGACTCACATTGCAGATTTAATACGGGCAGAGTCTAGTCTACTGATTAGCCTTGTAACCTAAATTAATAACATGCACATGAACTAGGTCAGTAACTAATACAGCATTTACGATAACTCACGAGATTAAACCCTCACCACGAATGACAAAGTGCGATACTTAAACATCCATCGAATTTACGACGAATGACAAAGCATAACCCTAATGTGGGCAGCACTTAAACATCCATTGGATAGTTTTAATCGATCGGACATTGAATCGTAGCAGCGATCGAGTTAATACCCGGTATCGAAGCAGCACCTCGCTAATATTGAAAGTAAATTCGACTTTAGGACAGTAGAAATTCGTTTTTGAGAGTTTTGATCGACACCAGTGGACTGTGCATGCAACAAGCTATTTATAGCTGAAATTGAGGCCTCGCGCGGCCCGCGTAAGACTTCGGCTTACCTTTACGCGGCCCGCGTGGCCGCCTAGTCTATGAGTAGGCTTGATTGGTCACGAGTAGGTTAGCCAGCTGGTTACCACGTGGATTCGGAACACTTGTCCGGTCAACTTAACATTGACGCGGCCCGCGTAAGACAAGGCTTGTCTTTTACGCGGCCCGCCTGGGAACCAGAATTCTAATTTTCTTGATTTTAAGTATGGTTTAGGGTTTCCGGGGTCCGGTTTGGTACTTACGGGTATTTTTAGGATAATTTTGAGAGTCCTTACACCTGGTATGGGTAAGGATTTTCTAGAATCTCCCTAATGAATACATCATTATCATAATAGGGATCTAGAGGGTCCAACCCTGGGTAGGCTCCTAGGTTTGGCATGGGTATGTCTTCGTGTATCGAGTAACGTTGCACATAGTCCCTATTGTCATCCCACCATGGGTCGTAATTTGGGTCTAAGGGATTTGGTGCGGGTACCCTAGGTATTTCCTCCGGATTAAAATCATGCATTTCTACTTGATTTTCAGGGTTTTCTATCTCCATCGGTTGGTCAGGAATTGGTGGTTGTGGTTGGGGTGCTATCATTTGTTCCAGGTTAGGGTCAGCTGCAGTGGTTGCTAGGATGTGGATATTGGCTATACCCCTATTAAGCATATCCTGGGCATAAGCATCGGTTTCTCTTTTAGCTGCGGCTAGTGTTCTTTGTTCTTGTAACTTTTTCATACGCTTCCTACGCTCATGTGCCCCTCGACTGAACCATCCTCTCTTTTTCTGAGCGAATGGCTATTCAGACTGAGCCTTAAACACGAATATTCCTTCTTCCGTATCAGCAGAGTACCCTGAGAGGGCAGGCTGAGAAGAGGCACCTTCGCTTCTAGGCGAACCAGACAATTGACGATACGCGTCAGATGGTTCTTGGTCGCTCATACTGTAAACTAACAAATAGTCAAATAACACATAACAAGAAAATACAATTATGCACGTATTCCCGTAATTTATTTCCTAACAATTTGAATTTTGGTGTCAGCAGAACACTTCTGTGGCTGAATCAGTGGCTTGGCTCTGATACCACCTTCTGTCACAACCCCCGTTCCCCTATTCAAACACGGGAACGGGCGGTCGCGGCCAGTTCGGTGGTATCCGGTATTGTCTAATTTGGCAGCGGAATTTTCATCAGGACCGTAGTTAGGAAATATTTGATCAGAGTAAAATACCAAATTTTCATAATATTAAACACATGGGATAAACCCCAAGTTTGCAATACACACATTTTCATAGGAATAAATCCTATTTTTATTTAATAAAAACATCTATTTTATTTTAGGTAACTTTATTGCCACTTTTCCAAGCCTTCAGTGTTGTCCAGCTGGCTTCTATTTGGCTTTCACATTTTGTTACCTGAAACGCGTTTAAAAACATTTTGTCAGTGGATACTGGTGAGTGAATCCCAGTTCAATCAAGTTTTAATAAAAACCATTGTACAGTATTGAGGGCGGTCTCGCAATTATATTTGTTTCCAAGTCATATCAATTACCACCCGCGGGAGTGAATCCCAGTTCAATCAAGTTTTAATAAAAACCATTGTACAGTATTGAGGGCGGTCTCGCAATTATATTTGTTTCCAAGTCATATCAATTACCACCCGCGGTAATGTCAGACCCGACTTGTGGAAATGTTACCCCTCGCAAGGCAGTAACAAATTTTGTATACAAAACCCCAACATACCGACGATAATTGTATCCTTACAAATACTTAATAACTGCTTAATATATAATTAATTGTGTGAGATTTTGTAAAAATAATTTTCAAAAAGGAGATTACTCACATTGCAGTCTTAGATTATCCTTTAGGGTTTCCTGGTGACAATCTATAATTTACTCAAATGCACAGGTGTTAGTATAATAACCCATTTTAACATTAGTAATACCCTCCCCGAGACGCCATTCCAACGACTATGTCGGGCAGAACCACGACAGCCGTTACGGAACCCTAGATCAATCGGGCAGAGTATCTAATACGTATCCAGGGGTTATGATACTTACAACGGATCAGAACTTTGTTATTTAGCGGGGTATTATGCTCGAGTATAATGTATACTACGCGAATTTTAGAGAAAGAAAGAAAGTTTTGAGCGAATTCGACTGAAGGCCCGAGCTCCAGCTTTATAGGGGCTGAGTTCGGGTTTCTCGCGGCCTGCGTAAAGGTGAGACCAATGTCGGGTAGGGTTTAGCTCATCCGGGTCATCGACTAGCCTCGCCACGATGATGACACGTGTCATCACCGGGTGTTGCCCCATTCTCGATTGCTCGCGGCCCGCGTAAGACGTAGCCATGGGCTACGTGACCCGGGACAAGGTGAATTTCTTTGTTTTTATTTTATTTTTAATGTTAGATCATAATTTGGGCTCGGTTTTCACATACGGGGTGTAATTTAAGACATATTGGGATAATTTAAAATATATTAGGGTGTCGAAAATAATTCGAGGGTGTCGGTTTTCTTTAGGGTTGTTATAATCCATACCCAAAATAACAACAAATTTTCAATCTTTTTCAGATTCTAAATTTTGGGTCTTCATTTTCACATCATTTCAGAAAGCAGGTACTTCTCAAAATTTAATCTTAACAACTATATAAGTTTTGTTCCAATGGAAAACAATGGCATGTTCTCAAACACATTAGGGCTAGAAATGTCATTAAACCACCAATGCTAAACCCCCAACTTCCTCCACCAGCAACCACCGTTCGCCGCCGAAGCGGAACCGGTCACTGACGAAGAAAACAACAATCCGACGACCACCGATCACTGTCTCTCTCTCTCCGGTTCTCTCTTAAATCTTTCTCTCTCTAGAATTTTGTGAGAAATGAAGGATTGGTGGGTGTTTTATGTGGGAAAAAGGTGGTGGGTGGTTTTGTTGCTCGGAGTTGGGTGGACAGCCGGAGTTATAGCATGGGGGTTGGGGTGCTCTGAGTTGGGTGGCTGCTAGAGGGGTGTGGTAGGGTGGGTTTTGTCAGAAAGGCAGAGTGTAGGTGGGGATAGGGGTGGGTGGGGTGGATGAGTTGGTTTTTATATTCTAAGAAAAATGGTGGGCCCAAGTACATGATTTAATTAGACATTTTTTAAAGTCATAAATATTTTTTTTATGAACAAGGGTATTTTAGTCATTTCACACCCACTTAATATCAAAAACTAACCTCCATCCATGCTAGGGACTATCTGAGAACGAATGTGTAAAAGTTGGGGACTATACCTGTAATTTTAGAAGTGTAGGGACTATAGGTGAAAATGGAGCAAATCACAGGGACTATGCGACATTTTTCTCTAATTAACAACATTGAATTGGGACATACGTTAGAGCATCAACTCGAGGTTAGGAGCGTGTCTCGCACAAAGTGTTAAATGAGAGAAAATGTACACGTATGGATAAGGTATGTGTATAGGGAAAAATAAACATGAAGTTTTCAAACCTTGGATAGCGAAGTCTTTCTTCTTGTAGGTGTTTTATGAAAAATGTAGGGGTTTGTTGAGTAAATGCTAGTTATAAGAGGGCATCATATTGTAACTCTGACAAACATTGGGGATTTGGTATAAATCAATTATGGGAAACGAATCCAATAACTTTGAAAGACATGCAAGTATGATGTCGCACGATCAAACACACACACACAAAAAACCAAGAAAACAACATTATAGCCAATATCGGAAACGAAATGTCAAAAGCAATCAATCGACCAAAAACATTAGTCGCCTTATAACAAACCTTAAAAGCACACAGTGACGTCACTATTCCGGTAACATCAACAAGACAAAAGAAAAACAACAAACAAAATGGTACAAAGACGAAAACCCAAAAACCAAGACGATCAAACAACATACGGCAACACTGAACGAAAAAACTAAGCGATAGTCGCCTAAAAATCAAAATTACTAAGCCATAAACCCACAAAAGAAAATCGTACACATAGTAATACCCAAAACCAACACGATCAAACAACATACGACAACAAATAAACAAAATAGTTACATACAGTCGCCGAGAAATTGCCAGAGAAAACACAAGAAACGTAGTCTGCGTGTAGAGAAAAAAGAGAGAGAAATCGTAAAGGAGGAAGAGGCGGCGAGGACTCAGCCTTTTAAATCTCTACCGACCTAAAATGTACAAACAAAAAATATAAACAGATATTGAATATTGTAATTTTTGTTGTATTCCACCAAGGCTCCAATACAGAACTTAAATACTAGATACAAGAACAAGGAAAAGGAAAAGGAAACAAATAATACTAGCTATAAACTAAGGCATGAAATCGGGATGGCCATAAAGAGAAAATACTTTCCACAATAATATTCCCCCTCAAGTTGGAGCGTGAAGATTCTGAATGCCCAACTTGCCAAGTAAAACCTCCAACTGCTTCGATCCGAGAGCCTTGGTAAACAAGTCCGCCACTTGATGGTTGGTGTTGATGTAAACCGGTTCAACTTCCTTCGACTCGACACGTTCGCGGACAGAATAACAATCCATTTTGACATGTTTAGTACGCTCGTGGAAAACCGAGTTATTTGCAATGTGTTTGACTGCAATGTTGTCACAGAAGACAGTAGTTGGAGCTGTTTGGGGAGTGTCGAGGTCACTGAGGAGCCATCGCAGCCAAAGGATTTCACTAACTGTTGTGGCCATGGCTCTATATTCAGCTTCAGCAGAGGATCGATATACGACCGACTGCTTCTTTGACTTCCAAGAAACGGGACCACCCCCGAGGAGAAGAGCGTACCCGGTTCTTGACCTTCTAGTGAAAGGACAACCTAACCAGTCAGAATCGGTATAGGCCACGAGATTGTTTCCCCTTGTCTTCGGTAATAGGATGCCTTGCCCAGCGGTTGCCTTCAAATATCTAACAACCCTTGTAGCGGCTTCGAGATGACTTGTACGAGGATCCGCCATAAACTGGCTTAGGATACTAACCGAATGGGCAATATCGGGACGGGTGGCCTGAAGATAGAGCAACCTCCCGATAAGTCGCCGATAATGACTTGGATCAACCCGATCTTCCTCATTTCCTGCTTCTAACTTTAGATTTTGTTCCATAGGTATCGGACTCGGTCGGCATCCAAGCATACCAGCATCTTCAATAATGTCGAGAGTGTACTTCCTTTGACTAAGTACCATACCTTCTTCCGTTCGAGCGACCTCGATCCCTAAAAAATACTTAAGATTTCCAAGATCTTTTATGCTGAAACGTTCATTCAGAAACAATTTTATCTCGCTCATTCTCGTAGCATCATTACCAACCAAAATCACATCCTCAACGTAGATTAAGACTGCAACATATATTTCCCTCCTCCTGAAAATAAATAAGGAATGGTCCACCTTTGACTGTCTAAAACCGGCTTCGACAAGTGCTGTGGTGAACTTATGATACCAATTTCTCGAAGCCTGTTTGAGCCCATAAAGAGACTTTCTTAGCCGACACAATTTGTTCTCCTTTCCTTTATCAAAACCTTGAGGTATCTTCATGTACACCTCCTCATTCAAATCACCATGCAGGAATGCATTATTCATGTCCAATTGATGAACCATCCAGTTTCGTTTAACTGCGACTGCCAAAATGGTTCGAACAGTAACCAACTTGGCAACCGGAGAAAACGTGTCATGAAAATTGATCCCTTCCATTTGTGTAAAACCTTTAGCAACCAAGCGGGGTTGTATCTTTCAATGTCTCCATTGGGCTTGTACTTAACCTTGTAAACCCACTTGGAATCAATGGCCCTCTTACCTTTCGGCAAGTCTTCAAGAGTCCACGTTCCGTTCATTTCAAGTGCCTCTATTTCTCGTTTCATAGCTACCCACCAGTTTTCATTCTGCACTGCTTGTTTAAAGGTTCTTGGCTCATCGGTTTTGTCGATGGCCGATAAGAAGGCCTTGTGAGAATGTGAAAAATTATTATAGCAAACATAGTTGGACATGGAATGTACCGTAGAGGAGCGTTGATCAGAAGCAGGTACGACATGGTCGAGGGACGGTGGTAGTGAGACATCATACCCATCTAGTCGTTTCGATCTAGCACGTTCCCTTCTTTCTCTCGGCTGTCGTTAAAGAGGTTCAGCCTCGTTGGGTTGCTGAGCCTCAGCCTCGATATCGTTGGGTTGCTGGGCCTCGGCCCCCATGTCGGGAGGGTTCAGTTGCTGGGCCTCATTATTTTTGGGATTAATGGGACCGATTGGATCCATGTCATTCTCAACCACATTTTGCTCAGTCACTTGTGACTCATCATTGTTATCATTTTCGTTGTCTGTAGCGGAAGTTGGTGTTTGATTAATACTGCATTCTTCATTGTGGTCTCCATAGTACCAAGGTGGAAACCCGAAAATACCATCGTCTTTTGACACGTGGTCTTGTTGGCCACCTTTGTAAGGAAAGATGTTCTCAACAAACTTGACATCTCTTGAAACAATGATTTTACCCCTTTGTACATCAAATATCTTGTATCCTTTTGTTCCGCCTGGATAACCGAGAAATACCCCTGGCTTCCCCCTTTCTTCGAGCTTGTCACCATTCGTGTCGGTATTTCTATAGTAGGCGAGACACCCAAACACCCTTAAAAGATCAAAATTTGGCTTTTCGTTGTGGATCATTTCATATGGCGTCTTGTTGCCTATGACTTTGGAGGGAAGACGATTGATAATGTGAGCAGCGGTTAAGACGCACTCCCCCAAAATCTCTTTGGTAGGTTGGCCTCAAATCTGATAGAACGTGTTGTTTCGAGAAGATGGCGATGCTTTCTCTCCACAACACCGTTTTGTTGAGGCGTGTGTGGACATGTGGTTTCAAGGATCATGCCATTTTCGGCATAAAACTTGTTCATGCGATTAGAGGTAAACTCTCCTCCATTGTCACACCGAATACGTTTGACTAGCCTTGAAAATTGAGTCTTGACGTATTGATGAAAGTAAATAATACAATCACTTGCTTGATTCTTATGTTTCAACAAGAATACCCAAACACCCCTGCTATAATCATCGACAATGGTGAGAAAGTATCTTGCTTGAGTGAGTGAAGGCATTCTATACTTCCCCCATATGTCACAATGCAAAAGCTCAAAACAACCTTTGGTTTTAATAGAACTAATAGGAAACGGCAATCTCTTATGTTTTGCTTTAACAAAAGAATCACAAAACGACATACCCGTTTTTGAAGGAAATTCAATAAAGTCAAAGCGAGAAAGTTTCTCACGTGAAGCGTGTCACGGCCCCCGACCCGGTTTGACCCGTTTCAGGAGCCGCGGGACAGAAATCCCGTGGTATTTATTTAATTGAGTTTAACAGCGGAAGTTTATCATCAGGATCTTTTTAAAGCTAAAATTTTCCCGATTATTTTATTTCACATCTCGGGATAAAACCCCGGTAATTTACAATATTATGATTTCACGGAGAAATCTTTATTTTACAAAACATATTTCTTTATTTTATAATGAGCCACTTTCTTAAGCTTGCAGTGCTCCAGCACTTTTCTTGAATCACAACAGATCACCTGAAACATGTTTGAAAAAGGTTTTGTCAGCGGGAAATACTGAGTGAATCATTCTATTTACTAAAACAACCTGTTTGTTATAATTTACAGTATTAAGGAAGATTACAATGCTTCTGATATCAACCAACTACCCACAGTATTTTGTCACTCGACCCATTGGCCCATTCGTCCAATGGTGTCTGTGACTATGGTCATATCACCCCTTGGCTGCCCCAATGGTGAAGATTATCAAGTAATGTATACAAAACCCCACATACCGGCTGTAACTTGGTGATTACAAAGACTTAATCCCCGTAATTATAACTTTGAAAATAACATGCTTTTATAAACAAATTTGATAAAAAGAGAGAATGACTCACATTGCAGATTTAACACGGATAGAGTCTAGTCTATAGCTTAGTCTTGTTAACCTAATTTAAATAACAATGCACACAAAACTGGGTTAGTAATCAATACAACATTTACGATAACTCACGAGATCAAACCCTCACAACGAATGACAAAGTGCGATACTTAAACATCCATCGAATTAACGACGAATGACAAAGCATAACCCTAATGTGGGCAGCACTTAAACATCCATTGGATATATTGATCGATTGGAAAATGAATCGTAATAGCGATCGAGTTATTACCCTGTTTTGCGGCAGCACTTCGTGAATCGTGTGTGTTTTGTAGTAATTAAGCAATATCTCAACGTACGTATGGAATTTTTACGTTGAACTGACACTCAATTGCATGAAACAGACTGTTCTATTTATACTTGAAAATTGTTTCCCCCGCGTGTCGCGAAGGATGTCCCTGTTTCTGTCGCGTGTCGCGGGAGGTAACAATCTACCCTAGGGTAGCCTTGTGTCCCAGTAGGCTTGCTGAGTTGGTTTCGTGTTATTTCGAATTTTTGACTACAAACTGTATAGATATTACCGATTAGGGTTTACCCCCCCTGTGTTTTAGGGGCCCTGATCCTGATTCCGATTGTTCTGAAAATTTTAGGGTTTATGCAGAATCACTTGGGTTTCTCAATTAGGGTTTCCTATTGGGCAAATTAATTAAATAAATATGACTTTTGATGAGAGTTGTTACAAAGCGTGCCCCAAACGCCTGTGCCATGTATCCATAGTTACCATCAACGCCTTCCTTTCACTACTGATGTGTGCAAAATGCAACATATAAATTACATCAATTGTGGCATAAAACTAACCCTTTTTTAGTACTAATGTTGGAAAAAGTGTGCTTTTGTCTTCCTTTTGTATTTTCAGGATTAAATGAGCTCAAATTAACAAAAGAAGCAAAAAGACAACAAAATCTAACATAAATACAAGAAAGGGAACAAACGTGACATGCCCGACCCCACGACAGCATCTTCCCAAGCAAAACAAGAAGACAGAAGACTGAACACGCCCCGTGCTCAGCCAGCACGAGGGCGTGCCCAAGTGTCAGCAGAAAAGACAAAGTGGTAGAAGCTTCTATTGCCCACCACGGGGCCGTGCTCAGCGGGCACGGGGCCGTGGTCAACTATAAGATTCGCAGAATCCAGGCAAATCTTCATAGTACAGATATGCTTCTGCACACGGGGTCGTGCTCAGCGGACACGGGGGCGTGGTCAACT
This sequence comes from Helianthus tuberosus, assembly GCA_030545235.1. Taxonomy (NCBI): domain Eukaryota; kingdom Viridiplantae; phylum Streptophyta; class Magnoliopsida; order Asterales; family Asteraceae; genus Helianthus; species Helianthus tuberosus. The sequence continues at coordinate 208,095,770 of CM060367.1, read as the reverse complement.
AATAAAGACAAGCAGCATTAAATGAAGAAAGAGAGGATGTGGACACGGGGCCGTGCCCGAGCTTATGTTCAGCCTATAAATAGGAGTGCTTGGCTCAAGCTCAAACCATCCCTTGGCACACCACCTCTCTCACACTTCACCCACCACCCACCACCACCATAACACCATCATCCACCACCATCATCCATTGTCCATCATAGAGTGTGTGAGTCGTCTCGGGATCCAAGATTGATCTTAATAGTTCTTGACAATCAAGGCCATGTTTGCCTAAGTCTCTTACATCACTAGGTGAAGACAAGTGTCTAGTGTAATACTTTTTATTTTTAATCTTTTCGCACTTTTTACTTGGTTTTGTATTAATGACTTTAATAACTAATTTCTTATGTTGAAGGTGATTCTTCCTTATCGTTTGTCCGTGGTGTCTTGACATTATTTTACTGTCTATATAAAATAAAAGATTTTCACCATTCATATCTCCACGGTCTATATGGAGGTATGTTGGCTACCTGGTCGGGGGTTAAGGGAACGGTTTGGTAAGAGTCTTGTCGTTGTTCAGCGTTTAGAGATCCTGCAAGGGACCTGGGTCAAATTTAGTAGGACATCCTTCAATACTTAACGGTATTGGATAGCAGGGGTCCAAACTCTTTGATCCCCTCATAAGTTAAACTACTATTAATACTATAACCCGGCTATTTAGGAATGTATCCCTGCTGACTCAGACTACTTAGCCGAGGGTAACGTCACCTTCAAAAGAGGGGCCTACCATAATTTGCATTAATAACTTAATTAATTATCTTTCAATAATCCGACTCTTTAGGACTGTATCCTTGCTGACTCAAACTACTGGGTTGAGGGTAACGTCACCTCCAAAAGAGGGGCATACTACAATAACTAAGATAATCTCTTAAATAAGTGCAAAAGTGCGGAAATAATCAAAGGTTACACTAAACACGAGTCGGAACCAAGTGATTCATCTTGTCTATCTGTTTTTCTTTTATTTTTATTTTCAGCATTTTAGTTAGTTTTTATTTTTCTTAGTTTAAAAACATTTTTCTAAACTTTTGATTTGATTAGACGTTGAGGATAAACCGGTACTAAAAGCTCTTGTGTCCTTGGACGACCTCGGTATCTTACCAACACTATACTACGCTCACGATGGGTGCACTTGCCCATATGTGTGTTTAGTGTTAGTAAATATCGTGTTTTATAAATTTAAAACTTGGCTAAAAAAAAGTGTAAAAGGGCTTAAAATATACTTAAACCTACATATACACCTAACGCACATCACTACCCACCATGTCCATCTCGTAAAGACCATCCGTGTATTTACCCGCTCCAATCAACCTCCTCGTTGCTAAATCCTGCATCACACAAAAGGTTGGGAAAAATGTTACCGTACATTGTAGGTCATGTGCCAACCGACTAACCGACAAGAGATTACACGTGAATTTTGGAACGTGCAAAACATTCTCAATTTTTAGGCCATTTGGTAAAGTGCAAGTCCCTCTTCCTTCTACGGGAACGTGCAGTCCGTTAGGAATAGTGACCGGCTTTTCATTCAAAGTTCTCACTTTATTTTCGATCCATTCCTGCATGTGTGTTATATGCTCTGAAGCACCCGAATCAACAATCCACTTACCTTCGCGTCTAACGTTACCCGCAAAGTTTTCCGTCAAGGGGGTTTCGGAGGGGTGGAGATAGTGCAGAGAGAAGTGGTCGATATTTTGGTTTTGGTTTGGAGTTTTGGCTGTCGTGGAGTTATCTTGTCCGGCCATTGTTCTTGGCGGTCGAAGATGTTAGGGTTTGATGGTAGAGCAGTATATTACCTGCTCTGATACCATATAAACATATATTGAATATTGTAATTTTTGTTGTATTCCACCAAGGCTCCAATACAGAACTTAAATACTAGATACAAGAACAAGGAAAAGGAAACAAATAATACTAGCCATAAACTAAGGGGCTGTTTGTTTGCATCTTATTTGCCTCTTAATACCTCATGTCTGACTGAGTCAGATTTCAGATTGTTTGTTTTAACCCTCTTACAACTTACCCAGGCTCTTATTTATCTCTGACTGGGTCATACATTGGAAGGAGTCTGACTCTCGCTGAATGAAATTTTTCACAAAATACCCCTTTGCCCTAAAGAAGAAACATGTTCTTCCTCTCCCTCTTCACAGACGCCTCCATCTCCATCTCCTTCCTCCACACACTCTGGTCTCCTCGACGGCTCGAAGAAAGAAAGGCCGGCCACCACCGGGGGTGGTGGCGCACGGCAGGGGTTAAGAGAGAGAAACATCGAAGAGCGAGAGAGAACGAAAGGGGGAGAAGGGGAGCCGACCAATCTCCGATGACAGCGTCGCCGCTCACGACGGCGGAGGTGGTGGGTTTTGACGACGATGATGACGGCAGTCAGGTATTTCTCTTCGGTAAGCCCTAGCCCATCTAGGGTTCAACAAAGTAGTAAGCTTTCTGGGTTTTGATTTTTCTTGATCTTTAAGTTGTGGGTTTGATTTCTTGATTTGAATTTGGTCCCTCTTTTTGCAGAAAAAATGATTCTTTTTGTCCAAATTTGAGCTGTTCTTGTTGTGTTGATCTGGGTCTATATTTTCAGTTGTATTGCCATGATTGTTGTTGACTTGATTGTTGTGTTGATCTCTTTAGAAATAGTTTATAGAGGGGTAAAAATGTCATTTTACATGGTCATTCAGAGGTGCAACCAAACAACACTTTACTGGTTCAGCACTTATTAGTTCAGACCTCTTACCCATTCAGATCTCTTATTCATTCAGCACTTATTGGTTCAGATGTTACCAAACAGCCCCTAAGGCATGAAATCGGGATGGCCATAAAGAGAAAATACTTTCCACAATAATAAAAAACCATAGAAAGAACTCCCCTAAAGGAAGTAAAAACAAGGCAGAAGGTATAACCAACAATGCACAAAAATCTTGTAAATTAATTATATAAATTAACAAATTTAAGAAAGTTGCTTCCGACATTTATCTCATTTTATTATTTTTATAAAGTTCTATTAATTTGATTTTCTTGGTTATATCACGTAACTTTGATATATGATTGTCGAACATATTTTGCAGTTAATTAACAACTGATAATCTTAGCGAGAATGTTATATTGTATACTTATTACCAAGATATAATAAAATTAAAATTATTAGAAAAATAAATGAGTTTATTAATATATATTCACACTAAGTAACTCAAAAGTAGGTCAATCTGAAATAGCTAAAATATATGAGTGTATATGATTATTAGTAATAAATAGCTATAAGGATTGAAGATGTTACAGAAGAAACTAATAAATTGTCATAAGTTATCCTTGTAATTTTTATTATCGTTTATTTTGGGAAAAAAATAGTTTAAAAGTTTTATTTATTTATTTATTTATTTTTGAACGGCAAATATGGATCACTGACGGACCACTGGAGTATCATCGTGCCACCAGTGGAACCACCCGATTATATCCATCTCCACTAGGCATAATGCCTATACACCAATTCAGGAGGAAACCCAATTAATATGGGAAAACCCCCTTTGTGGGAATCGAACCCAAGACCTATTGGTCCCAAAGTCTTATCCCACCACCAAGATGCCATATTTTCCTTGTATATAAAACAGTTGGTATTATTTAAATTAGACGTGTGAAAAATGGTCTGCCAATGCTAGACCCGAGTCTCGAGGAGTATGGTTGATTCAGACGAAGCAAGTTGAAGGAAGATGAAGATGGTATGGACCCCACTCAGCTTTTACCAATAGTACACTTTTCTTGTGACTAAAATATCCGTAATTCTATATTTCTTCAAATTATCTTTTTATTAACACCATGTTATACTCTCTTATCTTCTTTTTGAGGCATTTGGTTTAGTTAAATCTATAATAAAAATATGATGCTCCACTCTTAAATAAACAGAAACTATTTTATCTTTTCAATTTCTAATTAGATAGCAAATTAAGTTTGATAAATTTCGATAAAAGCATGTTAAATAAGTTGGGTCCAATTACTTCGGTGAAATGTGGTCAATGTGGTCCAATTACTGCTGACCAGACCAGACCAGACCAAAAGGTTTTACATTTGGATTTTACTCGAGAAGTTAAATAAGACAAATTTGTTTATTTCTGATGTGAGAGTGTTGGTCACATGACAGGAATCTATATTTTCATACTTTTTTTTTCTCAATTTTAAAGAAAAATATACACCAAGACTTATTATTTTCCTGATGTTGATACTTCATGAATCTTGAATATCGATAAACTGGAGGATAGTCATGCCAGTGGAGAACACAATATCCGGTATCTAATCCATTCAAAAAATCAATAATACATAACACTTCAAAGTATCAATAATAAAATATATATTTTCACTGACTACAAGGTATGGTGAGGCTCATCCTCAAGAGGATGGGCTGCCATGTCACCCGTCACGTCATCGGGAGTGAGGATGGGCTTAAAGGGGATAGACCAAGGGGGTGGAGGATGGGGCTATGTATGTATGTATGTATGTATGTATGTATAGGTATGTGTGTGAAGGAGGTGGCCCGGCTTGGGCGTCGGCTGGAGGACGGGGAAGACGGGACAAGGCATAGGGGGCGGTGTGGGGGTCCCGCGCCGGGGCTCGCCGGGGCAGGGCCGGCCCCCATACCCTCCAGTCTTATATAACTGATATATATCTTTGTATATAACAGAAGACAATACCTATAAAACCAGTTATTATAACGACTGTTCGGCTGTTCCTGACCATAAATGGTTTGTTCTTATGCAAAAAATTGATCAAAAGATTTACATGACTACTAGATGGAATCGTATCAAACAAGACATGTCAATTGAACATGTACACTTTATTGTAATTGAGATGATTTCTGAGTCAAATTTCAATATGACAGATTTACTTCACAAGAAGCTTTGGTTCGTCCTCCCGAACGACGTCTTGCACATGTTAAACAAGAAGTTGGGCCTTCAGTTATCTTATAATAATCATGTAAACGAATATAATCAAGTTTCTTTTGTTAGTTTTATATTTGATAAGTATCTGAAATTTCAAGACGTTAACATTTTTAATTAATCTACCTTATTCCTCATGCACTTTTTATTTTTTAATATATATGTATACTTGAGTTTTCAAAAATTTAAATATTTGAACCCGATAGTATTCACGGGTGATAAGCTAGTAATTTATAAATTAACTATATATTTGAAGTAATAGCGTATTTTGGGGGAAGATTTAGCGCATTCAATCTTAAAGAAATATAGGTCAACTTAAAAATATATAATGTATTTGAAGTTAGAGTGGATATGAATTTTAAAATAAGCAATGTTGTTATTCTATGATATTAAGCCAATTTAAAAAATAATAAAAAAACAATTTTAACTAAAAGTTATTCTTTTAATGGATGATATGATATTGATAGCTAACATTCTTTTGAATTATTTATTAGAAATATGAGATAAGGATGGATTAAAATTAGAACCATCTTGAGTTGGGAGAATCGGGATAACTAGGTATCCAAAAGGGTTTTCCGTTTTTTTTTTCTTCTCAAAAGTCATAAAAAAAACACTTGTTTCAGCAAAAAAAAAAATGCCGCATACACACATTTACATGAGGCGTAAAAAATATTTATCTTCGTACAAAATTGACACCAGCGCGTAAAAAAACTTGCATCAGTCAAACTACCGACTCGACAATTTTTTTTACTTTTTTTTAAAGATGTGTTTATAATATTTTCATCTATGTTTGTGCAAAAAAAAATTGACCCAACTCGCGCGTAAAGAAGGAGTTCTCACAACTCATGTTGGTTCTCATTTGAACCGAGTTCATAGGATATATATATAGAATTCGGTTCAAGGAGGAACCACTACCAATTGTAAAAACTATGAAAACTCCTATTATCCAATAAGATTTTAAATCACATATATATTCAAATTAAATCAAAAGGGCAATGTATTCTTTTACACTTGATATCACATCATTTCTCTCACTTTTTTTTTTTAAGTAACATCCATTTTCTTTCTTTCTATCTCTCTCTTTTTCTTTTACACTAGAATATTCCTCTGTCTTCTTATATTTCTCTTTCTCTTATTTTAAATTTACAAAAAGCAAATTGAAATAAAAAAGGTTTCATTCATCATATTCAATATATACAAAAAGCAAAGCGAGATCCAAAAGAAAATGTCCAGAAGTTAGACTCAGATCGAGGTGGTTGTGGTGTTCGAAGGCGGCGGAACCATCGTGGAAGACGGAAAGGGGTGGGGTCGCCGGTGATGGTGGCAGATCGGCAGTGGCGGATCCAGCCGGAGAAATCACTGGGTTCCTTTTTCCAAATCATACAAGGTTTACACTACAAAAAAAAACGTTTTTTTCCAAATCATATACAAGATTTACACTACAAAAAAACGTTTTTTTCCAAAAAGACTGGGTTCCTGGGAACCCGGTGTTTCCCTCTAAATCCGCCCCTGCAGATCGGGGAACGGATCCCCGGCAAGATTGACTGATCGGGGTGATGTAGACGGCGGCGGCGGCGGTGTTGAAGGCAGTGGAATGGGTGATGTAGATGGTGGCGGCAACGGTGGTGGTTCTTTGACGGAGATAGTGGTGGCACGACGATGGTGACGGCGACAGTAGTGGTTTTGTCAATTTCAAATGTAAAAGTTTTTTTTAAATGTTTGCATATGTAAAAAGGTTCTTGTGTACGTTAGTCAAAGACAGCACGCGTAAAAAAAACATTCGAGAGCGTACGTAAAAAAACATTCGACAACGTTCATTATAAAAACCTTTCGACAAGCGGGGGTTTTGTCGATTTCTTATGTGTGTAAATAAATCAAGGTATGGACTTTGACAATGTGCGTAAAAAAATGTTTGACAACATGCGTAAAAAACGTCTTTACGCAATACACCACTATGTAAAAAATAAACAAAAACATTTACGTTCGACAAAGACAACGCACATAAAAAAACATTCGACAACGTTCGTTAAAAAACATAACGCCTAAAATAGTTTTTTTATTTTTTTATTTTATTTGTGTAAAAGAATTTACGATTGGTGTCAGATTTTAGAAGGGAGACACCTTTCGTGCCGACGTAAAACATCAGACGTAAAAAAACGCCGACGTAAAACATCAAACGTGAAAAATGTAATAAGAGAAATATTAAAATAAAAAGGGCGGTTTATTTTGGTCGAACGTAAAACGTAACCATTCGACGTAAAAAAATAGAGAAGCTGAGGATGTTAAAAATTGATCTATGTTTTCAATTTTTTTTACATTTGTTTAAAAATGTAATAAGAAAAAATTACACCGTTGGTCCTTGTGGTTTCTGCCAAATTTCAATGTCGAGTACTAATAGTTTTGTGTTGCAAAATTAGGTATTAACTTTTTAATTTGTCACAATGTTGAGTACTTAGGTCAAACATTGTCACAATGTTGAGTACTAAGGCCAAACCTTGTTAGCTTTTTTGTTAAGTTTTACTAAAATGACTAAAATGCCCTTTAATAACTAGAGGGTCTATTTTTTAGTTAATTATATTTGACTAAAATAATTTAAAGTAAAGTTTTCTATTTTATTTATATTTTTTTATAAAATTAAATGGATTTAAAGTTTATTATTTATAAACTTTGAGTTTATAAATAATGTGCTAGTAAAATAAACTTTTTAACTTAATCTAAATAATAAACCAAGTTAAAATTTATAAAAATAACGAAAACAAGTTTCTGATCTAGGAATATAATAGTTTTGTAAGTTGAAATAAATACGGGGCTTTGGTTCTGTATGATAAAACGAACAAATAGCATGTAATATCCGTACTATTTTGCGATGTTATGTACAAGAATCGCATCGCCGGAGTTCTGGTATGCCGACGCGTCTCCGATCAGTTGTAGAGACGAAATTGGATGTGAATTTGTGTGGGAATGAGGTCGCATCGGGTCAAGAGGCGTATATTTATACTCGAGTTGAAGATATAACGGATCGAGAGGATGATGCGAATTTCGGAGTTAAACTGGTTAGCGAATAAGCACAACTTGCAGTTTATACGTCACAAACGAGTTGTTTGTTTTGATTACGATGGAGATAAACATGAACGAAAAAACGAGTTAAACGGACAATTTTTACAGATCCTATATGGCCGGGATCCGACGACTTTGCCGCAGAAGACCCCCTGAAAGGCGGGCTTTCTTTTTGTGTGATTTAACAAGTTTGGTTATTTAACATATATAGTATCTGCGGTTTCTAAGTTTTACAAAATGATTAAAAAAGTTTAATTTTTAGAGGGCATTCTAGTAATTTTTGTAAGACGTAACAAAAAAGTTAACAAAGTTTGGCCTTAGTACTCAATATTATGACAAAGTTTGGCCTTATTACTTAACATTGTGACAAATTAGAACGTTAAGACCTGATTTTGCAACAAAAAAACTATTAGTACCCGACATTGAAATTTGATTGAAACCACAAGGACCAACGGTGTAATTTTTTCATGTAATAAAGAAGATGTTTTTACATTTTAAAAAGATAAACAAAAGATATAAAAATATTTGATGGTTTGAATGTAGAGTCAAAAGCAATTAAAAGACTGCTGATATTTTTCTAGTCAATAATTAATTGCCCTTTAACCAAATTACTAAATAACCGCTTTCTCAATAAATTAATCTTTTTTTACAAAAGACAAACAACATATGACACATGTTTATTAAAATTCAATCTCAACCACACATTGTAGAAAGATCTAAGGTGGAAAATGGTTCCTATGGTTTTCTCATCTAAGTATGGTTCTCATTTTAACTCATCTATATAGGGTGAGAGTTGGCTACAAAGTCCATTTTTCCTACAAAGTTATAAAACACCACAATTTCAACCATAAAACACACTCAAAACCCACAAATAACAGAGTGTAGATTACTAAAATGCCATATTTGTGGGTTTTGTGTTGTGTTTTTTATTATAAGGCTTTGATTATCGAGTGACTAACATTAGCGTGTTTTATATTGATTATCACGTTGTGTTTTATATTCATATTTGTACGATGGTGTGTTTGAAGTTTTTATGGACTGTTAGGGTTTAGATATTATGTTTATTTGATCTTCACTCTGTTATTTGTGGGTTTTGTGTGTGTTTTATGGTTGAAATTGTGGTGTTTTATGACTTTGTACACTTTGTAGGAAAAACGGACTTTGTAGCCGAACCCCACCCTATATATATATAAAGGATAATAAGAAAACGAGTTAAATGCCATTTTAGTCCCTGTGGTTTGGGCCATTTTGTCAGTTTAGTTCAAAGATTTAATTTTTCGCCTGTGGGTTCAAAAAGTTTTCATCGTTGCCATTTTAGTCCACTGAGTTAACTTCATCCATTTTTTCTGTTAACGAGAAGGTTAAATCGGTCATTTTATATGTAATTTTGTTAACTAGAAGGGCAATTCGGCCATATAATTGCCTCCTCCTTGACTAAATAGACGGTGTAAGGTTACACATAATACACAACTTGTATTGAAAAAAGATTTGCAAGAGAAGGCGTTTGAAAGAAAAGTTAAGCCGTACTAATGGATGGTTTGTAGAGATCTCATGAAGCCTCTTGTTTTGGTGCGTGAGTGTTATTATATTTTTGTTTGTGTGTGTTCTTATGCAACTAGGCAGGGATATTGCAAAGTTTAGGTGTCATGCATGACAGTGGCAAGAAAAGCTTGACTTCGTGAGCGAGGAGTTAAAATTATGGTTCGTCTTAGAATGATATTGCTTGCATTTGTTAATCCAAGAGATGAATTGCATCTTTACTGCTCTATTGTTTACACCGGCCCAATATAACTATTACATTCAAGATATAAACACTTATGGGTAAAATCTTTTTTGTGTCATAGATGAGATCACGAGTTGAAGAGATGGCAACTCCACTTTTTTTAAACGAACCCGAGCTACTGAATTTTGTTTATATATATTTCTATGCTTACATAGTCCTAAATTACACCAAATAATTTCTAATCTACTTTCCACTTTGGATTGAAACCAAGACCTCCCATTAAGAGGCAAGAACTTCTACCAAATAAGCCAGTCTCACGTCGGCAATTTTATCCATGTATTTAGCTGAGCCCGAGCTAGCGAATTTTGTGTTTATATATAACTTTATATTTTAAAGGCTCATTTTTACTAGTTGCACACTTGCACTGGGCATCTAAATTTTGATTTTTGATTTCCGATGCGGGTCCTACTGCTGTTCAACCATATAATAAGTTAATACTTAATTCCTAACTAGGTTTAATCCCCCCGCCGCGTTGCGGTCGGGGCTTACAAAGCAACAACAATAGAAGAATGCTCGGCGTTCGGTTTCACATAAGGCAGAAGCCAATTGTTTGTTACATTCCGCTTAGTAAGATCAAGGTTGAATGATTTCGTCCTACGTGTGACTCAACTCTCGGGTCTTAGTTTTAAGGGCCCGCTTGAGGAGCGAGCAACCACACAGAAAAATGGTGCCATCACCACACATCATTCTATCTGAAAAACCCACAACTCGGGACCCGACTGCTTCACTTCAGCAAACAACCACAATATAAAAAACTAAAAATAATTCAAAAAATCCAACAAAATATCAACACAAATAGTGGAAAATCAGGCACCAAACAATAACACCGCATAAATAGATAGCAAACAGAATTCACACATACGACCAACAACTGAATCAGCAATCGAAGACAATGGCGCAGACGAAATCAAACCAAATCGCAAGAACCTTGATAAAAGGCATCTTTAAAGACGAAACCACTACATCAAAACCAAAAAATTAGAGACTAACCCATATGCTACTGGTTGTGCAATCGAGGAAGAGAACCACCATCGATCATTAACCTGAAGGTTAGAAATCAACTTACGAAACTGATAGACGGTGGCAAGATCTGCATCATTATCGGCCTCATACCTTACCAACAACAACTTGAGATATTGAAGAAGAATGATTCAAAACTTGGTTCATCTGTCTTACAATATTTATTGTTTAAGCTCTAAATATCAACAGATCTCACAAATATATTATAAGCAAGTGCAAATTAATACATAACGGGTGAGATATTGAAGAAGAATGATTCAAAACTTGGTTCATCTATCTTACAATATTTATTGTTTAAGCTCTAAATACCAACGTATCTCACAAATATATTATAAGCAAGTGCAAATTAATACGTAACGGGTATAAAGGAAAAACTGACACATATAATCAAAAGAGATGAATTAGAGATTTTGAAAAAAAGGAAAAAGGAAACCACAATTTGACTTCACTCGGTTCAAAACAAATTATACGAAAACATATTATATATATGGCCTGGCTCGTTACTCAAAGAAGTTTACATTTAAACGTAGACTACCTCGAATTTATACCGAAACGTACAAAAACTATGCACGTTAAAAATGATTTTTAGCGAAAATGTATTATATTTGACCTAACTCGTTTCCTAAAAACGTTTACGTCGAAACGTAGAGCAAATTGAATTTATACTAAGGCGTCCATAAAAATATGCTCGTAAAAAATAGTTTTGTAAGTAAATGAAGTATAGGGCTAAACTTGAAACAAACTATTAGTATAAAACTTAATAAAATTACCTAAAAGTGTGCCAAGTAGCACGAATGTCACACCACTGCCAACGACCACCAACATCAGAAAAGCTTGTAAAAACAAAATAAATAAAATAGGAAAAAATAACACCGATCGAAAAGCAGACGTAAATCGTTGAACCGCACAACCCGTTTTGGCGTGTGAATGCTAAGAAATTAGACCGAAGCGTAAGCGTAAAATGTAGCAAAGAATAACAAAGTCGATTTAGGACCAGCGGGTTACGACGAACCTGTCAAACGGGAAGAAAAAAATGCGTTGCGACGGACCTGTAAAACAGGAAAAATATACGAAAAAAACGTGGAATCTCACACGCACATTGCGGCATGTTAACTCACAAAATTTAGAACGAAACGTAAAACGAAAAAATTGTGAAGATTAAAAGTTTGGGGACCAAAGTTGAAAAAAAAAATTGATGGGTTAATTTTGAAAAGATGAAAAATTTGGATTAAGAGTAAAAAAACTAAGGGACTAATATGAAAAGGAAGAAAACTTTGGGTTACAAATGAAAAATTAACTTTTTTTTTTTGAAAAACTCCCTATGCATGGGGTATAACACCTTAATACCAAAAGACGTTACTAATTTATAGTTGGTAAATAAGGTGTATTTAGTTGCTCACCTATCAGCACTAGGGATGACAATGGGTTGGGTTTGGGATGGGTTTAGGCAATCCCAACTCTAAACCCGGTTAGATAAGCTTGTCCTATACCCGTCAGGTTTCTAGCGAGTAAATACCCATCGAGTATCTGGTATACCCGTGAGTTTCGGGTAAACCCATAAACTTAAAAATTTACCCGTTGGGTATACCCGACTCAAAACCCATCAGGTATCTATTAGGTGACTATTAGTCAGTTACATTTAGTATTATCACTATAAACATATATTAAATAACTATAATGTATACGGTATAAAATACCTATATGTATAAAAAATGGATGTATCATATATGGGTTAGGTTCGTTAATGAACAACCTTCTTGATAGTGAACACTAGTGAACTAATCTTAGCCCTTGATTATCAATACACAAGTGTAAATCAATGGCCAGGATTTGATGATGAAAATAAACCAGTGTATTTTACGATTTAATGATGTAAATTAATGGCTAGGATTTGTTCACCTAGTTCACAAATGCACTAGTGTTCACTCTAGAACCCCATTCTATGTGTGTGTATATATATATACACATACATATTTAAAAATATAAAAGAAATTATATTGGGTATACAATCGGGTAAACGGGTGCACTTTATCGGGTAATTAGGTCGGGTAAACGGGTATATCACCAAATCCCAAACGTGTCCCAAACCCGTGAGAAAAAACTAAAAACTAATCCCAAACCCGATTAACCGACCCCAAATTCACCCTAAATGTGTCGGGTTTCAGGTTTACCTATCAGGTTGGGGTTCAGTTGCCATCCCTAATATTTAGCACCTAGCCCGCAGCAACTTTTTCAGCCGAGTACTTACCTCACCTCTTTAAAGTTTTGTGAAATTTTGTTTGTGTTTTTCTAAACATTGAATTACAAAAAGTTGATACTAAACACAGGTAGTTTTGGGCTGAGCCCATAGAAGCCCACTCCACATGAAGAAAGTCCTGATAAGACAGACAGACAGACAGACAGACAGACAGACAGACAGCGCAAGCAAGCAAGCAAGCAAATTTCCTAAAACTGGTCTTGGAAGAATCATCGTATCCTCCCTCACCAGTCAGTCGCATAGCAGGTATGAATATTTTCATGTTATTGTTTTCGGGTGTTGAAGAAGCCAGCCAAGCCAAGGTTTTGATTTGCAAACATTTGTGGATTGATAATGTAAAACCCTAGTTTAGAATTGTAATTGTTGATTGGTATGGTAGATGGAGTCGGAGCCCAAATCATGGGATGAATTATACAGCATAGATTTAATGCCTTCAGAATTGTTTCTCAAGTTCAGGGAAGAAGTTCAAGGCTTTCGAGTTGGTCTCAATTTGGAGGTATTATTATTCTCTTTAATTATTTTTCACATTTGCAGTAGTAGCAGTAAAGTATCTGTTTTTTCTATGAAATTCCTCATTTCAAATTAGTTATTTGAATGAATTTGAGGTGTTATCTAATGCTGCTGCTGCTGCTGCTATGATTATGGTCCAGTTTTACAATTCCCCAATCAACGAGTGTCAGGGAAAGCTGGTTTTGAAGCCTTTATCGGATGACCGAAGATGGAAATTCATATACGAGCCTTTACATCACGACGTGCGCCTTGTTTCCAAGAAGATCCCAATAACCAAATTCCTAAACCTTCAGGTCCCTCCTCAACTATCTATGGAAAGAAAACATACATACATACATTCGCCTGCCTATATGTATTATTATTCCGTTAATTAATGTGGTTTGCCTGCTGCTGCTGCAGGTAGGGATAGGTCATAATATTCAATCCCATGCAATTGGTTGGAAATGGAAGCTTACAAGTAGTTTAGGTGGAGACGGTATATCTAGAATCCGCAACAAAACTTGTGTTGGTTTGTGCCCTGGTGTAGATCTTCGTTTCGGATGGAGGGCTGACTATGTTCTTCCTGAATTTACAGGGTATACATATGTGATGTTTTTTGTGTTTCTTTTTCCTCGGAATTTGAATATAAAAGTTTGTTTTGTAGGGCTGTGGGGACTGGTGATGCATTGTTTAACATGAACTCTGGTCGATTAGAAGCTTCGCTTGACAGAATCGAGACCATTTTAACCCATACTGCTACTAGCAATCCCTCCCCAAAGCTGGATAATAATGTATCTCCCTCCCTAAAGCTGGATAATGTATCACTATCTCCTTAACTGCTTGTTACTTGCTTCTTCTGTATAGCATCACTCTTTCTTTGAAAACAAAATATAGTATTTCCAAACCAATGGTTTCGGTGAGGCAATGATTATTGTGTTCTGTCAGAATATATATCGCTAGGCAGCAGATGGCAAATGTAAGAGGGGGTTTGATCACATATGTTTGTGTGATTACATAATAATTATTATTCTAAGATGAACACTTGTTATTTCTTTCTTTCTTCAGTTAGATAAGGAAAACAAATACTCTATTAACGAATTTATAATTGTTATTGAGGATCATACCGAGTCGGATTAACTAACAAGAATACTGAATACTTTGATATCAGGAATAAGTCAAAGCACCTATTTTTACAGCACACGCTAACTTATGTGTAAGTCGCCAGGGTTTTGCAAGAAACATGTTACATTACACCAAGATTTTTGTTTGGCAGGTGCATAACAAGGATAACATAGCCGCACAAGAAGCGTGCCAAAAGATAGGATAAAAAGTGGTCGACTTAGCCGTCAAGTGAAAAAATGTAGCTGCTTTGTCACGAACTGTAAAACATAGAGCGTCACAATGACTATAATATGTTGCACACCCCTTTTCATAGCTTAAAAGATAAATAAGCTTATTGACATCGATATATCACTATTCATCCGGTTATGGATCATCAACACCAGATACTAACATATTACGTTGTGTGAAGTAAGTACATCTATCACTTTGATCATAACATATCATACAAAATGTATGAAAGTTATGTTTACCTAACTAAACACTTCCCACGCATTCTATTAAACTCCATTTCATCCAATGATGTTCTCATTCTTGTAACATCCTCCTATTTACCAGCTTCAGCATATACATTGATCATAGAAACTAACGTTTTCAGGGCTTAATGCTTTCGTGCCACACATCAGGCTCAATTCGCATATTCTCAATGAATTCATAATTAGCTTCCAACAATTTACCATCCTGACCAAGAAGATGTTGAAAATATTTCAATCAAACAGTAAATTAATATAAACTTTATTAATTACCGAGTTATCAGCCAAACCAGTTTGTTCCAACTTAAGCAAACTGATTAAAGAAAAGGTAGAAGAAGACTGTCCCGTTATCGGACGAATTAAAGAACACACAAAAATAAAACCAACCTGGCGATTAAGAAAGAAGATCCTTGAACTGCACGGATGATTCCTGTTCTTAAAGGATTTTACGCGCTCGTATTGCTGTGAGCTGCAGCGTAAACTCCCAGGATTTAATGAAGAACTGATCCGGTATTCCAACAGCAATGGAAACCAGGAAAACGCAGAAGCTGGAGAAGAACTGAGAAGGCCTGCGAAATTGTATGTGTTGAATGGGTAGCAGGAGGTTTTTATTTATAGCCTGTGATCATACCAGAGAATGAGAAAAACGGGGAGTGGGATAACCATCCAGAACCAAATTCGGTTGCTGGAGATATCCCACACGAATTCGAATTACTAGAGATAATAAGATAACCCCCACTGTGTCGAATTTACCTCTATCTCCTTATCTCATTCGATCCACAGATCTGACACACCTGAACCGGACACTAGCTAAAAATAAAAGCTCTTCAGCGTACGTGCGAAGTGCAAAGTGCGCCTCAAACACGACCATTTGCAAGCTCATGGCTCGGCTCGGCTCGCGTGTGGGCTTTATCCACTTCTCAACCCATCTAACACTTTAGTGGCTCATAAGGAGTAATCCCTTATAAACCACTCAAACTTCACTCCCCTCACCAATGTGGGATGGAGGAAATATACCAACTTGTATGTTCACCTGGCGTTTGACACGTTCGGCTCCTTGGCGCCAGAGGCAGTTCGGTTCTTGTCTAGAGTTCAGCGTGTGGTCCACAGCAACTTTTCGACCCCTTAGGGGCGAGGCTTTGTTTTTAGTAGATTAGGGTTTTTTATTCAGAAAGGGATGGCGGCGCAGCTTGTTGCTCGTCTACCTGCGATCCTTATGTAATTTTGTTGATAAGAAGCAATCATTGCATTCCATGAAACCAGTGTTGGAATTTCCATCTGATCAAACAAGGCCCTAGCTAGCTAGTTATCTCAACATTTTCAAGAAAGGAATAACAAAAGAAAACATCTTAATTTGCGGGGCATATGGTCGACAAGTTGATGAGTTTGGTTGCCACGAGGACTGAGACTTTGATGATCATGAGTTTGTTTCAACTGTGAAAGAAAGAGATGAACAACAATTCCAAATACGGTTGGTGGTAAATAAATATTGAACAGAGGGGCACCATCCATCCTATCCTGCACTTTCATCTTTCAGAACCATATTGTGTAATGCAAGACAAACAGTCAAACATACATTATATTATTTATTTGGAGGGATGCATTGCCTTGTACCAGAATTAGTCGAACTATAGCCCACCTATCTTTAATTTAATGCACCAAAAGTTTACTCCATGTCTTTTCTTTTCTTGTGTTGAATCTTAGTACTTACTATGAAATTAATTAAAACAATGTATATATTAACAATTTTAATTTCTTGTTTTATTATATACATACTTTTCAGTTTTAATGGTGATTATGTTGTAAATATGAATTTTTGTATTTCAATAACTTAAATCTTTAGAGAGAGAGAGACCTCTATATCTATATGTTTTAATTTTGTTGAATATAGAAGAAGCTTAATCTGCATTATTATCTAATCTTAAAAGGTTAACAGATTTTCTAGGCTTCATGCTCGCTTGTTCATCATCAAGTATATGTCTCCAATCCATGGTTTAATTTTACATGTCACATTCTACTAGAATTTGGTTGGATCACTACTAGAAAATACACTCCTCTTGACACGCGAACAATGACACACGCATATTTTATGACATTCAAAAGCGTATGTCAAGAAACAAATGTCATGGTTTTCAAAATTTAATAAATCTATGACATTCTTTTTTGTGTGTCATGTTTTTAGCGTCATAAAAAAAATTGGGTTCATCTTGACAGGCAAACAATGACACACGCTCATTTTATGACATTCGAAAGTGCCTGTCAAGAAAAAAAAATGTCATGATTTTACAAAATTCAATATATTTATGACCCACTTTTTTGTGTGTCGTCCTTTTAGCGTCATAAAAAAAACAAAATCTATCTTGACATGCAAATAATGACACACGCTTATTTTATGACATTTAAATGCGTGTCAAGAAAAAAATGTCATGGTTGTACAAAATTTAATAAATTTATGAAACTGTTTTTATGTGTCATCTTTTTAGCGTCATAAAAAAAACATTATATAAACATAAGGGTTAATTTCCAATAGCAGTTATTGTTTATGTAATATGGACATCATGGTTAATTTCCAATAGCAAATCATGGGAAAAACTTGAAAACTGTTAAAGAGAAAAAAACTGTATGGACTTATGAAAAGTGGTATATATCTAATATATTAATTAAAAATTATATTAACAATGTCTCGTTTAGGCTCATGAGTTGCGTTGAGTTCGGGCTAGTTTACTTAACGATCTTGTTTTTAGGTTCAAGCTCGTTACAATTAGGCTCATCATAGTGGTTTTGGGATATGGCCATGTCGTTTGGTGTTGGTTTTGGAAGGTACCCTATCGACGAGGCGATGTTCTCGCCGGTCTCTCATGATTTCCCATCCCACCCGCATCTTCCCATATCCAATTTTTTACTCTAATAGTTATGATGACTCTTAATGAACTTGTTACACGCTATATTAGTAATAACGTCAAACTTGATCGACCAATTTTTTTGCACATATACATGTACGTACATACATCCTAAAATAGCTTAGAAAATACTACACTTTATGAAAAATACCTCATTTTTTTGAGCTAGACTAATCTTTTTTTAGCTGGAAAAAAACATTTTTTTGGGCTCCATTTAAAATCGTCAAAATGGTAATATTTTAGGTGATTAACTGTTTTGCAAATACCAAAAGCACTATTTTGGGCGTTGTAGGTTATGACCAGCCCATAACACAGTTTTCAATCGTCCAAACTCTGGTGTTTTCTAATAGTGAAATGAGCTAGCTTAGATAGCTTAAACAAAGACAAAGCTCAGCTAGAGTTCGACTCCTAGCTTAAAATAGTACGTATATTATATATATATATAATATAAAATTTAGAGTTAAACGCCATTTTAGTCCCTGTGGTTTGGGCAATTTTGACAGCTTAGTCCAAAGGTTTCATTTTTCACCTGTGGGTCCAAAAAGGTTTCACCGTTGTCATTTTAGTTCACTGGGTTAACTTCATCTATTTTTTTTTTGTTCACGAGAAGGGCAAATAATTAATGAGGCTGAACCGGTACCGAAAGTACCAATACCGAAAATGACAAAAAATGGGTACCGATGCCGAAAAAATTTGGTACTGGTACGATACCGATACCTAGTACCAAATGCTCATCCCTACCCACTACGTTCAAAGGTATTTTAGTAAATGTAGAATATTAAATGTTCATACTTTAAGATGATGCCCAAATCATTATTTGGACAATTGTTCGACCAAAATTCATTGAATGGATTTGTTAAGTTTAATCATATTAGTCAATGTTAATTTTGTTACCAATGGGCAACGACAACCAGTAACTAGTATCACGTCAAATATCATTTAACTTTAGTCTTTAGACAGTGTGTAATGGGGCGGCATGTGAGGGCGGTATGCCCCATAGCGCCGCATAGCGCCGGTGAACACCGCCACGAGGGGCGGTATGAATGCAATTTGGGGGGGAGGCGCGAGATATATAGCGGCGTTATTGTGTGTGTTTGTTTGAATTTTTATTTTTTTTTAATTTTCTGATTTTCCCCTCACTCACAAACATATATACATACATATATTTAATGCTCTGTTTTTGTGTTGCTTTTGTGTTGCAGGTATATGAAGAAGAAGGAAGACAAGGAAGAAGAATTTTAGGGTTTTGTTTTTTATGGGCTTTGGGCTGGTTATTTATGTGATGTTTTTGATGGGCTTTGGGCTGGTTTTATTGAGAAAATTAAAAATCTTTTTTTTTTCGTTGTTTTTTTTCTGTTTTTTTCTGTTTTTTTTTTATTTATTTTCTGTTTTTATTTATTTTTCAATTTATATATTCTGTTTTTAATTGTTTTCTGTTTTTATTTATTATCAGTTTTCTTAATTAATTTTCTGTTTTTATTTATTTGCAGTTTTTTTTATTTATTTTCTGTTTTTATAAAAAATAGAAATTAATAATTGAGTAATGATTAGGCGGGGGCTTTATGACTACGGGCTTAAAATGCATAACGCCCCATAACGCCCACCCGCACACGTGGCGCGCCACGTGTCGCATAACGCCCACAAAGGGGCGTTATGACTACACATGGCCTTAGACCTTAACTAGTTAGACTGTGTGTAGTGGGCTGCATATGGTGCCCAAAGCCAAACATAAAGCCCCTATAAAGCCCCTAACACCATTACGGGGGGCTTTATGAGACAAAATTTGGGGGAGGCGCGATATATATAGCGCCGGGTGGGGGGAATCTTTCAAAAATTGGACCAATCAAATTTAAGCATGCTTTTTTATATTAATTAATAAAATTGAAAATTATTAAATAGGTAATGATGGGTAGGGGCTTTATGACTACGGGCTCTAGTGATATAACGCCCCATAAAGCCCCCGTGTGACGTGGCATGACACGTGTCGCATAACGCCCCACAGGGGGCTTTATGACTACGGATGGCCTTATAGTATCCAAAAAAGCACATTATCTCTCTTAATTTTCACATTCCCTCCTAAATTTGGATTTCCAAAGTCCAAACTCCACCAAATCCACCCCGCCTAATTTCCCCTCTTCCTCAAAACCCCAAAATCCCCCCACCTTCTCAAAACCTAAGGGGCTGTTTGGCTAAGCTTATTTTAGTGACTTATTTACTTATTTACTTTTTGAAAAGTTAAAAGGTGTTTGGGTTAGCTTATTATGTGAGAGGAATAAGTAAATAAGTCATTCCATTATGACTTATTTGCTTTTCAAATAAGCAAATAAGTAAATAAGTGAAAAAAATAAGCTTAGCCAAACAGCCCCTAAATTAACCTCACAAATCTTTGATCTCAAACTGCCGGATAACCACCACCCAAATCATCCTAACACCTGACGACTAACCAAAACTGCCTATAAATCACCGCACCACACTCTCGACTCGACGACACTACACCACCAAATAAATCTTTTTTGAGATCGAATAAACACTTGATTTCCATGGAGAATGCAATCTGATATTTCAAATAATGGATTTAAGGTTTGATTTAATCGTTATTTAGGATGATTACTCCATAATGTTTGTAAATATATGTGGTACCTACATTTAAACTTCGTTAATTTTCATTATTATGTATGCTTCACAATATTTTGTATGTAGATGGAGGCGTGTTGTCATCCACCACCGGACATTGACTGTCAATTTCTCAGAGTAAGTGTACATCTCTTTTCTAGATGCTTGGAAATACAAGGTGTAGGGTTTCGTTTTTGTTTAACTGTTTGTTTTTGTTATATACTCCTACACCTTGGTGAATAGTGATGCTATTGAAAAAAAGTTGGGGTTTAACTTATTTACAAATGACAAATTAATGTTGTGTAGGGAGAACGGGAGAGTCTATGATAGTTATGGGATTGATGCTCGATGAATTTGTGGGTGAGCATACATTTTGTGATACCTAAATGGTAAGCATATTTTTGTTATTTCGCTCACATGCTTTCTTTGGACATCTGGATATGGGTCATGGTACCACTCCCTTTCTTTGGATGCCTTGCATTTTATTTTTGTCTTGATATAGATGAACTTTAAAGTTTACATATAATTTGAAAATTTCAAGCACTTTTTGTATTTGATAATGGGCTTATTTTACATATGCTATAAGATGTATAAAATATATCCTAAATGCAGTTGATAATTAAAATTGTTTCTAGGAATGGATCTGTAACTTTTTGGTCTGCAAGTAAGACACTTGATAATTAAAATCTACGTGGGCATTTATTTATTACATATTGAGTTAATTTTTGGATTTAGTCTTATGTGTTTTGATTTAATCTGGGTATTGAGTGTCAAGCTAATCAGGCCAACTCTACTAGTGAAGAGTGCACAGTTGCTTGGGGTAAGCTTTTGGTTAGAAACACTTTTTTTTTACACAATTAATGATTTATTTTATCTTTGTCATTGTGTTAGTTTGACGCATGTTGTGATTGTAAATCTATAATGACTGATCATCAGTTCTGTCATATTTTTAGTAATTAGTTCATATAGTAACAATTTGTGGCCCGGGGATTTGTTGCATTTGATGCATCAAACACGGTCATACTTGCGAGATCTTTGTTAAACTTCCAGTGTATACATTATATTATAATTATCTTTAGTATGCTAATCTGGCTAGCATAAGGACTTGTCACTTTGGTAGGTCTAGTTGGAGAGGTTGATTCAGATTTTTGCAATTCCGTCCTCTTGGATGGGATACCTCTTCTTATTAAGTATACCTTGTTACTGTTGTATCATGAGATGGGTCAAAATTTGAGGTATTAGATGTTGTGTTCATCATTTGCATCCTTGTTACTGTCATCACTAAGTGCCTATATCTAGTATAAATTACCGTTCGTAAAACAAAATTTATTTTATTGCTTCGGTTTATGTATGTTAACTGCAGGTTCCTGTATGAGCAAATTAAAAAAGAGCAAATACATGATCGTGGAATATGTTTTATGAACACGTCTACAATTCCGCGGGCTGATCAACGCAAACCCAAAGGGCAATGACATCATCCTATTGCAATCCTAGGTTTAATTTTCCTTATAAATAAGTTTTCGTAAAAACCTATTATCTTAATTTATTTTGATTAAATTTTTGATTTTGAAGAAACCATTGGTTGTTGGCAGTACTATACCTGAAAACAACTACTTGCTATTATCTTGATTCCTTACGGCCTGGAAGTGTCGATGAGCAGTTGAGGTAAATTATTGATACGTAAGTAATACAAATTATCATAATGGATGATAAAAGAGCTAGAATACACTTTGATATAGTTTTGAGTTTTTTATAGGGCAATGGTCGTATATGCTTCACGAAATGGTGCAAACGTAAGGGTTAAACTCATCTGGATTAACGCTAGGGTAAACACTCAATCCCTTATTTAAATTGTGGTTGTAATGATATTGTAAATATTGAAACCCTTTAGTTTAAACTTAAATCGCAATGGTTTCACATTTCTTGATATTTTTAGTTGTGTAGTGTCCACGTCAGCCAGGAGGTACTGAGTGCGGCTACTATGTGATGAAGTTCATGAAGGAGATAGCTTACGAGTGAGTTGAAATACTTGACAATCATAATGTAAGTTTAGACATATTTTAGTTAGTATATTAGAGAAATATGTACTTATATATCCAAACAAATGCTTAAATTCATATATTAGGATTAAATTCTGATTTTTAAGATTTATTTTATTTAATTGTTGTCTCAGGTTGGGAAAGGAGTAGAAGAATACTCGACTGCGGATATGGATGACATTCGTGAAGATTGGTCGACTTATGCGTGTCATGAATGCGTGTCATTAAATGTGTGTCATTAATTGTGTGTCATAAAAACATGACACACAAATGCATGTCATGTTAATTTTATGACTCCTCAATCAACGACCCGCATTTGCGTGTCATAAAGACCCTTTTATGACACGCAATGCATGTCAAGAAAGGTGTTTTTTCTAGTAGTGGATGTTTGTTGAAACTTAGTCACCAACAGCATTAGGCCTGAGATGATAGATACTCAACCAAGTTTGTGTACATGGTCGGTCGGTCAGCTTTATCTCTTATCTTAGCAAGGAATAAATAAATAACTAAGCCCTTCCTTCCTTCCTTCCTTGATTTATTTATTTATATCCCCAGGCCATAAATAATGTATCATGAAGATCGGCCGTGCGTGGTGGTATTTCAGCTCCATTATTATTAGATCTAACTCATTCAACTCAACATCCAAAGATTGATCATGTGTCTTATGTTTCATCTTTTTCTTGTTTATTATCACCATCACACCAACATAATTCTTAACTTTTCTAATTAAGTTTTCCAGCATGTGTTGTCAATATAAAAAAAAAAAGTGTATTTAAAATTAGACTAAATTGCCAAAATCGTCCCTGATGTTTGTGGATATTTGTCATTTTCATCTAAATGTCTAATTTGTTTTATTTTTTTGTCAGACATTTGGATGAAAATAACAAAAAAATCCCAAATCTCAGAGACGATTTTGGCGAAAAAATTAGACGTATGGATGAAAATGACAAAAAATCCCAAAAGTGAAGGGTAATATAGTACAATAAGTTGTTTTGTATGAAACTGGCAGACATGTTCAAACCTCAGGGACGATTTTGGCAATTTACTCTTAAAATTATGATTAATATATATAACAACAACAACTACAATTTTAATATGAGTTAAATGTCATTTTAGTCCCTGTGGTTTGACCATTTTGTCAGTTTAGTACAAAGGTTTGAAACGTTGCCATTTTAGTCCATTGGGTTAACTCCATCCATTTTTTCTGTTAACTAGAAGGGCAATTCGATATGACCTTTGGACTAAACTGACAAAATGACCCAAACTACAGAGACTAAAATGACATTTGGTTCTTTAATAATAATAATAATAAACTAAAATATGATATGACCTAAAATTTGTTACGTGACACTGTGACAACTCACTCTTAACGATGGTTAACATTTTTTTCTTTTTGGGTCATCCATTATATAAATCAGTAAACTTTGGATGTCTAGTATATTGTTAATATAATTTTAGTTCGATATATATAATTACTAGGTTAGAACCCCGTGTATTACACGGGTTGACTAAATGTAATTTTATATACTAAATAATAAAACAATATATCTTTAAACACCCGTTTATTACACGGGTTGAAGATATATAATTTTATATAATTAAATACTAAAAAAGTCATATCTTTAAAATCCATGTGTATTGTATGGGTTGAATAAATGTAAATTTATATACCAAATAATAAAAAAGTTATATCTTTTAAAACCCAATGTATTATGCGGATTGAATAATGTAATTTTGTGTACTAAATACTAAAAAATTATATCTTTTAAAAAAACCTGTGTATTATATAAGGTTGAATAAATCTAATTTTGTATACCAAATAATAAAGAAATTATAACTCTAGAAACTCCGTGTATTACATGGGTTAAATAAATGTAATTTTGTATAGTATCAAATAAAAACAGTTATTGTTTTAAAACTCTATGTATTACACGGGTTGAATAAATCTAATTTTATATACCGAATATAAAAAAAGTTAAATAAAAAAACTAACAATAATATATTAATACAAAATTTAATTTTCGTGTTACGTAATTTGTTTTATCTAAAATATTGTAAATTAACAATTTGAATTTGAAGATGATATTTTAGTAGAAAAATAGAAGTATTTTGTTCAAAATTCAGAGTAAGATAAGATTTGATATTGATTTATTATTTATTTAATTAATATAAGATATGTAAAAAATGAGACAGGATAACATTAACATATTATTAAATTTTTATGCATGATAAAAATAGTATATCATATTATTATCCAATATCTTTATTAATATATATTATTAATTATCCAAACGGATTATATAAATCTTGAATAATTGGAATCCTTATATTAATTAATTAATAATATAATATTTTAAGTAGGAAAATCTCATAGAGATTACTCCATAGAATGTCATTTGTCCCTCATATGGTTCGTGATACGTAATTTATTTTATCTAAAAATATCGTAAATTAACAATTTGAATTTGAAGATGATATTTTAATAGAAAAATAGAAGCATTTTGTTCGAAATTCAGAGTAAGATAAGATTTAATATTGATTTATTATTTATTTAATTAATATAAAATATGTAAAAAAGAGGCAGGATAATATTAACATATTATCAAATTTTTATGCATGATAAAATTAGTATATCATATTATTAATTATCCAAACGGATTGTATAAATCTTGAATGAATGAATATATTAATTAATTAATAATATAATATTTTAGGCGGAAAAATCTCATATAGAGTACTCCGTAGAATGCCATGTGTCTCTTATATGGTTTCTTTTATTATATAGTATAGATAATACATAACAAGTTAGCATAGTTGGCCTTGCGGTGGATCGGTGGAACCACCAGTCAAGCAGTCAGGGCACATTTTATTCGAGGGCACATTTAAAAAAAATCATACATACATACATACATACATACATACATACATAAATACATATATTAAAATAAAAATTCCATATAAAATAAAACGTATATCTTAGGCCTATGTAAAATTATTTATCGCAAAATTTATAACTTAAGCTCATTTAGTAATAGTCCAATATCGTTAAGGCCTAAAGGGCACATATTTTTGGGCTCAAACAACACCTGAATTCGGCCCTAACTTTTAGATACATTTTCATACAATTAACCACTTAATTAATACAACGTTAGGTTCGTATACCATTGTTTTCATAGGTACATATTTGCATTTATTGGAGGGTGCTATTAAATACACCCCTCCTAATTACTAACTATACCCTAGGGCTCGCAATTGGATACCAGTTAAGACACGATTAGACCTATTTGACTGAAAAATACACCCTTTGACATTTTTAATTTTTAAAATAATTAAAATTACAATGTTAGGATCTATCATTTATTCATCTTTGTACATAAAACATAAAACTGTTTTATAAACATGAGGTAGAAAGTAGTTAACCGAGTCGTAATCATGTTTGAAACTTATGTTGTGCGCGCCGTCAGAAACCTGTTAAGATACGATTTGCCAGCCTTACTATACCCCTCATATAAAAACATCACATCATTACATCACAAATCAACCCCCCTAATTACTAACTATACCTCCTATAAAAAATCACATCATTACATCACAAATCAACATTTTATTGTTTTTTTGTCTTTTTGTTGTCTTTTTAATTATTAGGCTATAGGGTGTAGTTGGAGCCCCATGAGGCTTTATCAAGTCCACCTATGATCCACCTCACCTATGGATCCCCCTTTTAATTTACATGGTGTGGATGGAGCCCCTATTAAACAAAATTAAAAAAAAAAACATTTGATTGGTTTAAAACTAATGGGCCCCACCTGAATCCTTCAAATTTGGCGTTACCACTAGTTACCACCATGGAGCCCAAGCCATGACGCCCCCCTCTTCACTTGGAGGGTGTGGTGATGGAGCCCATATGGGCGCTATACATGGTGAGGTGGCAGTGATGGAGCCCCCACACCCTTCAGCCTTATTATTATTTACTAGTAGTAATCATTTATTATTATTATAATAATAGTAATTATTGTTATTATTTTAAAAATATTTATTTGAATAAAAAATATTTATTAAAATTTTTTTTTGAATGAACTCGGTTTTTAATAAAACTTATCTAAATGTTCACAAAAAAAGTAAAACAAGGCTGTCTTTTCATATTTTTTAAAAGTAAAATGTTAATAAGTTATTAAAGAAAACCATATTTTGGGTGAAATTAATTGTTATAAAAGAGAAATGAAAAACAAATTTTATGTATAATTTAGTAATTTTTTTATTATTACACCCCCTATTATTGCATTTACTATTAGAAGCAGCGATGAATATTATTATTATTATTACTTTTTACTTATAGTTTATAAATTGTAAATACTATTAAAAAAGTAAGAAAATATATTTAGACTAACTTATTTATATAGGGATGAGCATTTGGTAGAGGGTACTGAACCGGTACCGGTATCGAATTTTTTTGTACCGTGTATTTTGATACCGGTACCGGTTCAGTACCAGTACCCTCTACCAAATGCTCATCACTAAATAAGTTAGTCTAAATATATTTTCTTGGATAGCACAACCTGCTACATATTATGTTATAGATTAAAGCTCGGTATGTAAAATGTTTAATGATATAATTTTGTAAGAATGCACTTATTTTTTTATAGTTTATGTTACTACTATAAATGTAATTAGATAATTAATTAGTTATAATAATAATAATAATAATAATAATAATAATCTATACTATATTATAATGCATGAGGGCGGGGTATTTTAAGATACCCAAAAAATAAGAACTTCCCCCCCCCCCCCTTTATTTATAGAAAGACCCCTAAAATGAGGGTAGTTTGGTCTTTTAAACACTATTTATTTTTTAGCCCCTAAACTTATTACACTTAAATCCCTGAGGTTTTTAACAAAATTATAGATAATTAGTTACAATTCACCCATCTACAACAAACTTATAATTTTTTTACGTATTATTGACATATCTTATAAACTATACTGTTAAAAAAATCGAAAGATAGCATGACGACCTACATATTTTTGTCGACGTTTCGGTAGTTGTCTTGTTCAATATCGACGCACGGATTAAAAGGTATAAGTCGATAATTCTTTAATGTACAAGTACTTAATACTTGTGATCTAATGCGCGTAATCTACAAAGATGAGCTCCATCTATGCAAACAAAAACAAAAAGAATTAAAAGTACCGTAACATAAAATGAAGATATTACGTGTCACATTTTATTTTACTAAAACTGCCTAATATCTATACTTAGATATATCTTAAAAAAAACTTAAAACTAACCACAACAAACTTCCTATCTTATAAAAACTTAAAACTAACCACAACAAACTTCCTAAATAAAGGGGTGGCAAATCTAAAATTAAACTCTAATGCACTTTTATAGTTACTACTATAAATACACAGCAGGACACCCCTATATCTATTGCTAAATAAAGTTAAAAAATGGATCTAGTTCTGAATTCAATTGTTGCG
Source organism: Helianthus tuberosus (assembly GCA_030545235.1). Classification (NCBI taxonomy): domain Eukaryota; kingdom Viridiplantae; phylum Streptophyta; class Magnoliopsida; order Asterales; family Asteraceae; genus Helianthus; species Helianthus tuberosus. Next base: position 208,067,581 of record CM060367.1, on the reverse strand, counting down.
AAAAACCAAGCATGCGAGATTGAAAATTCTAAGGTCAGTTCTGTTATATCGCAACAGTAAATAATTGTGTTCTTTTATTTACTTTAATGTGAATGTTAACTTATTTGATTTTTCAGATTTAATTGCATGATGTACATGCCAATTTAAACAACCCAGTTGTCGAACAAGCTTCTAAGGTATTGATTTTGCTGGTATTTAAGTATTAGTTTTGCGTATATCTTTCATATTAACATGTTCATTATGTTATTATATGTGTATTTTATTGCAGGATGATTGTGATAAAGGTGTTGATATTATTTCTCATGTGTAACACCACGTAAAAACGTGTCCAATTATATATAGACACGTGTCATAAACTCTAAAGGTGCGAAAGATTTAGTTTGAAGGACCAAGGTTGTCGAACAATGAAACTATGAAACCACAGGGACTCAAAGTGTCAACATGCCAAACTTGTGCCTCTGAATGACCTTACATGATGAATATATTCTTAAGCAAGTGAATGAATTGATATGAGAAGTCGTTTACGAAAATAATCGAAAGATTATTTATTTATAAGGGTTAAACGTGTCAACATGTCGATTCTGACCTCTGAGTGACCTTTTAACGAAACCAAGGCTTCGAAACATTCAAATATACTCTTAAGAATAAGTGGTATAAATTTCATGTGGTTTTGATATCGGTAAGTATGTTTTCAAGACTTTGGGCCAAAAGTGTCAACTTGATGAAACTTGCTTTCATAGTGATATTTAACGAACCCGAGCCTAACGAGGTTTGTTTATACATCCTTGGGCCCCAAGAAATTAACTACAAGGGTCTTTATTGCCAAAAATCATGTTAAAAAGGATTAAAATCGAGCAGGGACTGAAACTGCCAGCTTGGAAACCTGTTCTGCCAGTTTTTACCGGTCTAAGCGGCCCGCGTAAGACTCCCTTAAGTCTTACGCGGCCCGCCTTAGCATGCCCAGATCAGAAAGTTGATGCCAGGTGCGGGTTTGGCCTGTTACACCTAGGGGTGTCCAAACTGCTCGATGCTCGAAGATCGTTCGACGATCGTTCGAAAAAGCTCGGAAATTTGCTCGTTCGATCCATTGCTCGGTTAAAACCGAGCTGAGCAGCTCGGTTCGGTTTAAAAACGAACCGAGCACGAGCATAGGTACGCTCGCTCGTCGCTCGTTCGGTTTCGATCGAATTTATTTTTATTATATATATATATATATATATTATATTTATTAAATATAATAAACATGTAACATGTCCAGCCTCTAGAATTCTCATATCTTCATATCAATTGTTTTTGTAACTTCTAATTTGTTTGAAAAGTTGTTTTGACTTTTGGTTACAAGAGCAGCTTGAACCATGTAATTTGTATATATAGCTGAAGAGTCATTAGTTACTGTTGAACCTGTAATTCTTCTAGCTTTAACTAATTTCTTAATTTATTAATTTGATGGATGTCTTCTCATAAGGCATCAAATGTAATGGAGAATAGTGTTGAGTTAAGTGATGGGGAGAGTGTTGAGTTGGAAGATCAAATGAAAGACGTGAGAGACCAATCTTCTAAAGATGTTGGTGCAAAGGGGAAACGAAATAATGCTTCTAAACCGAACCGAGCACGAGCATAAGTTGGTGAATGCATGGCTGAGTAGGAATGCTAAATAAAACTAAGCAAAAGCGAACCGAACCGAGCGGCTCGGTTCTAAACCGAACCGAGCACGAGCATAAGATTTCCGCTCGATTTCCTAAATCCGAACCGAACCGAGCGGCTCGGTTTCAAACCAAACCGAGCACGAGCAGACCTCCGTTCGGTTCGGTTCGGCTCATGAACACCCCTAGTTACACCGCCTTAGTCTAGGTTGTATCGACCTAGGGAGCTGTAAGTCGGTTTAATTCAGTAGCTTGGACACATGGGTCGATCTCAGAGCCTCCTATTACACCTGGAACTGATCCAACTCCAAAGAATTTGCTATATAAGAAAACTAGTTCTTGAGTTTTGAAACACATTTGCAACATTTCACTTGTGGGACTTGTTCTGGAGCTTCCATCAGTAAGGAGAAGACTTTGAAGTGTAGAAAAGTTTGCTAGGACCTTAAGTAAGCTTCTAATTACTTGTTTAGTTGCTTAATTTAGCTTAATTACTTTAAAGTCAAACTTATCGTAAAATTAGTTTGACTTTCGTTTTAATTACATGTGGCTTAACCACTGATCAAATTGAAAGTGGTTATAGAACCACATTAGTATAGGTGATTAACCCTTAAAAGGGCATCTCCTAATTATCTCGTTTGACTGGTCAATTGTCGGGTCAAAGTAGTTTGACAAAAAGTCAAACTGGACAGAAATTACAAAAATGATTCTAATTAATAAACCAGAGGTTCTAAATTATATTTTAACATTCTAATGACTTGGTAATCAATATTAAAACATGTTTTATCAGACCTAACCCGGCAATTAATAGTCTAAGGTCAGTTTATAACCGAAAGTCGCAAAAGCTTGACTTTTGCTTTGACTTTCAGTTCTGACCCGTTTAAGCTTAATTCTTCCATGTTTTAAGCTTCCATTAGGACCACATTACTTAGTAGTATAACCCCCTGGAGTTATATTGCATGGTGACTAGTGGTTTGAATTATATGTACTTAATCGTAATTATGCTTAATAATGCCATAAACGCCCTTTTAACGTACAACTGAGATTTTTAGCAATGTGAATGGACTAAAATCTTTGCTACTGATATTTAGACATGTCCTAAAAGTTTAACATCAATTGGGGGTCTAGAATGGGAGTTATGCTCAATAGCGTAATTAAGAAACTTTTTAGTAATTAAATAGCTTAATTAGCATGAAGCCTATCTAAACCCGATTTTTGACATCAAACTTCTTACCTACTGATGTAAAATAATATTTTAGGATTTTTAAATATTTTTAATTATTTTTAGGCTGAGCATAACATAGGATTATAGCTTGATTTCGGTAAATGTCGGTTTTACCCTTTTCATGCATAAAATGAGTTTTACATAACTTTTTGGTGCCAAATATTTTGCTACTGATTTTATATAATAAATAAAGTAATATGAACTTTATAAACTGATCAAAAACTCAGATTTACTATTTTAACCCGAATACCCTTTTAAACCGACTTTTAAGCATTTTTAGTACATAGTATGAGTTAAAACTATATTTGACATATAAAACTTATTACCCACTGATGTTTTAAGTTAATTTATATAATTATACAGTAAATCAAAGTTTTTAAACTCAGAAGTCTATTTTGACCTTTAAAGCCTATGTAAAATTACCAAAATACCCCTACGGGACATAGTTTGGTTATATAAGATAATTTTCACTTATATAAAGAATCCTACTGTTATAACTTATAAAAATACATATTTTTACTGATTTAATCAGACCTGAAACTCAGTTGCATAATTAAACTCTTTTATGGGCATTAAAATTACCAAAATGCCCTTATGGGACTTATTTTGGTTTAAATTACTTTTTGGGCATATATGTTAACATCTTACTGATGTATTAACATATTTTGAGCATAATAATGATTAAGACCTGTATATAATTTATTTGGTTACCCGTTACGTGTTTACGCGTTCGGATCGGCTTATGTGACTAGTTTACATAATATAGTCGAAACGGGTCAAACCTTATCATTAAATCCTCAATTTCCAGAATGTGTTTAGTTTACCTATATTATACAAGTATCCAAGCTTGTCGGGTCTAAACCACATTCTATTCCGGTCTCCGTTTAATCGAGCGTTTAGTACCGTAAGGTTTCTTTCTAGCTAGCCGGTCTAAGTCCTTGACTTAATTAAAGACCCGTTAGCATCCTAATAGGTTAATAAACCTTCTATACAGATTAAATAGCTTCCGGTAGAAGGTGCCTTCAAAAAGATTTAAGATTTTTACTGCTAGCATCAGGTAAATACATTTAACTTATTTTCCCTATACGGGCTTGGGATATGGTATTATAATAATACCACTTGGTCGGGTATGAAATCATTTAATCGGATTGTGATTAATAAATTGCATAACCCGTTTTAATCTGTCTTGTTTGATAACATAAGCATTGGGGGTTAACGACCGTGTCCTGGATATCCTCGGCTCATTTTATTTGAAAATGGCCACGACCTATGCACGGGGTGTAGGCATACACCTGACAGATGCAAATGCTAAATATAAACCCACATGTTGGGGATAACTCCTTTGTGGGTTCTATAAGTGGTGAGTCGGTTAATCACGACCGGCTTCCAACCGGCCCCAATTGTAAGACAAACATATAAATATGTATACAAGATTATATTTAAATAATTGTCCCAAGTTATAAAAGATTTACGCCATGTGCACCTAAATCAATTTTCTTAAATATTTTCAAAAGAGTCAGTTAATTGTATTTACCAGTGTAAACTGACGTATTTTCTTAAAGACTGATTTGACAGGTACCTCTCGAAATAGGCTGGAGCTATAGGGTGTCTATAGAGGATCTTGCAAATCCATAAGATGCCTGCAGTCTGTCTTTTTGTTTCTTTGTATTTATTTACGATCCGCCTGTGGATCTTATTACATTCCAGTCTGTACATTCATAAACTCAAACACTCAGACAGTATGGTTTGTAATAGTTTATTCACCCAGACTTCCGCTGTGCTATTATATTGTGTGTATTGACTATGATGATATCAACTACGTCACAATACTCCCCGCCGGGCCCACCGGTAATATGTGGAAATATCGGGGTGTGACAGGTTGGTATCAGAGCCAACATTGAGTGAATTAAACACTAACCTTTTGTGTTTAATCTCAATGACACAATAAGCACATTCCTTAGACTCTCGAGTCTAGGCAAATGACCTAGGATTTTATTCTTAACCTTCCTTTAATTGTTTTATTATAATTACTTGTTTTGACAGGAAAATGCCACCACGCGTACAAGGAAAAGGCAAAGGACCCATGCGTGGAGGACCGTCCAGCAGCACGGGACCCTCCCACAGGCGTACACCATCCGACTCGCTTTCCGGTTCCGAATCCAAGGATAATTGGAGCCATAGCTTTCAACCAGCAAGACATTCTGTCTCGCTGGGGTCCTCACCTTCTGACCCTCCTCATTACTTTGATTTGCCCGTTCCAATCGAACCTCATCATTCCCCTCTTTCGCAGGGAACCTATCATTCAAATCAATCACACCACTCTTTCCAATCCCATCCTTTTCATCATTCAGATTCCACTTACTCACCTGCACAATTTAATCCAAACGCTTATGTTAACGACTTTTTGGGCTACAACCCTTTGGGACCTGAGGATCACTTTTCTCAGGAAATGGAGATGGATGACGAACCGGACCCGGAGTTGCAAACAGGAACACCAGGCCACCCAATAAGTATCTCAAGCGGTTCCCCATTTCAGGGATCACCGTATAATGGGCCTGATTCATTCCAGGAGAGGATGGGTCAGTATGACTGGTTCTTTACACCTTCATACCATAACTCCCCAATCCAACCTCCCTTGGATGAACCACAGCTTAGGGCTGTTACCCCACCACCCTTGCCAGTTGAGGATCCACCTCAATAACCTCCTGAGCCTCCAAGGCGAAGGAGGAATGCTAGGATGTCCGTACGTGGGGGACCACGGTTTGCATCTCCTCGTGGCTCAAGCTCATATCCTCCTATTCCAGAGGACCCTCAGTTGGGTGGATCATCACGCACGGTGACGGAAGTCAATCTTCCACCAGTTTCACACGCACCACTTCAGCCACCGTTGGGTTTTGACAACCCGACCCCAACATACCCAGGATCATCAGGGTATAACCCATCTGGTTATCCATCTGATTATGGAGCTCATGACCCGTATCTTACAGCTGCACAATACCATCATCTTTACCCTTCTTCTTACCCTCCAGTGTACCCCACGGGATACCCGGCACAGGATTACCAATACCCGTCATACCAACAACCTCCTCCTGTTCAGCAGCAGCAAACTCAAGAGATCCTAGAGAGGTTAGACAGGGTTGAGCATGTGGCTCATGAAAACAAGAAGAAGCACAATGGTTTTGTCAAGGGTCTTATGAGCCTTCTCAAGGGCAAGAAGAAATAGGGTGATGTTGGGTTGTTTTGTTTTGATTATCATGTAATAAAGTCCCTGCGAGGACGTTTATTTTGTTTTCTTGTACCAAGTCCCTGCGCGGACTTATTTCAGCTTCAGTAGCCCCTGCGTGGGCAGTATTTTCAATAGCCCCTGCGAGGGCAGTTTGTGATGTTTTTCTCAAGTCCCTTTTCGGGCAACGTTGTAATCCTTTCGTAGTTTTAATGAAGTTGTTTTGATTTTAAATATGTATTTTACTATATCATGCTACTTCATTTCAAATTTTATTTAATCAGCCTAAGAAGCTCTTAGAGGTATAACCTAGCCAAAATATTAAATGGCAATGATGGTATAACCTTTTTAAGATAATGACTCTCTGTTAACATTTGAAAACATGTTAACAATCCTGCATTGTGTGGTATGAGAAATCACACAATCTTCCTAATGTACTTGGATTTTTCCAAGCCACTATTTTTAGCCTATATGATCAATACGAATCATGGCTAGTAAACATCAATATGATGTATACACCACAACCTCCATTAGAGATGTATGCTTATAAGCAAAGGTGTAATAATGACAATGAAAGTCCTATTTATAAACTTCTTGTCAAAAAGGCGATGAACTTTGTTCGACCCTTAAATGATCACTGATCCAAGGGATCATTGGTTATATTTTAATCGTCCCTGTGACAAGCTTCCTAAGCTATTTAAATGTCCTTTGAGACGAACTTTGTATAATATGATTATCTCTTTGAGTATTATTATTTTATGGTCTATATGGTTTAATAATACCATGACCATCTACTCATCAATACGATGATCAAATATGTAAATTAAATATATCACTTTATGTTTGATATAGTATTCAGAAATGGCTGGCTCAGATGAAGCAAACAGTCATCCCATAGAAGGAAACAACACCAGGATTAATATCACTGGTGCCGAGCTGCAAGAAATGATAACAGCAGCAGTTGCTCAGGCTATGGATGCTAAGTTTAAAGAACCTAGTATAGTTAGGTCTCAAACTCATTCGAGATCCCATTCTCAACCCCATTCTCATAAGAAAAGTGAGTCTCAGCACTCATCTAATCAGAATAGTGAGCCAGAGAGGCAGGTTGTCCTCAAGCCGACTCCTAGGTACACCAAGGGTTGTACCTAAAAGTACTTTGTCTCCTGTAAGCCTAGGGATTTTACAGGAGAAAAAGATGCAATCGATTGCATGAAATGGTTGGATAAGATGGAGACGGCGATAGACATTAGCGGATGTGCTAAAGGGGATATAGTGAAGTTTGTATCACAATCCTTCAAGGGCGATGCCCTCATTTGGTGGAAAGCCTTAGTGCAAGCCACGGGAAAAGTTCCTTTATGTCACACCCCGACCACGTAAAGCGACTAGACGTGGCGGAAACGTCGGGGAGTGTTGTAACAGAATTATTGTTTCATAACCATGGCATAAATAAATTCTGTTTTATTGAATAAATGAACTCATTGTTTTAATACAATCAAATAAGTACAACTATGATCTTCCAAGTTTTAAAGTTGCTAAGGCACGAGTCCATCCTAAATGTAGCATGTATCGACAATCATTGCAAAGCAGTACCTGAAACATGTGTAAAAATAGGTACGTCAGCATAAAAATGCCTGTGAGATACATAGGTTTTGTGAAAACAGAATTCATGACTTATGTTTAAGAAAATGTTTAGTCATGAACCTTGTAATTTGCTTTGTCTTGTAAATCAATTTAAAAATGATAAGATCAGATGATATGTATAAATAAGAGAATAATGTATGGTTAAATGAATAACCATGTAAAATGAGTTTGTATAAGATAAGTTGTTTGTAAATTAATGTCTTGTGAAAAGTATGTTATTTGTATAAAATGTTATAAGTCTCAAATTGAAATGATTCAAATAACGCTACGATATGTAATACCATACAAGCATTTATATATAGGAAGTACCAGCGGCGTATCCACCATACTTGTATCATATTACACACGCCTCGTTACTTAATCACTTAATCAAACCCAACTACCATGGTAAAATGTTCATGTCTAATGTAAATCATGTAATGTGTATTCAAAATGATATGTATAAATAAATGTAAGGTTAAACAAATAACCTTATGGTAGCATATTAAAAGTATACTTTGGATTTGTAAATAACATATTTAACTATGTTTTGGTTTCATAAATAACATATCAAAATATGCTTTGGATGTGATAAATAACATATTAAACTATGTTTTGGTTTTGTAAATAACATATCAAAATATGCTTTGGATGATTAACAAAATATATGTTGGTTTTGTACAATACCACACATGAGAGTATATCAAACTATACTTTAAAAGTGTGATTTAAGAATTCATTCAGACCTAGTGCATCAAAATACACCTTTGAGACTATAAGGATACCACAAAGGAAATCCCTATTTGGATGGAGAAACAAATTGGTTTAAGACATTCCATGACAACAGGAATGGGGTGTCTAATCCTATAGCGCTATATCATACTAACAATCGGTCTGGTGAACATAAAATAAGTACAATTCAACATTTTATTTTATGTTCTTTGAGAAATCAATGTTTAAACCATAGATAGTAATTTAGTTTGTCAAATGATAAGCAATAACATGTATAATCAATTATACTTTGGAATCATGAAAATAACAGATAGGTACACATGCTTCACCCCAAAACAGTTTGAAAACGGTAAAAGAGGGGAACTATGTACTCACTTGAGATTGCTCAGAAGTCCTAAGATAACCACCAAGCAATGCTAGAGATCACGGAATCAAACGGCACCTAATATAGGTAACTATGTTAATAAACCGGACCTAAGTCGGAGGATTTAGATAGAATGAGGGTTCGTAAACCAAACGAGTATGGAGACTCGTGTCATATGGTTTAACAAAGCCTACATACTAAATGAAACCTAACCTAAGTGCTTTCGACCCATCGCGACCCATTAAGGTAGCTTATGCTACTTTAACGCGTCGTGCGCGCAAAAGCGCACTCGAGACGTCTAACTAGCCCTATGACAAGTGTTATATGCCTAAACATGTTACATAATCAGTTATGTGACAAAAGTTTAGGTTACATATGCTTAATTACCAATTATACATGAAAAGGGTATTCTGGTAATTTACCTAAGGCATATAAACTACCTATCATACAACTACTTAAACGTCGTGACCATAAGGTATAACCTCGGAAGGTTATTCCCTATATACTATGGTCACCTAATGTATTTGGTCGGATCCTAATGATCGACCAAATGGGTCGGGTTTGAAGGTATAAGCGATTTATTAGATCGCTTACCCTACGACCCTAGACAACGTGGTAATCAGTAGGCATAGTCCCAAGGGACTATAACCATCGTGATTACAATCACGTTGCGAAGTTCAAACGAACTTCGCATTGACCATAAACTGGTCAACGCAGAAAGTCAAACAAAGTTTGACTTTCAGACTCGAAAAGACTCGAAAAGCAATAAAAGAACGAAGGAATACTTACGAAGGGTCCCCGAATGCTAATCTCGATCCAAGAATCTCAGGTATGAAACAATGGTTTCAACTTAGAGTTTCTAAGATCAAAATTCTAGTGGGTTTTGAAGTTGTGGGGTGGGGTATTTATAGTTTTCGGGTAACCGTTAAGATCGTTTCATGGAAACCGCGCTCGAATCCCACCCGTACATGTGTTGGAATGTTATGGTAACTAAAAATGGGTTTTTATCAGCTGACTAGGCAAGTGAGAATGTGTGGTTGTGGATTAAACAGCTGTGATCTGCTGTTAAATGCAGTTAATCTGGTCTGAAAGGCTGACGCGGCCCGCTTCAGGATACACCAAAACTAATGCGGGCCGCATGGGGGTTCTGATCAGAAAATAAGTTTCAAAAATGACAGTTTTGGTCCCTGTTGTGTATTTAAGCCATTTCCGACACTTCTAAGGCCCGTAAAGCCAACTTTAAGGCCCTAAAATGATGCCTAAACATTGTGGACATGAAACATGCTCAAAAATATGCCGGATGTTGGTTCGTTTGGTCGTACGATCGCGATGATCGCTTAATTACGACGGAATGCGCATAAGCGCGAAAAACGATCCAAATTGCGCGACGAATGGATTTTTCTTATGCCAAACACTAAAATAAAATATTTTAGTGCTTACATAAATTTTTGGATGTCCGGATGTATTCAGAACGTAAGTTATGCGCGAAAATGCAAACTTGTGCACTTTTTGACGCTTTTAGTCCCTGAATGACCCAAAAGTTTATTTTAGCACCCCGAACCCCTCAAAGCCTATTTCTAAGCCATGTAAAGGATATTTATGGTATGTTTAACTTATGGTCATGTTCCGGAATGTTTGTTACAGTTCGAATTGGCATACTTTCGCAGTTTGTCAAGTTTAGTCCCTGTAAGCGAATTAACTTGTTTTTGCCATACCAAAGCCTTTAAAATTTATTTCTAAGTTATGTAAAGGATATTTATGGTATGTTAAGCCTATTTCACTATTCCGGAGTGTTCGTTGGATTAAACTGGTTATATTTACGCATCAGAGCGCGTGTAACCCTCCAGAAAGTGATTTAAAGCTTAAAATCGAACAAGAGTTGATATGTGCAAACGATACACATATTTTTACAAATCCCAAATATGAAATACAATATTTCATTGGTTTGGCATTTGTGTGATGGTTGAAGTGACACAGGTGTCACAGTCTCCCCTACTTTAGGAAATTTCGTCCCGAAATTTAATTCTAGAGGAAACTTGTGTAGACAGCTGTGACGGTTTCGCCTTCAAATAGATCCATTGAACCCTTAAGTAAAACTCTGGGCCATGTTAGGATCCTTAGCGAATTTGTTAACTCTCAAAGTGAATTCCTTGTAGTAGTAAAACATGGAATTTTTTGAACTACGGACAAAAGAACGTTTCTTATGAAGACTTATCATAGAAAACTTGGTGTGTGATTGAGATCAGTATTGGGGAGTGTGAGAATAAATGACATTGGTTAAGGTCCAAGACTTCTCCCGTATCATTATTCTCGTCACTATTGGTCCTAACACATGACAAAACTTCTTGTGGTTTCTGTGCACTGAATTCCATAATTATGTAGGCCTCCATAATTACGTAATTCCTTGCACAGTCCGCACAGTTCATTTCATAATGCGTAGGAAAAAAAAATCACTAGAATAAACATGAAGCGACCTGACTAGACCACCAAAGGGTCCTTTCAATAAGATCAACGAACGATCTTTTTAACTAGATCAACACATGATCTTCTTAACTAGACCGTCGTACGATCTCCTTAAATAGACCACTTAAGGGATCTTTTCATTTATATCATCACATGATATTTCTAACCAGATTTTCAAATCAATCTGTTTAACTAGACCACCCAAGGGGTCCAATTATAGAATAGTACTTTAAAACCCAAGGGACTTGACTACTACGTAGAAGTCTATTAAGGATTTAAGATAGTAACTTTGGATATCCTATTATGAATCCCTCATATGAGATATGAAAGATTTTACGAGGATTTGGATGGATCACATACAACCACAAAACATGTAAGAAAACACATCAGCACAAAAGTAGTTAACTTGATCCTTTAATTTGTTATCTTAAGGTATGGATATTTAAAGCACACTAGGAATCCAATCCATGGATTTCATTTGGCACTTTAATGATTTTCAAGGATCCACCTATAAAGATAGAAGGATTTTCAATAAGAGTTTGGCTTTGTTTCTTAAAAGAAACTAGTGTTTAAGGTTCTTGGGGAGATCACAAGTGATCATAAAATGACAGAACCACACGATTAGTTTGTATTTGGGTTGACATCATAAGGTTGCATCAATTATTCATATAAACGCATGATTTTTACAGAAATAAAAACAACAAATCTTTATTTATGTAACAACCGAATTGTCTTGAAGTGTCATAAGATAACAACCAAGGAATTACAAAACACTAATTGTTCACTGCTGCATCATTGTTCATGTTTGCCTCATTGATGTTAAATGCTCGTCCTCGCGCTGGAGGTATGTTAACAAGTCTTGGGCAATTGTTCCTGTAGTGGGTAAGGTCACCACAGTTATAACATGACCCCGGAGGGAACCGTGCTTGAACAGCAGCAGGGTTTGCAGCAGCTTGATTTGCATAACGACAAACATTGATCAAATGTCCCAACCGCCCACAGTGGGTACATTTGTGACACTGCTCTTGCTCCAGATGATGACGGTTGCACTTGTTGCACAAAGGCGCGGTACCAACATAGTTTTGCCTTTTGCGAGGTTGTGCTGGTTGGTTTGGTGCAACCTGTTTGTCTTGAGCAGTTACAGCAAAATTTTGAGAGGCCTTGCGCTTCTTCTTCTTGGACACCTCAGCATGTTCTTCCTTTGGTTCCACTTGAGCAGTATTTTCGGATGGTCTTGGGTCGCCTTTTCGAAAAAGCTTTTTCTTTCTGATGTGGGATTCAGTTAGGGTGGCAGACAGTTCAATGGCTTGTCTGACAGTAGTAGGGTTGCTGCCAGTAACAATATCCTGAACTAGGTCAGGAAGACCATCAGTATATTTCTCGATCGCCTTATCCACAGGAGTAACCATAGCAGGACACAACAGGCTCAATTCTTCAAAACGGTTAGTATAGGCTCGATGTTCACCACTGTCTTGCTTCAAATCATCAAACTCCCTCTCCAAAGCTCGCAGTTCATGACGAGGGCAAAACTCCTTCATCATAAGAGCCCTAAGCTCAGCCCAAGTCTGTGCTAATGCAACCTCAGCACCGCGGTCTCTCATAACCCCGTTCCACCATGTGAGAGCCCTCTTCTGAAACACACTTGAAGAAAACTCGACCTTGCGATTTTCAGGACACTGAACGTGACGGAAGGTATTCTCAATGCTCTCGAACCATTGAAGAAGCCCAGTCGCTCCCTCAGAACCACTAAACTTGAGTGGTTTAGCCGAGTTAAAAGTTTTGAAATTGCATGGAGCATTGTTGTTGTTGATGGCTTGCATCATTTGAGCATAAAGATTTGGGAAGGCAGCAGCCATTTGCTGCGCGATGATTTCCGCCAGTTCGGCATTCGCCATCTGATTGTCGCGTCGAGGAGGCATTCTAAAAGAGGAAACATGAAAGGAAACGAGTGAGAGATTTAGACGAAAAGAATGAGATGAAAAAATCTGATGAAAGCAAGGATAGTGGTTATTTGTTTGTTACTACAAAGCAACAAACGACCCTGGTGATTAATCAAAGTAAATAGGTCAAAAATAATGTATCACGAAGACATGCTCGCCTATAAGTGAACACTCATCCTAAGAATTCCCAGGTAAGCACAACTGGTCTCGCGTCTGATGAGATATATACGAAGTGCTTGCCTAGACAGAAAACCCAGAATACAGGCATTCACCCTTCCAGTTTGCACGTGTTCACATTATTTAAAACCCAAAACCTTGACGAGATTTTGAAACTCAAAGGGGTTCAAAACCATATAACAGAGGGTTCAAAACCTTACAATAGAGGGTTCAAAACCTAGTAACAAATCATCCTAGAACAGATGATTAGTTTTCAAAGCGGTTTTGAAATTTATGTTCTTGTTGTAGTCGTCGCCTAAGGATAGGTGACGGTATTGTTTTATGACTAAACGCAAGTAAACTCGCGTTAGGGTCCTAAGAAGGTTATAGACTAGGTCAAAGCATTACTAATAACCTAATTCCCTATAACCATTGGCTCTGATACCAACTTTTCTGTCACACCCCGACCACGTAAAGCGACTAGACGTGGCGGAAACGTCGGGGAGTGTTGTAACAGAATTATTGTTTCATAACCATGGCATAAATAAATTCTGTTTTATTGAATAAATGAACTCATTGTTTTAATACAATCAAATAAGTACAACTATGATCTTCCAAGTTTTAAAGTTGCTAAGGCACGAGTCCATCCTAAATGTAGCATGTATCGACAATCATTGCAAAGCAGTACCTGAAACATGTGTAAAAATAGGTACGTCAGCATAAAAATGCCTGTGAGATACATAGGTTTTGTGAAAACAGAATTCATGACTTATGTTTAAGAAAATGTTTAGTCATGAACCTTGTAATTTGCTTTGTCTTGTAAATCAATTTAAAAATGATAAGATCAGATGATATGTATAAATAAGAGAATAATGTATGGTTAAATGAATAACCATGTAAAATGAGTTTGTATAAGATAAGTTGTTTGTAAATTAATGTCTTGTGAAAAGTATGTTATTTGTATAAAATGTTATAAGTCTCAAATTGAAATGATTCAAATAACGCTACGATATGTAATACCATACAAGCATTTATATATAGGAAGTACCAGCGGCGTATCCACCATACTTGTATCATATTACACACGCCTCGTTACTTAATCACTTAATTAAACCCAACTACCATGGTAAAATGTTCATGTCTAATGTAAATCATGTAATGTGTATTCAAAATGATATGTATAAATAAATGTAAGGTTAAACAAATAACCTTATGGTAGCATATTAAAAGTATACTTTGGATTTGTAAATAACATATTTAACTATGTTTTGGTTTCATAAATAACATATCAAAATATGCTTTGGATGTGATAAATAACATATTAAACTATGTTTTGGTTTTGTAAATAACATATCAAAATATGCTTTGGATGATTAACAAAATATATGTTGGTTTTGTACAATACCACACATGAGAGTATATCAAACTATACTTTAAAAGTGTGATTTAAGAATTCATTCAGACCTAGTGCATCAAAATACACCTTTGAGACTATAAGGATACCACAAAGGAAATCCCTATTTGGATGGAGAAACAAATTGGTTTAAGACATTCCATGACAACAGGAATGGGGTGTCTAATCCTATAGCGCTATATCATACTAACAATCGGTCTGGTGAACATAAAATAAGTACAATTCAACATTTTATTTTATGTTCTTTGAGAAATCAATGTTTAAACCATAGATAGTAATTTAGTTTGTCAAATGATAAGCAATAACATGTATAATCAATTATACTTTGGAATCATGAAAATAACAGATAGGTACACATGCTTCACCCCAAAACAGTTTGAAAACGGTAAAAGAGGGGAACTATGTACTCACTTGAGATTGCTCAGAAGTCCTAAGATAACCACCAAGCAATGCTAGAGATCACGGAATCAAACGGCACCTAATATAGGTAACTATGTTAATAAACCGGACCTAAGTCGGAGGATTTAGATAGAATGAGGGTTCGTAAACCAAACGAGTATGGAGACTCGTGTCATATGGTTTAACAAAGCCTACATACTAAATGAAACCTAACCTAAGTGCTTTCGACCCATCGCGACCCATTAAGGTAGCTTATGCTACTTTAACGCGTCGTGCGCGCAAAAGCGCACTCGAGACGTCTAACTAGCCCTATGACAAGTGTTATATGCCTAAACATGTTACATAATCAGTTATGTGACAAAAGTTTAGGTTACATATGCTTAATTACCAATTATACATGAAAAGGGTATTCTGGTAATTTACCTAAGGCATATAAACTACCTATCATACAACTACTTAAACGTCGTGACCATAAGGTATAACCTCGGAAGGTTATTCCCTATATACTATGGTCACCTAATGTATTTGGTCGGATCCTAATGATCGACCAAATGGGTCGGGTTTGAAGGTATAAGCGATTTATTAGATCGCTTACCCTACGACCCTAGACAACGTGGTAATCAGTAGGCATAGTCCCAAGGGACTATAACCATCGTGATTACAATCACGTTGCGAAGTTCAAACGAACTTCGCATTGACCATAAACTGGTCAACGCAGAAAGTCAAACAAAGTTTGACTTTCAGACTCGAAAAGACTCGAAAAGCAATAAAAGAACGAAGGAATACTTACGAAGGGTCCCCGAATGCTAATCTCGATCCAAGAATCTCAGGTATGAAACAATGGTTTCAACTTAGAGTTTCTAAGATCAAAATTCTAGTGGGTTTTGAAGTTGTGGGGTGGGGTATTTATAGTTTTCGGGTAACCGTTAAGATCGTTTCATGGAAACCGCGCTCGAATCCCACCCGTACATGTGTTGGAATGTTATGGTAACTAAAAATGGGTTTTTATCAGCTGACTAGGCAAGTGAGAATGTGTGGTTGTGGATTAAACAGCTGTGATCTGCTGTTAAATGCAGTTAATCTGGTCTGAAAGGCTGACGCGGCCCGCTTCAGGATACACCAAAACTAATGCGGGCCGCATGGGGGTTCTGATCAGAAAATAAGTTTCAAAAATGACAGTTTTGGTCCCTGTTGTGTATTTAAGCCATTTCCGACACTTCTAAGGCCCGTAAAGCCAACTTTAAGGCCCTAAAATGATGCCTAAACATTGTGGACATGAAACATGCTCAAAAATATGCCGGATGTTGGTTCGTTTGGTCGTACGATCGCGATGATCGCTTAATTACGACGGAATGCGCATAAGCGCGAAAAACGATCCAAATTGCGCGACGAATGGATTTTTCTTATGCCAAACACTAAAATAAAATATTTTAGTGCTTACATAAATTTTTGGATGTCCGGATGTATTCAGAACGTAAGTTATGCGCGAAAATGCAAACTTGTGCACTTTTTGACGCTTTTAGTCCCTGAATGACCCAAAAGTTTATTTTAGCACCCCGAACCCCTCAAAGCCTATTTCTAAGCCATGTAAAGGATATTTATGGTATGTTTAACTTATGGTCATGTTCCGGAATGTTTGTTACAGTTCGAATTGGCATACTTTCGCAGTTTGTCAAGTTTAGTCCCTGTAAGCGAATTAACTTGTTTTTGCCATACCAAAGCCTTTAAAATTTATTTCTAAGTTATGTAAAGGATATTTATGGTATGTTAAGCCTATTTCACTATTCCGGAGTGTTCGTTGGATTAAACTGGTTATATTTACGCATCAGAGCGCGTGTAACCCTCCAGAAAGTGATTTAAAGCTTAAAATCGAACAAGAGTTGATATGTGCAAACGATACACATATTTTTACAAATCCCAAATATGAAATACAATATTTCATTGGTTTGGCATTTGTGTGATGGTTGAAGTGACACAGGTGTCACAGTCTCCCCTACTTTAGGAAATTTCGTCCCGAAATTTAATTCTAGAGGAAACTTGTGTAGACAGCTGTGACGGTTTCGCCTTCAAATAGATCCATTGAACCCTTAAGTAAAACTCTGGGCCATGTTAGGATCCTTAGCGAATTTGTTAACTCTCAAAGTGAATTCCTTGTAGTAGTAAAACATGGAATTTTTTGAACTACGGACAAAAGAACGTTTCTTATGAAGACTTATCATAGAAAACTTGGTGTGTGATTGAGATCAGTATTGGGGAGTGTGAGAATAAATGACATTGGTTAAGGTCCAAGACTTCTCCCGTATCATTATTCTCGTCACTATTGGTCCTAACACATGACAAAACTTCTTGTGGTTTCTGTGCACTGAATTCCATAATTATGTAGGCCTCCATAATTACGTAATTCCTTGCACAGTCCGCACAGTTCATTTCATAATGCGTAGGAAAAAAAAATCACTAGAATAAACATGAAGCGACCTGACTAGACCACCAAAGGGTCCTTTCAATAAGATCAACGAACGATCTTTTTAACTAGATCAACACATGATCTTCTTAACTAGACCGTCGTACGATCTCCTTAAATAGACCACTTAAGGGATCTTTTCATTTATATCATCACATGATATTTCTAACCAGATTTTCAAATCAATCTGTTTAACTAGACCACCCAAGGGGTCCAATTATAGAATAGTACTTTAAAACCTAAGGGACTTGACTACTACGTAGAAGTCTATTAAGGATTTAAGATAGTAACTTTGGATATCCTATTATGAATCCCTCATATGAGATATGAAAGATTTTACGAGGATTTGGATGGATCACATACAACCACAAAACATGTAAGAAAACACATCAGCACAAAAGTAGTTAACTTGATCCTTTAATTTGTTATCTTAAGGTATGGATATTTAAAGCACACTAGGAATCCAATCCATGGATTTCATTTGGCACTTTAATGATTTTCAAGGATCCACCTATAAAGATAGAAGGATTTTCAATAAGAGTTTGGCTTTGTTTCTTAAAAGAAACTAGTGTTTAAGGTTCTTGGGGAGATCACAAGTGATCATAAAATGACAGAACCACACGATTAGTTTGTATTTGGGTTGACATCATAAGGTTGCATCAATTATTCATATAAACGCATGATTTTTACAGAAATAAAAACAACAAATCTTTATTTATGTAACAACCGAATTGTCTTGAAGTGTCATAAGATAACAACCAAGGAATTACAAAACACTAATTGTTCACTGCTGCATCATTGTTCATGTTTGCCTCATTGATGTTAAATGCTCGTCCTCGCGCTGGAGGTATGTTAACAAGTCTTGGGCAATTGTTCCTGTAGTGGGTAAGGTCACCACAGTTATAACATGACCCCGGAGGGAACCGTGCTTGAACAGCAGCAGGGTTTGCAGCAGCTTGATTTGCATAACGACAAACATTGATCAAATGTCCCAACCGCCCACAGTGGGTACATTTGTGACACTGCTCTTGCTCCAGATGATGACGGTTGCACTTGTTGCACAAAGGCACGGTACCAACATAGTTTTGCCTTTTGCGAGGTTGTGCTGGTTGGTTTGGTGCAACCTGTTTGTCTTGAGCAGTTACAGCAAAATTTTGAGAGGCCTTGCGCTTCTTCTTCTTGGACACCTCAGCATGTTCTTCCTTTGGTTCCACTTGAGCAGTATTTTCGGATGGTCTTGGGTCGCCTTTTCGAAAAAGCTTTTTCTTTCTGATGTGGGATTCAGTTAGGGTGGCAGACAGTTCAATGGCTTGTCTGACAGTAGTAGGGTTGCTGCCAGTAACAATATCCTGAACTAGGTCAGGAAGACCATCAGTATATTTCTCGATCGCCTTATCCACAGGAGTAACCATAGCAGGACACAACAGGCTCAATTCTTCAAAACAGTTAGTATAGGCTCGATGTTCACCACTGTCTTGCTTCAAATCATCAAACTCCCTCTCCAAAGCTCGCAGTTCATGACGAGGGCAAAACTCCTTCATCATAAGAGCCCTAAGCTCAGCCCAAGTCTGTGCTAATGCAACCTCAGCACCGCGGTCTCTCATAACCCCGTTCCACCATGTGAGAGCCCTCTTCTGAAACACACTTGAAGAAAACTCGACCTTGCGATTTTCAGGACACTGAACGTGACGGAAGGTATTCTCAATGCTCTCGAACCATTGAAGAAGCCCAGTCGCTCCCTCAGAACCACTAAACTTGAGTGGTTTAGCCGAGTTAAAAGTTTTGAAATTGCATGGAGCATTGTTGTTGTTGATGGCTTGCATCATTTGAGCATAAAGATTTGGGAAGGCAGCAGCCATTTGCTGCGCGATGATTTCCGCCAGTTCGGCATTCGCCATCTGATTGTCGCGTCGAGGAGGCATTCTAAAAGAGGAAACATGAAAGGAAACGAGTGAGAGATTTAGACGAAAAGAATGAGATGAAAAAATCTGATGAAAGCAAGGATAGTGGTTATTTGTTTGTTACTACAAAGCAACAAACGACCCTGGTGATTAATCAAAGTAAATAGGTCAAAAATAATGTATCACGAAGACATGCTCGCCTATAAGTGAACACTCATCCCAAGAATTCCCAGGTAAGCACAACTGGTCTCGCGTCTGATGAGATATATACGAAGTGCTTGCCTAGACAGAAAACCCAGAATACAGGCATTCACCCTTCCAGTTTGCACGTGTTCACATTATTTAAAACCCAAAACCTTGACGAGATTTTGAAACTCAAAGGGGTTCAAAACCATATAACAGAGGGTTCAAAACCTTACAATAGAGGGTTCAAAACCTAGTAACAAATCATCCTAGAACAGATGATTAGTTTTCAAAGCGGTTTTGAAATTTATGTTCTTGTTGTAGTCGTCGCCTAAGGATAGGTGACGGTATTGTTTTATGACTAAACGCAAGTAAACTCGCGTTAGGGTCCTAAGAAGGTTATAGACTAGGTCAAAGCATTACTAATAACCTAATTCCCTATAACCATTGGCTCTGATACCAACTTTTCTGTCACACCCCGACCACGTAAAGCGACTAGACGTGGTGGAAACGTCGGGGAGTGTTGTAACAGAATTATTGTTTCATAACCATGGCATAAATAAATTCTGTTTTATTGAATAAATGAACTCATTGTTTTAATACAATCAAATAAGTACAACTATGATCTTCCAAGTTTTAAAGTTGCTAAGGCACGAGTCCATCCTAAATGTAGCATGTATCGACAATCATTGCAAAGCAGTACCTGAAACATGTGTAAAAATAGGTACGTCAGCATAAAAATGCCTGTGAGATACATAGGTTTTGTGAAAACAGAATTCATGACTTATGTTTAAGAAAATGTTTAGTCATGAACCTTGTAATTTGCTTTGTCTTGTAAATCAATTTAAAAATGATAAGATCAGATGATATGTATAAATAAGAGAATAATGTATGGTTAAATGAATAACCATGTAAAATGAGTTTGTATAAGATAAGTTGTTTGTAAATTAATGTCTTGTGAAAAGTATGTTATTTGTATAAAATGTTATAAGTCTCAAATTGAAATGATTCAAATAACGCTACGATATGTAATACCATACAAGCATTTATATATAGGAAGTACCAGCGGCGTATCCACCATACTTGTATCATATTACACACGCCTCGTTACTTAATCACTTAATCAAACCCAACTACCATGGTAAAATGTTCATGTCTAATGTAAATCATGTAATGTGTATTCAAAATGATATGTATAAATAAATGTAAGGTTAAACAAATAACCTTATGGTAGCATATTAAAAGTATACTTTGGATTTGTAAATAACATATTTAACTATGTTTTGGTTTCATAAATAACATATCAAAATATGCTTTGGATGTGATAAATAACATATTAAACTATGTTTTGGTTTTGTAAATAACATATCAAAATATGCTTTGGATGATTAACAAAATATATGTTGGTTTTGTACAATACCACACATGAGAGTATATCAAACTATACTTTAAAAGTGTGATTTAAGAATTCATTCAGACCTAGTGCATCAAAATACACCTTTGAGACTATAAGGATACCACAAAGGAAATCCCTATTTGGATGGAGAAACAAATTGGTTTAAGACATTCCATGACAACAGGAATGGGGTGTCTAATCCTATAGCGCTATATCATACTAACAATCGGTCTGGTGAACATAAAATAAGTACAATTCAACATTTTATTTTATGTTCTTTGAGAAATCAATGTTTAAACCATAGATAGTAATTTAGTTTGTCAAATGATAAGCAATAACATGTATAATCAATTATACTTTGGAATCATGAAAATAACAGATAGGTACACATGCTTCACCCCAAAACAGTTTGAAAACGGTAAAAGAGGGGAACTATGTACTCACTTGAGATTGCTCAGAAGTCCTAAGATAACCACCAAGCAATGCTAGAGATCACGGAATCAAACGGCACCTAATATAGGTAACTATGTTAATAAACCGGACCTAAGTCGGAGGATTTAGATAGAATGAGGGTTCGTAAACCAAACGAGTATGGAGACTCGTGTCATATGGTTTAACAAAGCCTACATACTAAATGAAACCTAACCTAAGTGCTTTCGACCCATCGCGACCCATTAAGGTAGCTTATGCTACTTTAACGCGTCGTGCGCGCAAAAGCGCACTCGAGACGTCTAACTAGCCCTATGACAAGTGTTATATGCCTAAACATGTTACATAATCAGTTATGTGACAAAAGTTTAGGTTACATATGCTTAATTACCAATTATACATGAAAAGGGTATTCTGGTAATTTACCTAAGGCATATAAACTACCTATCATACAACTACTTAAACGTCGTGACCATAAGGTATAACCTCGGAAGGTTATTCCCTATATACTATGGTCACCTAATGTATTTGGTCGGATCCTAATGATCGACCAAATGGGTCGGGTTTGAAGGTATAAGCGATTTATTAGATCGCTTACCCTACGACCCTAGACAACGTGGTAATCAGTAGGCATAGTCCCAAGGGACTATAACCATCGTGATTACAATCACGTTGCGAAGTTCAAACGAACTTCGCATTGACCATAAACTGGTCAACGCAGAAAGTCAAACAAAGTTTGACTTTCAGACTCGAAAAGACTCGAAAAGCAATAAAAGAACGAAGGAATACTTACGAAGGGTCCCCGAATGCTAATCTCGATCCAAGAATCTCAGGTATGAAACAATGGTTTCAACTTAGAGTTTCTAAGATCAAAATTCTAGTGGGTTTTGAAGTTGTGGGGTGGGGTATTTATAGTTTTCGGGTAACCGTTAAGATCGTTTCATGGAAACCGCGCTCGAATCCCACCCGTACATGTGTTGGAATGTTATGGTAACTAAAAATGGGTTTTTATCAGCTGACTAGGCAAGTGAGAATGTGTGGTTGTGGATTAAACAGCTGTGATCTGCTGTTAAATGCAGTTAATCTGGTCTGGAAGGCTGACGCGGCCCGCTTCAGGATACACCAAAACTAATGCGGGCCGCATGGGGGTTCTGATCAGAAAATAAGTTTCAAAAATGACAGTTTTGGTCCCTGTTGTGTATTTAAGCCATTTCCGACACTTCTAAGGCCCGTAAAGCCAACTTTAAGGCCCTAAAATGATGCCTAAACATTGTGGACATGAAACATGCTCAAAAATATGCCGGATGTTGGTTCGTTTGGTCGTACGATCGCGATGATCGCTTAATTACGACGGAATGCGCATAAGCGCGAAAAACGATCCAAATTGCGCGACGAATGGATTTTTCTTATGCCAAACACTAAAATAAAATATTTTAGTGCTTACATAAATTTTTGGATGTCCGGATGTATTCAGAACGTAAGTTATGCGCGAAAATGCAAACTTGTGCACTTTTTGACGCTTTTAGTCCCTGAATGACCCAAAAGTTTATTTTAGCACCCCGAACCCCTCAAAGCCTATTTCTAAGCCATGTAAAGGATATTTATGGTATGTTTAACTTATGGTCATGTTCCGGAATGTTTGTTACAGTTCGAATTGGCATACTTTCGCAGTTTGTCAAGTTTAGTCCCTGTAAGCGAATTAACTTGTTTTTGCCATACCAAAGCCTTTAAAATTTATTTCTAAGTTATGTAAAGGATATTTATGGTATGTTAAGCCTATTTCACTATTCCGGAGTGTTCGTTGGATTAAACTGGTTATATTTACGCATCAGAGCGCGTGTAACCCTCCAGAAAGTGATTTAAAGCTTAAAATCGAACAAGAGTTGATATGTGCAAACGATACACATATTTTTAC
This sequence comes from Helianthus tuberosus, assembly GCA_030545235.1. Lineage (NCBI taxonomy): Eukaryota > Viridiplantae > Streptophyta > Magnoliopsida > Asterales > Asteraceae > Helianthus > Helianthus tuberosus. Next base: position 208,044,120 of record CM060367.1, on the reverse strand, counting down.
AAATCCCAAATATGAAATACAATATTTCATTGGTTTGGCATTTGTGTGATGGTTGAAGTGACACAGGTGTCACACTTTACGCAATCTGTCATGGAACAAGTTTGTTAATTTGGTTAAGGAAACTTATTGCCCTCAGCATGAGGTCGAGCGGATAGAGACTGATTTCCTCACTTTAGTGATGAAGGATCTGGATTGTAGATCCTATGTGACTAGCTTCAATTCGATGTCAAGGCTGGTACCGTATTTAGTTACTCCTGAACCCAAACGCATTGCGCGTTTCATTGGTGGTTTGGCCCCTGAAGTAAAAGGGAACGTTAAGGCCTCTAAGCCAACCACTTATAGATCTGCTGTGGATCTATCTTTGTCCCTCACTTTGGATGTTGTGAGGAGTAGGGCAAAGAAAACCACTGATGAAGGGAAGAGGAAGAGAGAGGAAGATAAGTCTCCTCAGTCGAACAAGAAAGGAAAAGGAAATTTTAGTTCCAAGAAGGGGCAGTTGAATGACAAGCCCAGGTGAAAGACCTGCAATAAAAGGCACTTTGGGAAGTGCAACCAGGACCCACAGGCCAAACCATGTGGGATCTGTAAGAAGAAGGGGCACAAGTCTGTTGAGTGCCGAAATATAAAGGATGCAACCAGCTATGGTTGCAATGAAAAGGGGCACATCAAAACCAATTGCCCCAAGAATGCAAAGAAGCCCGAAGAGGCAAAGAAAAACAACGCGAGAGTTTTCCAGATGCAAGCGAGGGAAGCGGTGAATGACGAGAACGTCATAACAGGTACCTTCCTCATCAATAATAATTATGCTAGAGTCTTATTTGATTCCGGTGCTGATAAGTCTTTTGTAGACCATAAGTTCTGTAAGTTATTGAATCTGCCTATTAAGACTCTAGACATAAAATACGAGGTAGAGCTTGCTGATGGTACCTTAGAAACAGCTTCAACTCTTCTTGATGGATGCTCTATATCCATCAAGAATCATTCTATCCCGCTTTCCCTCTTGCCAATGAAATTGGCTGGGTTTGATATAGTTTTAGGCATGGATTGGTTGTCGTATAACCAAGCCCAAATTGCATGTGATAAAAAGCTAATTATTATCAAAACCCCTTCTGGCGAATCCGTCACTATTCAAGGAGATACACATTATGGATTGCCTAACAATGTGTCTATTCTCAAGTTAGTGCAGTGTATGAAAAGTGGATGTGTCATGTACATGGCACAAGTGACTGTGAATGATCCTAAGCCTAAAATTGAAGATATTCCGATTATCTCTGAGTATCCTGATGTCTTTCCTGACGAGTTACCTGGATTACCTCCTGAAAGGCAAGTAGAGTTCAGGATAGACATTCTTCCAGGAGCTGCACCTATTGCACGAGCTCCTTATCGTCTAGCGCCTACTGAAATGAAGGAACTTAGAACTCAATTAGATGATTTATTGGAAAAAGGTTTTATACAACCTAGCTCTTCGCCTTGGGGAGCTCCAATATTATTTGTGAAGAAAAAGGACGGATCAATGCGTTTATGCATTGATTATCGGGAGCTAAACAAAGTAACGATCAAGAACCGTTATCCTTTACCCAGGATCGATGATTTATTTGATCAGCTCCAAGGGGCGAGTTATTTCTCAAAGATTGATTTGAGATCTGGGTATCACCAACTTAAAGTAAGAACTGAAGATGTACCTAAGACGGCTTTCAGGACGAGGTATGGACATTTCGAGTTTTTAGTGATGCCTTTTGGGCTCACTAATGCTCCAGCAGCATTCATGGACCTCATGAATAGAGTCTGCAAACCATACTTAGATAAGTTTGTCATCGTCTTCATAGATGACATACTTATCTATTCTCGTAACCAAGTTGATCATGAGAAGCATCTTCGATGTATCTTAGGATTGCATCAACAGGAGAAGCTTTATGCTAAATTCTCCAAATGCGAATTCTGGCTTTGTGAAGTCCAATTCCTTGGACATGTTGTCAGTGAGCGAGGTATCCAAGTAGATCCCGCTAAGGTAGAAGCAGTAATGAATTGGGAAGCACCCAAGACTCCAACCGAAATACGTAGCTTTCTGGGTTTAGCTGGATATTATAGAAGATTCATTGAGAACTTCTCAAGAATAGTAGCGCCATTAACTTCCTTAACCCGTAAGAATATTAAGTTTGATTGGAGTTCAAAACAACAAGAATCCTTTGAGATTCTTAAACAGAGATTGAGCAATGCTCCAGTGCTAACCTTACCTGACGGGATTGAAGATTTTGTTGTATACTGTGATGCTTCACACACCGGTATGGGTTGTGTGCTTATGCAGCGAGGCAAGGTGATTGCCTATGCATCACGACAACTGAAAGTGCATGAAAAGAATTACACCACCCATGATCTGGAATTGGGTGCCGTTGTATTTGCACTTAAGTTGTGGAGACATTATTTATATGGAACAAAATGTGTGATCTTTTCTGATCACAAAAGTCTCCAACATTTGTTCAATAAAAAAGAGCTCAATATGAGACAGCGTCGTTGGATGGAAACCTTAAATGACTACGATTGCGAAATTCGCTACCATCCTGGTAAAGCGAATGTGGTCGCAGATGCTCTAAGCCGAAAGGAAAGAATTAAACCAATTAGGATCAATGCCAAGAGCATTGAGTTGAAGAATAGTCTGAATGAAAGAATACTGGCTGCACAGAAGGATGCTGTAGTGGAAGACAACCTTCCGAATGAAAAGTTAGGAGTAACTGCTGAGCAGTTAGCACCTGGGAAGGATGGAATTCTCAGAATGAACGGAAGGATTTGGGTTCCTATTCAAGGAGGACTGCGTGATATAATCCTCCAGGAAGCCCACAACTCCAAGTACTCAGTTCACCCGGGAGGTGACAAGATGTATCAAGATTTAAAGGCCAATTATTGGTGGATAGGTTTAAAGAAATCTATTGCCACCCATGTAGCTAAGTGCCTGACCTGTGCCCAGATTAAAGCTGAACATCAAAAACCATCGGGCCTGTTGCAACAGCCAGAACTTCCCACATGGAAGTGGGAAATGGTAACTATGGACTTCATAACCAAGTTACCTAAGACAAGGCACGGAAATGATACTATATGGGTTATTGTTGATAGACTGACTAAGTCAGCACATTTCTTACCCATCAAGGAGACTCATAGCTCCGATAAGTTAGCCCAGTTGTATGTAGATAAGACTGTGGCTCTACATGGTGTACCGGTGGCTATTATCTCGGATAGAGATACTAGATACACCTCACATTTTTGGAAAAGTTTCCAACAATCTTTGGGCACGCGTTTGAATTTTAGTACTGCTTACCATCCACAGACGGATGGACAGAGTGAGCGTACAATTCAAACATTGGAAGACATGATGCGAGCATGTGTCATTGTGTAACACCTCGAAAATTCACGTCCTATAATGTATTGACACGTGTCATAAGCTAGAACGTGTGAAAGAATACTCTAGAGGGACTAAAGTTGACAAACATGGAAAGTATGTGAATATAAGGGTTCAAATTGTCAACAATGGATAAATATACTTTACAATAACCCTACATAATGTTTAAACCTTCAAACGAATAAATCATTGATCACACCTCACTTCTGCAATTCTGAAGCTTTCTGGAGCTTAAGAGCATACCCAAGTCTTTCCTAATCGTGCATAGGACTTCAGTAAGTATGCTTAACCTTTCTTAGTTGAGTTTTTGCTTAGTTTTAGCTTAAAAGTCAAACCGTCGTAATTAACGGTTGACTTCACGATTAATCACTAATGGTCCAGTGATTAGTCGAATTGAAAGTAGTTATAAGTTGGTAATTATGTGGGCACTAAACCCTTAAAAGGGCTCCCTCTGATTCCCACTCTAACTAGATCAAATGTCGGGTCAAAGTTGTTTATAAAAAGTCAACAGGATCCTAATTTGCGATTTAAAACATAATTAACAATGTAGAAGCTTTGCAACCTGTTTTATTACTCTTATAACTTAGTAATTAATGTAAGAACATGTCTAAGCATGTTCGACCCGACAATTTTCTGTTTAGACCCGGTTCGGAACCGAAAGTCGCAAAAACTTTGACTTTTGCTTTGACTTCAGTTCTGACCCGATTTAGTATGGTTTGGAAATGCCTTAGAGCTTCCTTAGGACCAGGTTACATGATAGTATAACCCTCTGTGGTTGGATCGCTGATTGTCCGTTTCGTTTACATGTTTCCGTTAAATGCTTAATGTTGACCATAATGCACTTTTGACCATAAAACGAGAATTTTGAATATGTGAAAGGACAATAATCTTTGTTATTGATTTATAAACATGTCCCTAAAATTTCACATCATTTGGAGGTCTAGATTAGGAGTTATGCACAATGACGTAATTAGAACGCTTTTTAGTAATTAAACGACGTCATTAGCATAAAGCCTATCTAAACCCAATTTTCGACACCAAACCTTTTACCCACTGATGTAATATAATATTTTGAGATTTTTAAAGATTTTTAATTATTTTTAACCTGTCCATAACCGAAGGTTATGGCCTTAATTCGGTAAATACCGATTATGCCCTTTTAGGCCATAAAATGAGTTTTACAAGCCCTTTTGATACCAATCCAATTGCTACTGATTTCATATAATAAATAAAGTATTTTGAACTTTATAACCTGATCAGAAAACTCAGATTTCCTGTATAACCCGGAAATCGCTTAAAATAGCTTTTTACGCGTATTAAACGCATAGTTTGGGTTTAAAACCATTTTGTCACATAAGACCTATTACCAACTGATATGAACTAATAAAATAAGTTATTTTACTGATGTATTCGGACCCGAATCTCATAATTTCATTTAACCTCTTTTATAATCTTTAAAATGACCAAAATACCCCTACGGGGCTTAAATTGAGATTAAACTCGTTTTGGGCATAATGGAAGGTATCCTACTGATATCACAATATAATTAAGAGATATTGACTTAGGAAACCTGTATATGATTCAGTTGGTTACTCGTTACGCACATTTTGCGTTCGGATCGGCTTATGTAACTAGTTTACATAATTTAGCCGAAACGGGTCAAACCGTATCATTTTCATCTCAAAATCCAAAATGTGTTTAAGTTACCCATATTAAACAAGCATACAAGCTTTCCGGGTGAAACCCACATTCTAAACCGGTCTTCGCCTTATCATGCGTTTGAACCGTATCTTTCTTTAAAAAACTAACCGGTCTAAGTTTAGGCTTAATTAAAGACCCGTTAGTATTCTAATTGGTTATTTATACCATCATTCCAGACTAGAGCCTTCCGGTAAATTGTACCTACGCTTACTTAAGTGAATACGGCTGAGTATTTATAATTCTTGCTATTTAAGACAGGAGCTAGCTCAGGTAAATACTCTTAACTTATTTTCCCTATACCGGCTTGGGATACGGTATTATAATAATACCGCTTGGTCGGGTATTGAATGTTTAATCGTATTCTGATTAAATTATTGAGGTAACCCGTTTTAATCTGTATTGTTTGAAATAAAAGCCTTTAGGGGTTAATGACCATGTCCCGGATATCCTTGACATCATTGTATTATAAAATAGCCACGCCTTAAGCACGGGGTGTAGGCATACACTGAAAGTTGCTTAAAGGGAAACGGTATCTCACTCTCTTGTGGGCTTATACTTGTGGCGTGTCTGTTAATCTTGACTCGGTTTCTACATCGGGCCCTGAACGTATAACGAACCTGTAAATCTGTATACAAGATTATAAATATAATTATCCCAAGTTATAAAAGATTAATTTTGCCTTGTGCATTTTAATCAAAGTGTCAAAATATTTTCGTGCCATGTGCACCTAAACCAATTTTCATAAACATTTCCAAATGAGTCGGTTGAGTGTATTTACCAGTGAAAACTGACGTATTTTCAAAAGTCTAAGTGACAGGTACAAGTACGCAATAGGTTGGAAGCTGCTCAGGACGTTAATAAGGAATCTTGCAAGTTCTAGGCGTCTAAGTCTGTTGAACAATGTTTATGTTTTAAGATCCGCCTGTGGATCCTTTACTTTCCGTTGTAATACTTGATATTACTTTATATTCGGATTGTAATATATTTAACTTTTGCTTCCGCTGTGCATTTATATTTGTGTTGTTTCACTATGATGATATCAACTACGTCATGATACTCCCCTACCTGGCCCACCGGTGATACGTGGAAATATCGGGGTGTGACACATTGATTTAGGAGGTAGTTGGGATGACCATCTACCCTTAATCGAATTCTCCTATAATAATAGCTACCATACAAGCATTCAGGCTGCGCCTTTTGAGGCATTATATGGTAGGAAATGCAGAACGCCTGTCTGTTGGGCAGAAGTATGAGAAGCTCAGTTGTCAGGACCTGATATAGTCCTTGAAACAACGAACAAAATTGTCCAGATTCGTGATCGCTTAAAAGCTGCCAGGGATAGGCAGAAAAGCTATGCTAATGGGAAACGAAGGTCTCTAAAATTTGAAATAGGCGATAAAGTTCTACTGAAAGTATCACCTTGGAAAGGTGTGATGCGTTTTGGTAAAAAGGGTAAGTTAAGCCCTAGGTATATTGGGCCATTCGAGATTATCGAATGTGTCGGCAGTGTAGCTTATAAGCTAAACCTGCCTGAGGAGTTAAGTGGGATTCATAATGTTTTTCACATTTGTAATCTCAAGAAATGCCTAGCTGATGGATCGCTAGCTATGTCTCATAAAGACGTACAAATTGATGAAAGTTTGAGATTTGTTGAAAGACCTATATCGATCGAGGATCGACAAGTTAAAAAGCTCCGAAGAAAGCATGAACCTATAGTAAAGGTCAAATGGGAAGCCCGTAGAGGTCCCGAGTATACGTGGGAAGTCGAGTCCACTATGAAACAGAAATACCCTCACTTATTTCAGTAAATCTCGAGGTCGAGATTTCTTTTAAGGGGGTGAGGATGTAACACCACGTAAAAACGTGTCCAATTATATATAGACACGTGTCCTAAACTCTAAAGGTGCGAAAGATTTAGTTTGAAGGACCAAGGTTGTCGAACAATGAAACTATGAAACCACAAGGACTCAAAGTGTCAACATGCCAAACTTGTGCCTCTGAATGACCTTACATGATGAATATATTCTTAGGCAAGTAAATGAATTGATATGAGAAGTCGTTTACGAAAATAATCGAAAGATTATTTATTTATAAGGGTTAAACGTGTCAACATGTCGATTCTGACCTCTGAGTGACCTTTTAACGAAACCAAGGCTTCGAAACATTCAAATATACTCTTAAGAATAAGCGGTATAAATTTCATGTGGTTTCGATATCGGTAAGTATGTTTTCAAGACTTTGGGCCAAAAGTGTCAACTTGATGAAACTTGCTTTCATAGTGATATTTAACGAACCCGAGCCTAACGAGGTTTGTTTATACATCCTTGGGCCCCAAGAAATTAACTACAAGGGTCTCTATTGCCAAAAATCATCTTAAAAAGGATTAAAATCGAGCAGGGACTGAAATTGCCAGCTTGGAAACCTGTTCTGCCAGTTTTTATCGGTCCAAGCGGCCAGCGTAAGACTCCCTTAAGTCTTACGCGGCCCGCCTCAGCATACCCAGATCAGAAAGTTGATGCCAGGTGCGGGTTTGGCCTGTTACACCGCCTTAGTCTAGGTTGTATCGACCTAGGGAGCTGTAATTCGGTTTAATTCAGTAGCTTGGACACCTGGGTCGATCTCAGAGCCTCCTATTACACCTGGAACTGATCCAACTCCAAAGAATTTGCTATATAAGAAAACTAGTTCTTGAGTTTTGAAACACATTTGCAACATTTCACTTGTGGGACTTGTTCTGGAGCTTCCATCAGTAAGGAGAAGACTTTGAAGTGTAGAAAAGTTTGCTAGGACCTTAAGTAAGCTTCTAATTACTTGTTTAGTTTCTTAATTTAGCTTAATTACTTTAAAGTCAAACTTATCGTAAAATTAGTTTAACTTTCGTTTTAATTACATGTGGCTTAACCACTGATCAAATTGAAAGTGGTTATAGAACCACATTAGTATAGGTGATTAACCCTTAAAAGGGCATCTCCTAATTATCTCGTTTGACTGGTCAATTGTCGGGTCAAAGTAGTTTGACAAAAAGTCAAACTGGACAGAAATTACAAAAATGATTCTAATTAATAAACCAGAGGTTCTAAATTATATTTTAACATTCTAATGACTTGGTAATCAATATTAAAACATGTTTTATCAGACCTAACCCGGCAATTAATAGTCTAAGGTCAGTTTATAACCGAAAGTCGCAAAAGCTTGACTTTTGCTTTGACTTTCAGTTCTGACCCGTTTAAGCTTAATTCTTCCATGTTTTAAGCTTCCATTAGGACCACATTACTTAGTAGTATAACCCCCTGGAGTTATATTGCATGGTGACTAGTGGTTTGAATTATATGCACTTAATCGTAATTATGCTTAATAATGCCATAAACGCCCTTTTAACGTACAACTGAGATTTTTAGCAATGTGAATGGACTAAAATCTTTGCTACTGATATTTAGACATGTCCTAAAAGTTTAACATCAATTGGGGGTCTAGAATAGGAGTTATGCTCAATAGCGTAATTAAGAAACTTTTTAGTAATTAAATAGCTTAATTAGCATGAAGCCTATCTAAACCTGATTTTTGACATCAAACTTCTTACCTACTGATGTAAAATAATATTTTAGGATTTTTAAAGATTTTTAATTATTTTTAGGCTGAGCATAACATAGGATTATAGCTTGATTTCGGTAAATGTCGGTTTTACCCTTTTCATGCATAAAATGAGTTTTACATAACTTTTTGGTGCCAAATATTTTGCTACTGATTTTATATAATAAATAAAGTAATTTGAACTTTATAAACTGATCAAAAACTCAGATTTACTATTTTAACCCGAATACCCTTTTAAACCGACTTTTAAGCATTTTTAGTACATAGTATGAGTTAAAACTATATTTGACATATAAAACTTATTACCCACTGATGTTTTAAGTTAATTTATATAATTATACAGTAAATCAAAGTTTTTAAACTCAGAAGTCTATTTTGACCTTTAAAGCCTATGTAAAATTACCAAAATACCCCTACGGGACATAGTTTGGTTATATAAGATAATTTTCACTTATAAAGTATCCTACTGTTATAACTTATAAAAATACATATTTTTACTGATTTAATCAGACTTGAAACTCAGTTGCATAATTAAACTCTTTTATGGGCATTAAAATTACCAAAATGCCCTTATGGGACTTATTTTGGTTTAAATTACTTTTTGGGCATATATGTTAACATCTTACTGATGTATTAACATATTTTGAGCATAATAATGATTAAGACCTGTATATAATTTATTTGGTTACCCGTTACGTGTTTACGCGTTCGGATCGGCTTTTGTGACTAGTTTACATAATATAGTCGAAACGGGTCAAACCTTATCATTAAATCCTCAATTTCCAGAATGTGTTTAGTTTACCTATATTATACAAGTATCCAAGCTTGTCGGGTCTAAACCACATTCTATTCCGGTCTCCGTTTAATCGAGTGTTTAGTACCGTAAGGTTTCTTTCTAGCTAGCCGGTCTAAGTCCTTGACTTAATTAAAGACCCGTTAGCATCCTAATAGGTTAATAAACCTTCTATACAGATTAAATAGCTTCCGGTAGAAGGTGCCTTCAAAAAGCTTTAAGATTTTTACTGCTAGAATCAGGTAAATACCTTTAACTTATTTTCCCTATACGGGCTTGGGATATGGTATTATAATAATACCACTTGGTCGGGTATGAAATCATTTAATCGGATTGTGATTAATAAATTGCATAACCCGTTTTAATCTGTCTTGTTTGATAACATAAGCATTGGGGGTTAACGACCGTGTCCTGGATATCCTCGGCTCATTTTATTTGAAAATGGCCACGACCTATGCACGGGGTGTAGGCATACACCTGACAGATGCAAATGCTAAATATAAACCCACATGTTGGGGATAACTCCTTTGTGGGTTCTATAAGTGGTGAGTCGGTTAATCACGTCCGGCTTCCAATCGGCCCCAATTGTAAGACAAACATATAAATCTGTATACAAGATTATATTTAAATAATTGTCCCAAGTTATAAAAGATTTACGCCATGTGCACCTAAATCAATTTTCTTAAATATTTTCAAAAGAGTCAGTTAATTGTATTTACCAGTGTAAACTGACATATTTTCTTAAAGACTGATTTGACAGGTACCTCTCGAAATAGGCTGGAGCTATAGGGTGTCTATAGAGGATCTTGCAAATCCATAAGATGCCTGCAGTCTGTCTTTTTGTTTCTTTGTATTTATTTATGATCCGCATGTGGATCTTATTACATTCCAGTCTGTACATTCATAAACTCGAACACTCAGACAGTATGGTTTGTAATAGTTTATTCACCCAGACTTCCGTTGTGCTATTATATTGTGTGTATTGACTATGATGATATCAACTACGTCACGATACTCCCCGCCGGGCCCACCGGTAATATGTGGAAATATCGGGGTGTGACAGGTTGGTATCAGAGCCAACATTGAGTGAATTAAACACTAACCTTTTGTGTTTAATCTCAATGACACAATAAGCACATTCCTTAGACTCTCGAGTCTAGGCAAATGACCTAGGATTTTATTCTTAACCTTCCTTTAATTGTTTTATTATAATTACTTGTTTTGACAGGAAAATGCCACCACGCGTACGAGGAAAAGTCAAAGGACCCATGCGTGGAGGACCGTCCAGCAGCACGGGACCCTCCCACAGGCGTACACCATCCGACTCGCTTTCCGGTTCCGACTCCAAGGATTTCATGCTGTCTAATATGAAATCTATCAAATATTTTTATGTTTGTTTTTTTTTCATTTTCAGTTGTTATGTTTGATCTAGACGTATGAATAAAGTTTATTTTATATTTGAACTTTATTTTTGGTGTTAATATAATGCAGTTATTGACCATACTAATAAAGTTCAAAATAAAGTTAGTATCCTAAATTTACAAGTCAACTGAACTTATATAAGTTAATATCCTAAAGTTGCAGCAAATAGATATTGCAGTTAGATTTAATCAAGCTAAAATTATAAAAATTGCAATTATTCTTGGATATTAATATAATAATTTGTATTTCTTAATTAAAAAATAATAAAGTAATAAACTTTAAAGATAAACTAAAAAACTGAACTTGCTATGATTTAAAGTTAATAAGAATATAAACTCTTAACATCCTAATTTTTTTATAAAAACTATTTTTAAAATTTTATAAAAATATAATTTTTTTATATATATAAAAACGAAATTTAACAATTAAAGTTAAAGGTGTAAAACGTACTTACGAGTCAACTATTGTTTTTTATTTTTTATTTTTATAAAAATAAAAATATTAATTTTAAAGTTTATTGGATGAGTACCATGTGGATATTTAAAAATAGTTATGAACTTTAAAGAATAAAATTATAAACTTTATCATTTAACCAACAAAATAAACTTATTTTACAACTATAACAACTTATCTTTTATTTTATGTCATTTGGTTATTATTTTTTTTATTAAAAACGAAACTTTACATGTGTAAAACAGTTTTTTACTTTATTTATAAACAAATCATTTTGTTTTTATAAAAAATAATTCTTTTATAAACATATTTTTTGTGTTAATTACATAGTTAGTCCCTGTGGTTTGCACAAAATAACATACTTAGGTACTAATAGTTTAAAATCACCTTCTAGGGTATTAACTTTTCATTTTATAACGCTTGGAGGTATTAACTTCTAGGGTATTAACATAGTTAGTCCCTGTGGTTTGTACAAAATAACATAGTTAGGTACTAATAAAATGTGATTTTAAACCTACAAATAACGTTAATACCTCTAAACGTTACAAAATGAAAAGTTAATACCCTAGAATGTGATTTTAAACTATTAGTACCTAAGTATGTTACTTTAGGCAAACCACAGGGACTAAGTATGTATAACTAATCACTAAATGAAAGATTAAAAAGACAACTAAAAGACAAAAAAAAACTAAAAACTTAACAAAAGTTGTTAACTAAAAGACAAAATAGACTAAAAACAAAATAATTTTTTTAATTAATTGATGTGATGTTTTTATAGGGGAAGTATAATTAGTAATTGGGGGGGGGGGGGGTGTATTTAGAATGAGACAGGGTGCTACTAAATACACCCCCATAATTACTAACTACACCCCCTTCCTATAAAAAATCACATCATTACATCATAAATCAACATTTTATTGTTTTTTTTTGTCTTTTTAATTATTATTATTATTTACTAGTAGTAATCATTTATTATTATTATTTTAAAAATATTTATTTGAATAATTTTTTTTTTGAACGAACTCGGTTTTTAATAAAACTTATTTGAATGTTCAAAAAAAGTAAAATAAGGCTGTCTTTTCATATTTTTTAAAAGTAAAATGTTAATAAGTTATTAAAGAAAAGCATTTTTTAGGTGAAATCAATTGTTATAAAATAGAAATGAAAAAAAAATTTTATATATAATTTAGTATTTTTTTATTATTACACCCCCTATTATTGCATTTACTATTAGAAGCAGCGATGAATTTATTACTATTATTATTATTATTATTACTACTTTTTACTTATAGTTTATAAATTGTAAATACTATTAAAAAAGTAAGAAAATATATTTAGACTAACTTATTTAGGGATAAACATTTGGTAGTAGGTACTGGTACTGAACCCGTTGAAGAACCTGCTGTTAAAGAAAAGATTCATGAAGGACCAACTACAAAATCCAAACAACAAAAAAACAGAACCATGCAACTGCTAAACTTCCCCTTCAACGAAGCTACTCCCAAAAGCCTCCAAGACACAATCTGTTTGGGAACTCCCAAGAGCATGATTAAACTAAAGAGCTTGCAAGGCATAGTTCATTTATGAATTATCAAGAGCAAGATTACAATCAAGAGCCTTCAAGACATAGTTCATTTGTGAACTTCCAAGAGTATGATGACACTCAAGATCTTTGGAGGCATAGTTCATTTGGGTATCCAGGGGGGGCTGCTACACAAAGTTCATTAAGGGACCATAATGATTATGTTAGTTGTAAGAATGCACTTAGTTTTTATAGTTTCTGTTACTACTATATATGTAATTGGATAAATAATTAGTTATAATAATAATAATAATAAATAATATATAACTAGGGGATCGCTAAAATGAAAACCACCTCTAGTTATAAGAACCATGTGAACCACTTTTTAGCCCTTAGATCAACTAGATGGATGGATGAGATTAAAAGTAGCTAATATGAATATTAAAAGTTTTTTGTCCTATTATGTCTTTAATACTTTAATAAAAAAGGTATTTAGGTAATTTTGTTTTTTTTTTGTCTTATTAGTTTTATTGTTTTTTAATAGACTTTTGTCCTATTGCATTAAATGTTTTTTTTTTCTTTCTAAAATCAGTTTTTTTTATTAAAGAAATATATTGAAATCAGAATTTTTGATAAAAAAAATTACGTGCGTTTTTTTACGACCCGTTTTTTACGAGCGTTTTTTTACGACCCGTTTTACGCTCCGTTTTTTCACGCCGTTTTACGACCCGTTTATTAGTTCCCGTTTTTTACGACCCGTTTTACGCCCGACTTTTTCAGGCGTCGTTGTTCCAAACGCGCCGTTTTTACGTTAACGTTTTTTACGTTTTACGCGCCGGTTTCTTACGTTTAGGTTTTTCTACGTTTTACGCGTCGGTTTTTTACGTTTTACGTTTTACGTAAAACATTTTACATTTTACGTAAAACATTTTACGTTTTACGTTAAAATTTTTACATTTTACGTTTTACGTTTTTACGTAAAAAGTTTTACGCTTTACGTAAAAAGTTTTAAGTTTTACGTAAAAAGTTTTACGTAAAAAGTTTTACGTTTTACGTTTGGCGCCGTTTTTTACGTTCCGTATTTTACGGCCCGTTTTTTTTTTCAAAAAATAATTTACGTTTTACGGGAAAAATTGTACGTTGTACGTTTTACGTTAAAAATTTATACTTTTTACGTTTTACGTTAAAACTTTTAAGTTTTTACGTTTTACGTAAAACTTTTTACTTTTTACGTTTTACGTTAAAACTTTATACGTTTTACGTTACACGTAAAACTTTTTACGATTTACGTTTTACGTTAAAAATTTTACATTTTACGTTAAAAAGTTTACGTTAAACTTTTTACGTTTTACATTTTACGTAAAACTTTTTATGTGTTACGTTTTACGTAAAAAAATTTAAGTTTTACGTTTTACGTAAAACGTTCTACGTTTTACGTAAAACGTTCTACGTTTTATCTAAAAAGTTTTTTACACAAAACGAACGCACCCAGCAAATCGCTACTCGGTGGGTGTCTCAGATAGATTGCTATCATCATCGACGCCTCAAAAAAAATAAAAACCCAAACAAACAAAAATCAAAAGAACGAGTGGATTTCTCGAAAAAACGATGTTTTGGCTCAGATTTTTCGATAATCAGAGGCTGCAAAAGTGGGGTTGCAGGTTCAAAAACCTACCCTCCACCGTCCTTGCCGCGCCATCGTCATCTAAATTTACGTTTTTTTTTTCATCATCGCCGCCCAAATCGACCATATCAAAACCCACAGTTTTTTTTTCACTATCCAAACATTCAACACATTCGAAATCACTGATCAGACATTCAACACATTCACAAAATCACGAACATTCAACACATTCACAAATCACCAACAAAACCCATCAAAACCCCTAACATATCAAAAAAACCATCAGATTCTAGAGAGAGAAACCCAAAAGAAATCAACACCCACTAAATAAGATCAAGAACAGAAACACCCCCAAATATACCCACTAAATAAGATCGTTCAAGAACACATGTGAAGAACACAGGCCAAGAAATCACCAGAAAATCAACTAACCCCAGAAAAAAAGAAGAACACATGCCAAAAAAATACCAGAGAAATCATCAACTCGTCGGGAGGAGACCAGGGCCTCCGCCGCTCACGGCGGCGCTGCCGCCGGCCCACCACCTGGGTGTTTGCCGCACTCCGGCAGCCTTCAAAATGGCACAAAAATCGGTGGCTGAGGTGGTTGTTCTCAGTGATGCCGACAGCAAGTTCTTCAACTCCGGGGGGTCGGCTGCGAGTGAATCTCCCACCACCGACCAACCACCATCACCTCCATTTACCTCCGCCCCCACCATCACCCACCACCCCCCTGTCTTCCGACCGACCACCTCTCACCACCGCCTTCCACCACCTACTAACCACCTCCTACCACCGACCAACCACCGACCAACATCGCCTCGCCACTGATCAAACTTTCTGTGCTTTCTTTATTTTGGAAGGAGACAGAGAGATGATGGATGAAGAAGGTTAGGAACGAATATGAGAGAGAGAGAAATTAAAGGGATTTCAAAATATGGGGGGGAGTGAAATAGGTCTGTCATCAGTCAGACTTTTAATAGAGATTTATATGATATATTGAGTAAATGACTATAATACCCCTTATTCTTATTGGTGGAGAGTGGTTCTTATTGTTCTTACAACTAGGGGTGTTCACGAACCGATCCGATCCGAGCGAGGGTCTGCTCGAGATCGGATCGAATTACAATCGATCGGATCGGTTCGGTTCGAATTTATAAAACCGAGCATAAAAGTGGTGCTCAGGATCGGTTCGAATTTAAAGCGATCGGATCGATTTCGATCGGTTTCGCTCGGTTTATCTCAACACCGAATAGCATATACTGATCCAAATTACTGGAGTGACTTTCTGTTTGGTTCAACTTGAAACCAAATTGCATATATTGATCCAAAAATCCTCTTATTTGTTCCAAATATAATTCAACCTGAATTGGCTTTAACTATAGCACTATGTAATGACCCTCAAGTCCTTTAACAAGACGTTTGAAGAAATATGCAGAAACATTAACAACAGAAACAGAATGAAGATGCAGAAACCGATGAATTAACAGACCGAATCGGCGACTGGATTGAGAGCGGCCGGTGACTGGATTGAGAGCGGATTGTCACCGCCGGTGACTGGATTGAGAGCGGCGACTTGAGACCAGTTGAGACTTGAAACTTCAGACTGAATGAGTGAATCTGTGAATGAGACTTGAGAAGTTGAGAGCGGCGACCGAATCTAGATTAGGTTAGATAACATTTGTATATTAAAGATGGGCTAGATTTTTCATATTAATTATAAAGATGGGCTATATTATTTGGGCTTTTCAATTTTTTTGGGCTATATATTAATTAATTTTTTTTGGGCTATATATATATTAATTAATTATTAATAAAAATAATTCGAGCGAAACCGAGCGATCGTCGAGCGAGCGGAGCCTTGCTCATGCTCGGATTGAATTTGAATCGAACCGATCCGATCGGCTCATTTACAAACTGAGCGGGAATCGAACGAGCATTTTTCGAGCGATCGTCGAGCGATCTTCGATCGTCGAGCAGTTTGGACAGCCCTACTTACAACTGAGAGTGGTTTTCATTTTAGCGGCTCACTATATAACTAATCACTAAATAAAAGATTAAAAAAAACAACTAAAAGACAAAAAAACTAAAAACTTAACAAAAGTTGTTAACTAAAAGACAAAATAGACTAAAAAGAAAATAAAATTATTAATTGATGTGATGTTTTTATAGGGAGAGGGTGTAATTAGTAATTAGAGAGGGTGTATTTAGAATGAGCCTTTTGGATATAGTATAGGTTTAGAAGGAGAGAAAACCTCCGGTCTTGATTATTGCAGGGCATGTTTTACATATAATAAAAAGAAAAATCACGAATTTTAAAAATGGGACTGAATTGAGTATATTTAATTAGATGATAATGGAAGTATGGTCGATCAAATTAAAAAAGACGTGAGGGGATATGTAGTGGGTATCTAGTGAAACCCTATGACTATAATAACAAGTTTTAATAATTGAATCAATGTAATAAGTTGGTGGAAAGCAAGATTCCTACCTCACATGTTATGTATTCCTATCGAGCACTTCTATTTTGGCTTACTTGTACACCATCTTCACACCCAATTATTATATATGCTATAAAGTTCTATTTTAAAATAATATATATGTATGCTTTTTTTTTTTCTGACACAATACATTAATTGTTTTGATCTAACAGTATTTATCATGCCAATTTTTTAAATGCCGATTTTATGAATTGTTTTGTTGTTTTGAATTTCGGCATTTAAAAAACCGCAATTAAAAAAATCAACACCTTTTTAAAATATTTTTTAATCCATGTTGGCATTTTTAAGCATGTCATCCTATAATAACTTGGCTTTTTAAATAAATCGCAATTAAAAAATCAACACTTTTTTAAAAATATTTTATATTTTTAATCCATATTGGCATTTTTAAACATGTCATTATATAATAAAAAAATAAAATTAAAAGAAATGTCATGTTGGATAGATGACCTGCTATTCATGTGAAGTATATAGAATTGAAACATCAAACTAAACTTGAATGATTTAATTTGAACAATTTTTTTATAAGAAGCCTAACTAGAGCATTCTTCAAAGTTGATTGCTATTTTGTGAAATATTCTCTTAGAAGGGTGTGAGATCTCTCTCACAACAAGTTAAAAATTCTCACCTGTCACACCTCAACCGATGGCGGAATTATCGGGGCGTGGCACTGAGCGAAACAGATTGTTCAAGAGAATCCACAACAACTATTAAATTACCAAATCTTTAATGTTAATATCCTATACTACTAACAGATAAAGTAGAAATAGTCATTACAGATAATAGTCTCAAAAACAAATAGACCGTTCCGACAACTCAGATTTATTTAATGAAGTTTCTAGACCTCCTACTCGTTTCACCAAGCAAAGCATCATATCAACCTGTCACATACGTTAAAATAAAGTCAATACATAAAATGTAAAGGTGAGTACACAAGTTTGAGTAGCATATAGTATAGCGAAAACGTTTACGCATAACCAACATGTAACATGTAGAAATGTGAATCAAGTAAGCTATCGACAATGACGTATGCAACCAACATGACTGCGAGTGTAGAATGCACAACACATTATCACCACTGTGACCATGTGAAGTAATACCCTTAACAACCCCTGTCCACGACATGTGCTGAATCCAAACTATAGTACTATCGTTGCTAAGGTGTCAGGCAACAATCACTGTGTAAACATAACATACAACCATTCATCGAGTCACGTAATACATGCAAGAGCGGTTATCATTAAAAGTGTTTGCGTTGTGTGTTGTCGTGTTTTGATAGAAAACGTATGTAACACCCAAAAGTGCGTTAAAGGAAAAAGGGTTCGAGTATACTCACTGTAGGTGTTTAACAAGTAAACACAACTTTTGGATTGAAAGGTGCGCGTTGAAGTTAGCCTGAGCATAGATTAGTACGTAAGCGTTGAACAGTGCGTAAACAGCGTGTCGGATGAGATAAGTGTCGGATGGTGAGTCGAACGGGTGAATACCCATTCGAATGAGATGTGAATGTTTGTGAATTGTTTCAAAACTTTTGAAGTTTTCGTTGTAGTATTTAAACAAGTCATCCGGTCGGATGGTCATCCGGACGGATGTCCATTCGATCGGATGGCTATACGGTTAAGAGTTTGGTAGTTTGAAGTTTGGATCAAATCGTTTAAGTATTGAAAGTTATAAAGAGGCAAGCCAATTGGTCGGATGATCATTCGACTGAGTGATCTGTTACTTTGGAAACTTTTGTAAAATTCCTTTAAGTTGAAAAGTTTGAAGTTTTAACGGAGAGGGCATGGCGACGTGTCAAACAACGGAAACACACCATGGTCCAGTCCAGTCCAGTCGATCGGATGGGAATCACCCCATTCGATCAGACTAACTGTTCCCGAGGAAGTTTCATGTTCAACCCGTGAATCAGTCGTCTCTCCGGTGGAAGTCCATTTTCAGACCGGTTCTCGGCTATAGAGTGAGTAGAGAGCCTGAATGAGCCTAGATTCCATCGGTTCTTAATAGAAAAGTGAAGAAAGTTGAAGAAAAGTTTGAAATCAGTTGAGAATGTTTAGATCTTGGTGAGATTCGTGTTAAAGTGTGTAGAAATCCTTTAGATCTGGACCAATCTTGAAGGGATGACTGTAACGACCGTCTCAATTAATCAAGATTTTAAAAATAAAATACACATTTTAATGCTAAAATGTGACTTTACAAAAACTTGTCATACTAACATTCCCATATGTTTACAACATTACAAAAACATATTTATAAATGTTTACATAATTCACTTTTAGCAAAACAACTCAAGATTTGACGCGGAAGCTTCATTTAACGTGTGTTCGGTTCTTGCTCGCCGCTTGATCTTCATCCGGGACTCTCGACATTCACATATGATCAAGACCAACTTAGAAGTCAGTTTTGATAGTTAAATAAAAAGTACAACAAGATAATTGGGTCAAATAATCGAATTAAACAAAAAAAAACAAAATTTTCAACATTTTAGGCCGTCGCCGCGCGCGACGGCAAAAGGCTCTGGCCGTGGCGCGATGCCACGGTCCTATTTTGACAGAAAGTTGATGCTGGTGCTGCATATTCGCCCAGCTACGTTTGATTTTACGAAAACGAGCATAACTCTTTCGTTATTGATCCGATTTGCACGATTCTTTTTCCTACATGATCGTAATTTAATTCTCCATCACATGGAGTTAAAATCCGACATCCAGATTAACAAAATTTTAGACTTTTAAGCTTTCGGCTTAAAATAAAATCACTAAATTTTTGACCCGTTCATGTATTTATTAAACAAACAAGTTTGTTTGACCCCTAATTCTCGTGAAACTCTTAAATTCAATATAGTCTATCATATTAGGTTCAAATCATGGGTTTATATACATCTTTAAACCAAATTTCGCTCGTATGAGTATTTTGACCCGTTAAGGGTATTTAAGCTTCTTTCACACACGTACCGCATTCATTCGTTTCTAGCGTCATATTTCCACATTTCTTATCAAGTGTTCTTCCACCACAACTATATTTGTGGTGGATTTAATATGGTGATCTATGTAATCCGAGTTTTACTCCTCGGATTGTTATTTTACGGTAAGACCCATATAGAGTCGTTTGACCAAAGACCTACATCTTTCTCCTTCTTATACTTATTGTAAGCATTCATTTAATCATAAAACTCATTTCCAAACACCCTTTAAAGGCTGTTTGTTCAATTTAGCTTACAAGGACGTTTTAGTCCATTTTAACCTTTCATTTACGATGAAGGACCTACGCTACTTATTTGCCCAAATTTGTACGTTAGCTATAATCATATTTATACATACCTGGCTCGGGTCAACATTTTGACCCGTTTTAATACCTTGCGTCCGTAATATGCTAATTCATAGCATCGCTAATTCATAAACCATTTTATCCTGTGAGTATAAGAATTGACAAGCATTCATTAGTCATCGTTTGTCAAATGGTATCAACTTTACCATTTGACCCGTTTGATCTAAGCAACCAAACATTTTGCGCTTAACATTGACTGGTATTCATCCACCATTTCATTAATTAACTCTCTTTATTCGTTAGGCTTACTTATAAAGTAGCCATTCAAAAACTCGTTTTACCAATGTCATTTCATGACTAAATTACCATTTCGCCCTTTTTCACCATTATACATGGTTTTAATTGTTTTATTCGTTCCGACTCATTTCGTTTCATGTCGGACCCATATTTTGGATATATTCCGTTG
Source organism: Helianthus tuberosus (assembly GCA_030545235.1). Lineage (NCBI taxonomy): Eukaryota > Viridiplantae > Streptophyta > Magnoliopsida > Asterales > Asteraceae > Helianthus > Helianthus tuberosus. The sequence continues at coordinate 208,023,398 of CM060367.1, read as the reverse complement.
TCGTATTTATCACCTATAAAATAAATATGTATACTACAAATAGGTGTAAGCTTTACTTACCTCGCATCCGCACTACGCTTTTTATTTCCTTCTTGATTCGTTTGACCCGCTCCCTCGTCAAGCTTCCACCTAGCTTGTTAGGCGTCAAACTATCATCATAATTCGTAAGACGGTTAGATTAGTCATTATCAATTATGACTACCCCACCTTACGGGTCCTATGTCGAATTTATCACTCGATCAAATCATTGGTCAGTTTGACTTCCTAAAAGTCAATTGACTTATCAACATATCCAAATGCATATTTGGTTCATTTAACTCACTTCGACATTTCATCTGAACTCTTAACAAATCAAGTTTTTACACACCTACTAGTAGGTAATATGATTTCTAGCATCTATATCACAATTTTAACATCGATTCTTTTATATCATACAAGACCCATTTCGTGAAAAGTATAATCATCTAATTACACAACTCATACTTTTATTACACAAAATCTACGGGTTCCATCTATGAGTGAAACCCGTTTCATCGTGTCATTAGGCATTCATTCGGTTACCTATTCAAATCAAGCTTTACATTCGAACTAGTTGATATCATGGTTTCAAACATCACATTCATAATATAAATCGCTAATTTCACTATAACATTCAAAAACCCATTTCGGATCATGTATGATCAATACTCAAACTTGCAAATTGTTTAAGTATCTAGCTTCAACTATCAATTGTGATGATTCCTAGCACAAACATATCATCATCTTCATTATTAGTCAAAACCCACTTAGCACATTCAAGGGTGATCATCAAATCCCTAGTTTCTAACATCAATTCACCAACTTTTCAACTAGGGTTTGTTTCTAAACATGAATTCAACGCATATATCACTCATACATTCAACATTCATCCCCGAATTTTTATTATGAGTGTTCATCATAATTTCAAAACATCACCAAATTACAAAATTTGACATACCTTACGATCCCCTCGACTTGGTGATCGTTTGTACGTGTTCATGCATTTGATTTGAGCTAGTCTTGGCCTTCAATTTGGTGAATTTTGGTGAGCTAGGGTTTGGAGCTCTTGCTCCTTCTTCTGACCGTATACACGCACACACACTAAGTGTGTGTGCGTAGTGTTTTGTTTTTTTTTTTTAATAAAAATCAAGTTTCTAATCTTCCCTTTTAGCCCCTCAAGTTTGTAACTTTATTTAAAAAGGCTATAACTTGTTGTTCAAATATTATTTTCTCTAATTAACTAGGTTAAACATCCCTAGTTAACTTAGTGGGTTCAAGGAAGTTTATGACTAGGTTTATTTTAAGTCCCGTTAACTCAGGCCTCTTATAAACTCATTTCCTTAAAAGTTTTTATTCACATTGTAGTTAATATTAGGATTATTTATTTAAATCCTAATATTTACTGGGTTACTTTTACTACGAACGGTACTTTACCTGTCTTTTATTATTAACGGGGTTTGATTACCAAACCCGTTTTCGGGGTGTTACAAGTCTACCCCCCTTAAAGAGGTTTCGTCCCCGAAACCTTTCTTACGTAGTTCTTTAGGTTTAATTCTACGGACTTAGTTTCGGCAACTACTTGAGCATTGCTCGTAATTAACAACCTTACCAGAAAAGTAGGGTAGTGTGCTTTTGGTTTTAAGGCGTATGACGTATGCGCCTTTCACATGTAAGGCCTTGTAGGCCATTACTTTCAGCTTGGACTTCCTATTTTAGTCACTTATTTGGCCGAGTTGTCATCTGATCGCTCGGTTGTATTTATTTTCATCATGTTTACTTTAAGCTAATCTTATTTCAACAGGCGCTTTATATAAGTCGTAACACTACTCCGACTTTGAAAGGTTTTACCGGCCTGACTGATTAGTCGCCGTCACTTTATTCCCCGTCATTAGGGTATATCTTATTGCCAACCCGGCCTTTTACGTGTTTTTTGATTTTCATATCTCGTAACTCACGTTACGACTTGATTGTATTCTATATCACTTTTTGTGACCGTGATTACATCACGTTTTGTTTAAGTTTATGTCGACTTTTATTATCGGAAATCTTTCCTTCGAATGTATCGCTTTGCACCTACCGGTGTCAAGATCCATATTCCTTGATATTAATCATTTTCCGAATTCGTTTCATAATATTCGTATTTGTTAAAGCGTTATTTCTCACTAATACTGAATTTTAGTTTAACGTTTTTCTCTTGAACTCATGTCAATTCCAAGGATTTATCCCCTTTCGTTGTCATTTCGGTAATGACTTCATCAACTTTTATGATGTAACACCTCATAAAATCACGTCCAACGATGTATTGACACGTGTAATAAACCCTAATAAAGTCAAACGTTGACTATAAGGGACTAATTTTGCGAAAGATCAAAAACTTTGATCATAGAAGGACTGGAACTGTTATCATGCATAAATAAGTCTCTGAATAACCCCTTACGGTGTTCATATTCACAAATGAGCCACTTGTTGATCGAGTGTAGTCGTTTGCGTAATTAATTGAAAGTTTGCGCAATAAAGGGTTAAAAGCGTCAACATGTTAATTCTTACCTCTGAGTGACCTTTTAACAAACCCGAAGCATCGTGATGTTTAATAATACTTTCAAGAATGCTTAATATGGATTAAATAAGGCTTCAATGCTATTAAACGATGATATGCACAAGTTTGCGCATTAGAAGGGCTAATTACGTCAAACTGCAAAAGCATGCCGATTCATATGATAACGGACCTTCCGGAATATGACCATGAGTTAAACATACCCTATCTATCCTTTATATAGCTAATATATAGGCTTAGAGATGTTTGGTGCGCAAATATAAACTTTTAAGTCATGCAGGGACTAAAAGTGTCAAAAAGTGCACAAGTTTGCATTCTCGCGCATATCTCACATTCTGAATATACCCGAGCACCCAAAAATTTATGTAAGCACTAAAATATTTTATTTTAGTGATTGGCTTGATAAAATTCCATTCGTCACGTAATTTGGTTCGTCTTTCGCGTCCGTCCGTGTTTCGTCGTAATTAACCGAACAACGTGACCGTACGACCAAACGAACCGACATCCGACATATTTTTGAGCATGTTTCATGTTCCCCATACTTAGGCATCATTGTAGAGCCTTAAAAATGGTTTAACAGGCCTTAGATGTGTCGAAAATGGCATTTGGAAGTGCAGGGGCTAAATTTGTCAACAAGTGAAAGTTGCTGTTTGCTGACCAGGTCCTTACGGACCGTATGCCAGGACCTATACGGTCCGTAAGCATGTGCCAAATACATAAAAATAGGCAGCTGCCTATTCCAGCCTGTTACACCGCCTCAATTCGCCATTTTTCGATTCTAGGGACTTGTTTGATAGTTCTTAGGGGCCTAGGGACACTTGAGATGATCAGGGATCATCCCATAGACTTATTTGGCATGATCTTGATGAATCAAGATCACTATATAAAGACCCACATTACTTCAATTTTTGATCATTCATTCAAACTCAACTCCTGAGGATTTCTGGAGCAAAAGAGCCTTTCCTAAGCACCTCTAGTCGTAATTAGGACCTTGGTAAGCTTCTTTAACCTACCTTAATTCGGTTTTGCCTAGTTTATTAGCTTTAAGTCAAACCGTCGTAATTAAGGTTTTACTTCGTCATTAATCTTAAATTGTCCAGTCAAATTACAAATTGAAAGTACCTATGAGTTGGTAATTATGCGAGCAATAAACCCTTAAAAGGGCACCCTCTGATTCTCACTCTAAGTAGGTCAATTGTCGGGTCAAACTTGATCTTAAAAAGTCAACAGGAAGCAATTTTGCAAATAAACACATAATTAGCATTGTAGGAGCTATACAACCTGTTTTGTCATTAATATAACTTGGTAATTAATGTAAGAACATGTCTAAACATGTTCAACCCGATAATTTTCAGTTTTGGCTCGGTTCGGGATCGAAAGTCGCATAGTTTGACTCCTGCTTTGACTTTCAATTCTGACCCGTTTAAGCATGGTTTAGGAATTCCTTAGAGCTCCGTTAGGACCAGCTTGTATGATAGTATAACCCTCTGCGATTATACTACTTGACTCGTTGATTGTCCGATGTTTCCGTTAAATGCCTAATGTTGACCAATATGCCCATTTGACCTTAAAACGAGAATTTTGGAAATGTGAAAAGACAATAATCTTTGTTACTGAATTATAAACATGTCCCTAAAATTGCACATCAGTTTGAGGTCTAGAATAAGAGTTATGCTCAATAGTGTAATAAGAACGCTTTTTATTAATTAAACGGCGTAATTAGCGTATAGCCTATCTAAACCCAATATTTGATACCAAACTTTTTACCCACTGATATAATATAATATTTTGGGATTTTTGAAGATTTTTATTTATTTTAAGGCTGAGCATAACATAGAGTTCTAAGCTTATTTCGGTATTGTCGGTTTTGCCCTTTCGGGCTATAAAATGAGTTTTACAAATCCTTTTGATATCAAACCTTTTTCTACTAATCTAATATGATAAATAAAATGTTTTGAGCCTTCTGGAATAATAAAAATAGCAGTTTTCCTTTGGAAACCCGGAAATGGCTCCAAATCGCCTTTTAAGCGTTTTTAATGCATAATATGTAATAAAACTATTTTTAAACATATAAGGTTTGTTACCTACTGATATTTTCAGTAAATACTTATATATTAACAGTAAGTGGAAGTTTTAAACTCAGGTTTCCGGTTTTGACCTTTTAAGCTTATGTGAAATTACCAAAATGCCCATACGGTGCATAGAATGGTTATAAGTAATAAATTTCACATATATATGATACCCTACTGTTATAACTAATTAAACTAAGTATTTTTACTGATTATATCAGACATATAACGCAGATTACTAATTAAACTCTTTTATAACCTTTTAAATGACCAAAATGCCCTTACGGGGCATAATTTGAGTTTAAATCCGTTTCGGGCATAATAGAAGATATTTGACTGATGTCACAACACATTTAAGGCATATTAACTTAGGAAACATGTATATGACTCTTATGGTTACCCGTTACGCACATTTCGCGTTCGGATCGGTTTATGTAACTAGTTTGCATAAATTGACCAAAACGGGTCAAACCTTATCATCTTTGCCTCAAAATCCAGAATGTGTTTAGTTTACCCATATTATACAAGTCTCCAAACTTTTCGGGTCTAAATCACATTCTATTCCGGTCTTCGCTTAATCGGGCGTTTTGAACCGTAAACCTTTCCTTAAAACTAACCGGTCTAAGTTACGACTTAAATAAGACCCGTTAGGAATCTAACAGGTTAATAAAACCTTCGTTCCAGATTAAGAGCCCCAGTAGAAGTACTTGTGCTTGCTGATTAGAATATACGGCTGAGTATAAATTGCATTGCTAGCTCAGGTAAATACTCTTAACTTATTTTCCCTATACGGGCTTGGGATACGGTATTATAATAATACCGCTTGGTCGGGTATTGAATGTTTAATCGTATTGTGATTAAATTATTGAGGTAACCCGTTTTAATCTGTATTGTTTGAAATAAAAGCCTTTAGGGGTTAATGACCATGTCCCGGATATCCTTGGCATCATTATAATAAAATGGCCACGTCTTAAGCACGAGGTGTAGGCATACACCTGACAGTTGCATAAGGGAAACGGTATCTCACTCTCTTGTGGGCCTATACTTGTGGCGTGTCTGTTAATCTTGACTCGGTTTCTAACATCGGGCCCTGAATGTATAACGAACATGTAAATCTGTATACAAGATTACTTTTATATAATTGTCCCAAGTTATAAAATATATTTTTGTGCCTGGTGCATCTAAATCAACTTTCTTAAACTCTTTTTAAAACGAGTCGGTTAATTGTATTTACCAGTGTAAACTGACGTATTTTCCAAAAAGGTTAAGTGACAGGTACTGAACGTAATTGGCTGGAAGCTCAGGGCGTTAATAAGGAATCTTGCAAGTTCTAGGCGTCTAAAGTCTGTTGAACAATGTTTATGTTTTAAGATCCGCCTGTGGATCCATCTTACAATCCGTTTGTAATAATTGATGTTACTTTTGAATCGGGTTGTAATATATTTATCTTTTGCTTCCGCTGTGCATTTTAAATTGTGTTGTTTGACTATGATGATATCGACTACGTCACGATACTCCCCACCGGGCCCACCGGTAATACGTGGAAATATCGGGGTGTGACATGTGACGTAACACAATTTAAATAATTGTGAATTCTTTTGTCATTTTTGCCCGTTTGAATGTTTTAGTGAAATTCTTCACTTTTGTCAACTCGTCCTTTCACAATCTCTTCGCTTTTAACCCATTTAGTTAACTTAGCGGAACCCATCGCTTTTATACGAACTTTATCTCCCGTTATTATTTTACGCGGGATGTTACAACTAGTTTCCTTGTTTTATACTATTGATCCGTAGGTTCTTTCGCTTAGCCTCGTAGGCTATTTCTTTATATTTTCACTTTTTTACCTTATTAAGGTGAGACCCCAACAATTCGTTTATTTCTATTTGGGACCCGATGGTCTTTTTGGTCCCGTGGACCTTAGCCTCATTTATAATCTCGTAGGTTATGATAATCCCGTAAATCATCTTTTATTCAAGTCTTTATTCAAAGGTATATACATTCATATATGTATATGGCATTAAGGCACCCTCTTTATGTTCAAAATCATTTATGGATGTCCAACTTCATTCTTTGTTTCGACCCGTTCAACTTTAAAATAGTTGAACATAATTTATCAAAATTTCTATTTACATCATCTTGTCGTCTTTTAGTCATGACTCAAAACCCGAGTCTTTTAACTTTCCATCCGAGTTTCCGTTTCTCGGTCTACGCATGTGTTTAATCCTTACCCATCAACCGGGTGTTTTACCGAAGTCGTTATTATTGCAACCCTTCCGGTATGCATTAAGACTTCGCTTCACTTTTATATTCCGACTTTGTCCTCAAGTTTGACGTTTTACAAAAACGGCCCGTTAAGAGACATATTTGCATTCTCCGGGTTCGAGTGTAAGTACACCCCCTCCCAATGCATATCTTAATCATTTTACATGTTTGCATTCTCCGGGTTCGAGTGTAAGTACACCCCCTCCCAATGCATATCTTAATCATTTTACATGTTTGCATTCTCCGGGTTCGAGTGTAAGTACACTCCCTCCCAATGCATATCTTAATCATTTTACATTAATCTTTGTCCCTTCACTCGGGCTCATTATCCTAATGTAATACGCTTCCATCACCCGGCTGTGCGTTTACATTATTATCAATTATCTTGCTCATTTGATTCATTTGGGTACTTTTTAATTTGTCCCACTCACCCCGTCCTTACTACATCGGATGTAAGCATGTCCATCATAAAAAGTTCATGGTACCACGTGCTCACCACTTACTTGGCCAGAGTAAGCGATCAATACCTGGTATACATGACCTTTTTATAATTTTCACATTACACCCCATGTAAGTAATGCCTCTATTTGTTTCTCTTGGAAACAATATCCCGGATAGATTTTCTATTCGGGTTTTTCCAAGTTTTTAATCTACATATGCAACTTTCAATCTCTACGTACTTGTTGCATATTACTATTTGTGCAATTAAATTTAAAATGTGCACCTGGTAATGCTTGCCCTAACGAGCTTCTCTTACCATTAGCCTTGTTCGCGATCGCTACACGATTTAGGTCCTTGATGAGCATACTCTTTGGACCGTTCCTCTGTCAAATCCGCGATTTGTTAAACTCTCGCTATCTTCATATGCGAGTGTCCTTCAACTAAATCATTTACAACAGTTAGTAATTTCGACATTAATGGATGCCTGTATTATAATACAAGGCTTTTCTACTATACGCATCAACGCGTGTAATTTCGTTGACTATATCTATTCTATATCGTTTTTATTGGTGTAACGTGTATTACACGATAACCATATGTGTTGTTCTCAACACTTTAATCATACTAAACCATTGATATACATGTACTTACCGGATTTGCGATCAAGCCTCGAACCGAACACACTTTATTCTTTAACCATGAGCTCTGATTACCAACTTGTAACGACCGTCTCAATTAATCAAGATTTTAAAAATAAAATACACATTTTAATGCTAAAATGTGACTTTACAAAAACTTGTCATACTAACATTCCCATATGTTTACAACATTACGAAAACATATTTATAAGTGTTTACATAATTCACTTTTAGCAAAACAACTCAAGATTTGACGCGGAAGCTTCATTTAACGTGTGTTCGGTTCTTGCTCGCCGCTTGATCTTCATCCGGGACTCTCGACATTCACCTATGATCAAAACCAACTTAGAAGTCAGTTTTGATAGTTAAATAACAAGTACAACAAGATAATTGGGTCAAATAATCGAATTAAACAAAAAAACAAAATTTTCAACATTTTAGGCCGTCGCCGCGCGCGACGGCAAAAGGATCTGGCCATGGCGCGAAGCCACGGTCCTATTTTGACAGAAAGTTGATGCTGGTGCTGCATATTCGCCCAGCTACGTTTGAATTTACGAAAACGAGCATAACTCTTTCGTTATTGATCCGATTTGCACGATTCTTTTTCCTACGTGATCGTAATTTAATTCTCCATTACATGGAGTTAAAATCCGACATCCGGATTAACAAAATTTTAGACTTTTATGCTTTCGGCTTAAAATAAAATCACTAAATTTTTTACCCGTTCATGTATTTATTAAACAAACAAGTTTGTTTGACCCCTAATTCTCGTGAAACTCTTAAATTCAATATAGTCTATCATATTAGGTTCCAATCATGGGTTTATATACATCTTTAAACCAAATTTCGCTCGTATGAGTATTTTGACCCGTTAAGGGTATTTAAGCTTCTTTCACGCACGAACCGCATTCATTCGTTTCTAGTGTCATATTTCCACATTACTTATCAAGTGTTCTTCCACGACAACTATATTTGTGGTGGATTTAATATAGTGATCTATGTATTCCGAGTTTTACTCCTCGGAATGTTATTTTACGGTAAGACCCATATAGAGTCGTTTGACCAAAGACCTACATCTTTCTCCTTCTTATACTTATTGTAAGCATTCATTTAATCATAAAACTCATTTCCAAACAACCTTTAAAGTCCGTTTGTTCAATTTAGCTTACAAGGGCGTTTTAGTCCATTTTAACCTTTCATTTACGATGAAGGACCTACGCTACTTATTTGCCCAAATTTGTACGTTAGCTATAATCATATTTATACGTACCTGGCTCGGGTCAACATTTTGACCCGTTTTAATACCTTGCGTCCGTAATATGCTAATTCATAGCATCGCTAATTCATAAACCATTTTATCCTGTGAGTATAAGAGTTGACAAGCATTCATTAGTCATCGTTTGTCAAATGGTATCAACTTTACCATTTGACCCGTTTGATCTAAGCAACCAAACATTTTGCGCTTAACATTGACTGGTATTCATCCACCATTTCATTAATTAACTCTCTTTATTCGTTAGGCTTACTTATAAAGTAGCCATTCAAAAACTCGTTTTACCAATGTCATTTCATGACTAAATTACCATTTCGCCCTTTTTCACCATTATACATGGTTTTAATTGTTTTATTCGTTCCGACTCATTTCGTTTCATGTCGGACCCATATTTCGGATATATTCCGTTGTCGTATTTATCACCTATAAAATAAATACATATACTACAAATAGGTGTAAGCTTTACTTACATCGCATCCGCACTACGCTTTTTCTTTCCTTCTTGATTCGTTTGACCCGCTCCCTCGTCAAGCTTCCACCTAGCTTGTTAGGCGTCAAACTATCATCATAATTCGTAAGACGCTTAGATTAGTCATTATCAATTATGACTACCCCACCTTACGGGTCCTATGTCGAATTTATCACTCGATCAAATCATTGGTCAGTTTGACTTCCTAAAAGTCAATTGACTTATCAACATATTCAAATGCATATTTGGTTCATTGAACTCACTTCGACATTTCATCCGAACTCTTAACAAATCAAGTTTTTACACACCTACTAGTAGGTAATATGATTTCTAGCATCTATATCACAATTTTAACATTGATTCTTTTATATCATACAAGACCCATTTCGTGAAAAGTATAATCATCTAATTACACAACTCATACTTTTATTACACAAAATCTACGGGTTCCATCTATGAGTGAAACCCGTTTCATCGTGTCATTAGGCATTCATTCGGTTACCTATTCAAATCAAGCTTTACATTCGAACTAGTTGATATCATGGTTTCAAACATCACATTCATGATATAAATCGCTAATTTCACTATAACATTCAAAAACCCATTTCGGATCATGTATGATCAATACTCAAACTTGCAAATTGTTTAAGTATCTAGCTTCAACTATCAATTGTGATGATTCCTAGCACAAATATATCATCATCTTCATTATTAGTCAAAACCCACTTAGCACATTCAAGGGTGATCATCAAATCCCTAGTTTCTAACATCAATTCACCAACTTTTCAACTAGGGTTTGTTTCTAAACATGAATTCAACGCATATATCACTCATACATTCAACATTCATCCCCGAATTTTTATTATGAGTGTTCATCATAATTTCAAAACATCACCAAATTACAAAATTTGACATACCTTACGATCCCCTCGACTTGGTGATCGTTTGTACGTGTTCATGCATTTGATTTGAGCTAGTCTTGGCCTTCAATTTGGTGAATTTGGGTGAGCTAGGGTTTGGAGCTCTTGCTCCTTCTTCTGACCGTATACACGCACACACACTTAGTGTGTGTAGTGTTTTGTTTTTTTTTAATAAAAATCAAGTTTCTAATCTTCCCTTTTATCCCCTCAAGTTTGTAACTTTATTTATAAAAGGCTATAACTTGTTGTTCAAATATTATTTTCTCTAATTAACTAGGTTAAACATCCCTAGTTAACTTAGTGGGTTCAGGGAAGTTTATGACTAGGTTTATTTTAAGTCCCGTTAACTCAGGCCTCTTATAAACTCATTTCCTTAAAAGCTTTTATTCACGTTGTAGTTAATATTAGGATTATTTATTTAAATCCTAATATTTACCGGGTTACTTTTACCACTAACGGTACTTTACCCGTCTTTTAGTATTAACGGGGTTTGATTACCAAACCCGTTTTCGGGGTGTTACAATGACGTCACACCACATTTTGCATATGCAACCGAGATGATGTCACCTCTAAGGAGTCCAAATCAGGTGATTTTGATGGAGAAGACGATGATGAAGTGTGTAGTGATGATGAGAGTACAAGATTTAGGGATAAATACTTACGAAATAGCCTTGAATCGAGGGTAAAGTGCTGAGAATGAGCTGGGAGCGAGTTGGTCGAATGGAGCTGTCACATCAGTGATGTGACATGTACGACCGGTATTTATAGTGTGAGAGAGGAGAGTAAGGCGGTGCAAGTGAGGGTCGAATGGATGTCCGGTCGGATGGCCATCCGATCGGATGGTCATCCGGACGGATGTCCATTTGATCGAATGGTCATTCGACCAGTCGAGTTGTGCGAGTTAGTTTTACAACTTTCGTTTCGTGTGTTAAGCGTTGTGTTGCGTTGCGTTGCGTTTAAGCGAGTTGCGAATAAGCGTTGCATTGAGATAACCACATAACATTAAACAAGTAATCACACAAATAACACACATTAGAACTAAGATGCATTAAAAGTAAAACTGCGTTTCGAGGCGATGAGATTGCGATGCGATAGCGTTTAGTATAATCATGCGATGTAGTATGCGATAAAATGCGTTAAATAGTATGCGTAACTGTGTTTTGAATATGCGTTGTAAAACATAGTTCAAAAATATCGTTTAACCCATTTGCGATAATCGAAATCTCGAGAGTACAAGTCAATTAAGCAATAAATGACAGATCTAAGTAAGAACCCGGAAAGTCGGGTTGTTACATCACCGTTTTGAAAAAAAAATTAATTAACACAACTATAAAGAATGGATCGAGGAGGTTAGGGTGGTCTGCTATGTCTTTAGTCAGTATAATTTATTAGATTTTTGTATTTAAATATATGTTTTTCTTTTTAGAAAATCGTAAGTTAGACCTCTAATTTATAATCATTAGAGAAAATAACCTTATCTCATTGTTAATTTGATATATAATAGGGTAAATTAATTTTTGAGTCCATGTGTTTTAGGGGTTTTAACCACTCAAGTCCAAAATCAAAATGTTTAATGCCCTGAGTCCCTATAGTCACTTTTTTAACAATTTGAGTCCAAATTTGTAACTCCATCCACCAAATCTATTAACTACGAGGGCAATTTAGTCATTTAGACACAAAATACAACTCTTATATGCACAAGAGTATAATGAATAAGTCTTTGATGCATAATAATTTTAATATAATATAACATCAATTTCACAAACTGCACACACCCTTTCTTTCTAGACATCCTACCACCACCACACCACACCACACCACCACCATCTCCGCCATCGCATCATCCCCACCACCGCCATCCCACTACCGCCAACACCACCATCCCACTGAAACCCCAACACCACCATCCAACTGTCACCACCTCTGAACAACCACCAACACCACCATCCTCTCAATACCCCAACAACCACCATCCCCGACGGGTTCATCCATCATCCCCAAGTTGTCCAGTAGATAAAACCAAAAATTATCTAGATTCTAACTTAAAAATCAAATAAACATGTAGTCTAAGCTCACCTCCACCATTATCACCACCCTCCCCACCATCATCCCCACCACCACACCACCCCCACCGTGCCGGAAAATCAGATGGCAATCATAAGCGCTCCACCGATTCGCCTCATCTCCACTGTGACTTCCGATCTCCTCAACCGCCGCCGGTTGCCTCCGACTGAAGAGTTCGTAGATCAGAGAGGAAGCGATGTTGATTCGTCATCGGAACACCGTATCAAACTACCGTATTAGATCGACTAAACACAAACAAAACAATAATAATAATAATAATAATAATAATAATAATAACAATCAGTAAAATTAACTCACGAAAGTCAAAATTGAAATCAGAAAACACCTAACCTTTCCATCGATCATAAGCCAGCAATCCTTAGTTTTGTTATGCACGAAGACATCACTGAACACAAATGTTTTCGGATCTGACGCCATTGATACCTAAAAAGTTGAAAACAAAGCAAATTCGGTCTCGATTCGAACAAATCTAAAAAAACGAATCGATCTGAACAAAATTGAAGTTCGATAGGCTTACGAGAAGGAGTTTAACACCGGCGTGAGGGTTTTCAACTCTCGTGACTACTTCGTTGGTATCGAACGGATTCGATGCGGAGGTTGAGAACGGGGCTAGTGGAGGAAGCAATGTTGATCCGTCCAGCGACGGCGCATCGTGTAGCTAACATTTTGAATTTGTGCAGTGTGGCCATTGATGCAGATCTCATGGTTTGAGATAGATACAGATAAGGAGAGAGAGATGTATAAGAGAGAGAGAGAGAGAAATCTAAATAAATTAGTTTTTTATTTTTTAATTATAGGGGTAATTTGGTCATTTAACACAACTTAACAACAGAACTCTAACTGTGTTAGAAATTTGGACTCAAATGGTTGAGAAAAGTGGCTATAGGGACTCAGGGCGTTAAACATTTTAATTTTGGACTCAAGTGGTTAAAATCACCAAAACAAAGAGACTCAAAATGTAATTTACCCTATATAATAATTTCTTTATTTTACATATTAGAAGTTTGTCGCATAACCTAGTAATGACTAGTTCATTAAAAGGCTTTTGACTGACTATCACTAGTAATTACATATTATAATTTGGTTCTACCTAAGGGGAGGGGGGGGGGGGGGTGGTTCACTAGTGATAGAATCTATCACTCACAAGCACCAATCAAGTTCCGCCATGTCATCGACCATTTTTCCATCACTCACAACCTTTTTTAGGCGGGGTGGTCATCACTCACCACCACACCCAACAATTTCCCCCCAACCAACAATTACACACACAAAACAAAAGAATAACGCGTTGAAAATATAACGAAAATGGCATCGCGTGATGCTATAACGCGTTATAGCAAGGAGGCGGGGTGGGAATTTGATTGTTCCACGCGTTACCAAATTTGCCGTGATGCTATAACGGGACCGCCCCGTCGACTTATAGCTGTTTGATTTTTATATATAAAAATGGAACACTGGACTAGTGATATTAAGGTGTTAGAATATAATGTATATCTTTAACTGGTGAAGGTTTAAGACCTTTTCTGAAAAAAAAAATAGATTTAAAAGTACATTTAGAGTAAGTTTAAAGTGTACATTAAAAAGTATACTTAGAGAATGTGTAATATATAACCTAATAAAATGTGATTTTTATCAAAAGCAAATATCATAAATAAATATTTTACTTTTTATTTTTTCTCACAAAAGTCACTCTTCAATTTTTTGTAAATAAAAAAACACTATAGTTTTTTTTTTCTCACAAAAGTCACTCAAGAATTTTCACATGAAAATCCCTTCATGTGTTAATTTGGTACAAAATCATGACTTTATTTATTTTCAATAACGTAGAACTGGAATAACCAGTTGTGTTTGCTTATGTAATTTTTTGTTTCATACGTGACCTACACAGTGGCGAAGCTTGAAAATTTTCACCGGGGGATCGGAGTTACCGAAACTAAAAATTCTATATAACTGTAATTTTTTTTATAAAACCGGGGGGTCGAAAACGTATATACCTAAAAAATTCTACACAAAACGTACATACATAACACTACTGAGCGAAAAGTTCGGGGGGTCGGGCGCCCCTCCCGGCCCCTTAAAAGCTACGCCCTTGGACCTACATATTATTTATCCTTAAAAAAGAATTCAAAATGATGAATTTTTTGAACAAGAAAATTAAGTACTTCAAATGTCTTACATTAATTAGAAAACAATGGCTAATGTGTTTAATATTTTTTTCCTGGTTAAGAATTGTACAGTTATGTCCAAAAATTGATACATTGGAGGCTTTTTATGTGAAAGAAGTATTGAGTGACTTTTTATGAGAAAAAACAGTTAATACAGTGTTTTTTTATGTACACAAATTATTGACCGTGAAAAAAAAAACAAAAAATATTAGCCATTTTATTAATAGAATATAGTATATGACATGTAATAGTATAACATTTCTTTTTATTTTAAATAACTACAAAAAGTAAGAATAAATATGGAAAATAGAAAGAGGGAACATAAGTACATAATAGAGTTGTACATAATATAATAGAGTTGAATGCAAACATAAGGTTGAGGGGTCATCGTGTCCTGAGTTTGGGATGGCTAATTCTATACACACCTGATATGAACCAATCGGATTTGGGATAGATAATCCGTTGAGTGGATTAACCTCAAAAGAAAATAGTAGAAAGCAAGATTTGAGATAACTCTCTTTTAATATTTTTCATTCCTATCTTAAACAATAACAATACTTGCCCTTTTATAGGCTTAACCATGAAAAGGAATACATAACCCACTACTCTAAATTACTTTAAACTAACTAATGAACATGGTGAAAAATAAGCAGGTAGTGACCCACGTGCAGCATATCATGAGTCTTGTGCATGGGCGACGTGGGTATGGGAACCAAAGGTGATGCGGCACACATCAACACCCCCCCCCCCCCCCCTTTACTGATTACACCCCCCCTTGTGAGAGGAAAACTGTCGGTCTCACGCAGGCCCCACCTGATCGTATGTGAGGGGAGGGGGTGAGAAAAGTAATTAGGGGGGGGGGTGAGAATAGTAGCACCCTTTGGGATTTGTCAAGTTATCATCATTGTCGTTTCATATATTATATCTTGTTTGGATCAATAATTATCTGCGTTTTAACAGTAAATGGACAAACTTTTAGTATATATATTTTAATCTTTTAACAGATATTGTAATAAGTAATTAACATATATATTAGAAAAAAAAAATAAAAAGAAGCTTTCTCTGCCTTGATGTGTCAATTGGTATCTAGAAAAGAAAATTCTGCCATTTAGGAATTGGGTGTGATTGGGAGATAAAACCTTAGAAATCTAAAAACCCACTATGTAGTTTTTAATATTAGAATGTTAGTATAAGCTAACTCACTACTAAACGTGTATACACCAAACACTCTAGGGACAATCGTATTCGTTCATCATTAAATAATTGTTTCAAATATTGTCATCATCTAATTCACAGTTACGAGAAAGATTATTAGATTATGACGTTTGTAAGTAAATATTCTTTGACAATCCATATGATAAAAATGCTTATATGACTTATTATACATACAGAAAAACCTAATTTTGAAAAACAAAAGAAAAAGAAAGAGTTACAAGTAGGTACTAGAAGAAACCTGGGTTGGATCCTTGAGTCAAACGGGTTTTACCGGTAACTTCACCGTCGTGCCTACGGGCGGGTGGGTTACCGGGTTTTCCCCGGAATTGGTGGTGAGCTCGGGTTACTCTCGGAGTACTACTCCGTTTGTCCAGTGGGTGCCCCAAGAGTGCTCGGGATTGAGTTTGTTGGCCGTTCAAAAAAAAAAAGAAGAATTTTTTTCCAACATTTTATATTTGGTTTGGGAACCCAAACTTAAACACCTTTTGAAATTCTTCTTTCTTAATGAGTAATGGATGATAATGCATTTTCTATAGGGTTGTGTTAAATATACCCAAAAGTCAACCTTTCAAGACTGACATTAATTACCTAATATTTTTATTTTATTTTTTAATTATTAATTCCAATCATTAGTTTTTAGCTTTTATAATATTTTTTAAGTGAACATAAAGTATTTTTTATAAAATCCAACTTTTATGTAATGGGTTTTCTTAATCTTTGTTTAATCAAGTTGAATAAAAAGTGGTCTGAATTGTGTAAAAATTGTTAAAAGCTAGACAACAGTCTATAATATAAATGTTGTAGTTTTTTTAATTTAAGATGATTAATATATAAAGCTATGGCGCTTCGTATCAACAAAAACAATTCTAAATGACATTTATAAAGCTATGGTGTTTTGAAAAAAAATAAGATAAATGTCTTTATTAAATATAAAACATATAGGTGATTAATTGTTTTAATGTTTGCACGTTTACTTTTTTATTAGAGACTTGTTATTTATTTATTTATTAATATGATATTAATATTAATACTAATACTAATAATGGGGAAGGTTCATTTGAGAAGAAAATTTTATTAAGAATAAAAGGAACAAAAGGGTACAATTGTAAAACATTAAATAGTTTTTTTTCTCATCCCATTTATTATTATGTTTGACTAATTAATTAGTCATTAAGACTATCATCCTCCACACTAAAAAAATTTGCCTACACACATAAAAAGTTATCCTACACATTTCGAAATTTATCCTACACATATTGAAATTTATCCTACACTATAAATGAATTTTTATTTTTATTTTTTGAGAAAAATATATATCTTAAAAATAAGTTACAAATTTAATATAGTTAGTTATTAAAGATGAAACTACCAATTAATGATGTATGTAAGTTTACCAATATACCCTTATAGTTACATTAAGTACAAATATTAAATGAAGTCTAATGAAGCATTACTATTTGTTGAAATTTCTTCTTTTTTCTTCTTACAAAGAATTTCTTCTCATTTGAACTCTCCACTACTAATAATAGTATAACAAAATATAAAAAAGTAACAAAAGTATTATAAAATAAAATAATATTAAAAAACATAATTATTACTTTTGACATTAGAATAAAATAATGTATTAAAGTACTTAATCTTGATTATTTATTTATTAATATTGATATTAATACTAATACTAATAATAGTATAACAAAATATAAAAAAGTTACAAAAGTATTATAAAATCAAATAATATAAAAAAACATAATTATTATTTTTGACTATATAATAAAATAATGTATTAAAGTACTTAATAATTACCAAGTTTGACTAATTTAGTATATTAATCCATATGTTGGGTGTATTTATCACACCTCTTTCTATAGGGGTTCTGTGATATGTGACATCAAGGCACTCCCTTCAAGATCAATTTTCTTCACTGCCATTTTCACAATCACGCCAACACTAATTTTCTAGAAGATCACGCCTAGGTGGAGGTGTACGAGACATCATGGGGCGGGATCTTTGTCACTTCATGCCCAATCACATTACCCATTACACATGGTCTAAAGTTCCTAAATTCTTTTAAAATGGTCTATTTTGAAAATAATTTATCCGGATATATTAAAAAGTAGTTTGTGTTAGTGTATATATATAAAAAAGGAATTTATCATAACATTGTTGGTTTCTATATTTTCTTAATGATAAACTATATTACTCCTACTCCTAAGCAATATCCATATATTATATTTGCTTATGATAAATCCTAAGACCTCATATGGTGCTCCTAATGGTTTTGCCCCTGCCAGTGAGCCACCAACCTCAATATTTTCGACTTCCATGTGTTACTCATTTTAGCATCCACTAATATTTATTTCATCAACTTAATTACATATGAATTAACCCTTGATTTAAATGGTTTTTATTCTTTTCATGATTATAATTTAAACGGGCCATAGGGGATTGATATTATTTTATAATCTTCTAATGCATACTTGTATAGCCTGGAAATAAAATCTGGTTAATATCATAGAACTATTGATCACTCTATAACACAATTCCTTATCTTTTTGACAAACCATAAAAGTTGGTTATAGGAGACAAAAACACCAAGAAATAAGTAACCATGTAAAGAGCGTGCACCAACATCCACTTAATAAAAGTTGGTTTGGATGAATTGAATTCTTTGATATAGAAGAAAACAAGTTTGAAAGTTGAATCACACATATTTAAACATCTATAACAATTGAATAGTATATAACGATGAATCTTTTTAGAGATATACTTACATGGGAAATGATCAAATAGAAAGTTTATTTTAGCTAGGAAGTGTAGGAAGCAATAGGATAAGGACATGTGGCAACATTTAAAATAAAGAAAAAGGGTATTTTAGTCAATCCAACCCTTTCTTCTTCCTTTTCAAAACCCAGTAACTTCAAAACCCACCATTTTCAAAACCCACCATCTTCAACCATTTCTTCACTTTCTATCTCAATAATCACTACATTATAGTGCGATTTTCATCACCAATCAATGATTCAAACACCCGATCAACGTGTTCTTCA
Source organism: Helianthus tuberosus (assembly GCA_030545235.1). Taxonomy (NCBI): domain Eukaryota; kingdom Viridiplantae; phylum Streptophyta; class Magnoliopsida; order Asterales; family Asteraceae; genus Helianthus; species Helianthus tuberosus. Next base: position 208,004,242 of record CM060367.1, on the reverse strand, counting down.
GTTTTTTTTTGAAGAAAACCCAGTTTAATTTCATACAAAATTTCGTTTTTTCCGGTGATTTTGAAGATAATCACTCGATTCGAGCGCTGATAAGTGTTTCAATCATTCAAAATTCGTCAATTGTTGAAGAAATCACTTCGATCCATGTAAGAAATTCTTTAATTTAATTTTTACGATCTTGGCGGGGGTCCGGGGGCAGCGCCCCTGGTAGCGGGGTCCCAAAGGCGGCAGCCCCTGGCTGGGGTTGAGATAGTTCGTAAACTGTAATAAAAATGCATCAGAAAAATTAATTTTCTGTAAATTGCCTCTGGAAACTGCATTCGTAAACTGCATTGGTTCAGACAGTTCACAACACAGACAATTCACAGCATAGACAAAACTATTGTCATGGTTCAATGCGTTTTAGAGAGAACACTTTCTTTGGTGTTTTTAGGCAATTGCGTTTTAGAACTAAAACATTTTTATGTGTTTTCTGGCCATTGCGTTTTAGAAAAACACATTCTTGAAGTGTTTTTGGTGCATTGCGTTTTAGGTAAAACACCTTTTTAGGTGTTTTCAGTCCATTGCGTTTTACAGAGAACACTTTCTTTTGTTTTTTAGGCAATTGCGTTTTAGAATGAGTCATTTTTAAGTGTTTTCTGGCCTTTGCGTTTTACAAATAAGACATTTCTTTGTGTTTTTGGTGCATTGCGTTTTAGGTAAAACATTTTTTTATGTGTTTTCAGTCCATTGCGTTTTAGAAAACAGACATTTTAAGTGTTTTCTGGCCATTGTGTTTTAAAAATAAGACATTTGGTTGTGTTTTTTGTGCATTGCATTTTAGGTAAAACACATTTTTATGTGTTTTTAGTCCATTGCGTTTTAGAAAGTACATTTTCTTTTAAGTTTTTAGGCTATTGCGTTTTAGAAATAAGACATTTATTAGTGTTTTCTGGTCATTGCGTTTTACAAATAAGACATTTCTTTGTGTTTTTGGTGCATTGCGTTTTAGAAAAATGTTGTTTTTTAGGTTTTTTTTCATTGCGTTTTATGTAACTGAGGGTTTTTATATTGCGTTTTACGCAACTGGGTTTTTAATTTTTTTTTTATGAAAATATAGCAATAGTATACTCGTTTTAAAGATAAAAAAAAGCTCGTTTTTTTGGTGCAATTTTTATAAAAAAATAATGTCGTATGAAAGAGTTATTAACGTTTAAAAAATGGTGGGAATTGGAGGAGAGAGAAACTATTGCCTTGGATTGACTAGAATGCCCTAAACAAACTCACGCGCCTCTTTTTCTTCCCTTCAATTTCCATCATTTAATCTTAGCCCTTGATTAACTAAATGGATGGTCAAGATCACTTCCTAGCCTTCTTAGCCAAATAAACTTCTTATTGTATCTCCACCCATACTTACATTATTATTATTATTTTTATTTTTATTTTTATTATATAACATCCGGTTAAGAAAAGTTGGTTTGGATATATTAAAAGTGTATTTTTTTAGTTTTAATATAATAATGAATAGTTTGTAATTTAATAAACAATATATTTAGTGTACATATTGAAGATGATGTAATAATCAAATCATATTAAATCAGTGTTCCAAAAGTGTAGTATTTGTGAAAATTCACCTCAAAATATATTATAATGTATTGTTGATCGGCATGTATAAGGATAATTGAGGACAATACAAGGGAACCTATTTATATAAAATCATCTAGATGTAGAAGAGATATTCACACTAAACAAAAAAAAAATTAATGAAATACTTGATATCTAATAAAAAAAGTGCAACATTTTATAAAGACTTGTCTTTATAACCTTTTTACCATAATAAATTAGCAACTCTTCTAAAAAAAAATAATTCGTGACTCAAAACATGTAAATTAAAACGTCCCCAACCCCTAAAAGAAAGATTTTTAGTATTGCTACATTTTAAAACAGGAATGACAAAAAAAAAAAAAAAAAAGCCGGAAAGGTGATGATTATGATACTGAGTTGGGTGGTGGTGTGTGATTGGGAGCTAAAAAGCTGCTGCTGCTTTTTAGCTTATTTATCTCTCTTGTTCCAGTTTGTGTTTGTTACTTTAAAGGGCATCTTTGCAGAGATGGATATGCAAAGGAAGTATGGTTTTTGTTTCTGTTTCTGTGCCACTAACCAACAAATTATTTTTTTTGAATTGCTAATTTTCTTTAATCTCCTGTCGTTTGTGGTACTTGAATTCAAGATCTTCCCCTTACCAACATAGGCAGTGGCGAAGCTTGAGATTTCCGACCGAGGGTCGAAAACGTATATACTAAAAAATTTCTATAAAACGGGGGGTTGAAAACGCATATACCAAAAAAATTCTATACGAAAACTACATACTCTCCACTACTAAGAGAAAAGTTCGGGGGGTCGGCCGCCCTCTCTCGCCCCCACTATGCTGCACCCCTGAACCTAGGTGTTTTTAAAGGCTTTAACTTTGCCAATAACCACCACCCCATTGGTAACCAACAAATAAATCATCTCCAAATGTTAAACTAAAAAAATTCATGAAAGGTGTACGTACGTACGTACTAGTTTGAATGCATGAGTTACAACCATCTTAAAACAAAAGAAAAGATAATTAAATTGGATCTAGTAAGTAATTAATTAATTAAGCTGCATTAGGCAGGCAGGCCTATCTAGTCCTCTTGTGCATCATATTAGCTGTTGCTAGTCTTGAATCCCCTTGAAGTTGAACAGCAGCAGCATCCATATTTTTGGAGAAATTAGTTGAAAGATGAGAGTAGAGATCAACCACTTTTCTTATATTGTTGTTGAGTTCTCTGATGAGCCCCACATTTCTGCCCAGATTATCAGGAATCTTTTACTCGTGATTCTGATTAATCTCATCGATCAACACTCTGTTCTGATCCAGTATGCTTTGCACTTGAACAAAACTCTTTTCAAATGCCGCCTGCATACCCTTCCCTTCTCCCATCCCTATCCCTATAACATATGCAGCATGCCATCCATCATATTTCAAATATAAAAAAAATACCAAAACTACTGGTAGGGTTTTCATATGGATTTTCTACATTGAAATCGGATATAATTACTAATCATTCATTTTTTTTCCGGCCAATAATTTAGTATTACTACATTATATTATAATAATAGTTATAAGTTAAGGTATGATGAGATGTAAAAAGCAGATCTCATTTCCATAAAAGGGTAAACCTTTTCTTTCTTTCTTTTATTTTTCAAATTAAAATGCCCCACCTAAATCTAAATATCAGAGTTATTGTTCAAAAAAGAAGAATCAGAATAACTAAAAGATATGAACATTAATCAAACACACCAAAAGACATGGAATTTTCAACACAGAAATGGGGTTTGCTTGGGAAAGTCAAAGACCAGACAAAAGTGAGAATTAAATGTGGGAAAAAAACGTACAACATAATAAAAGCTTCAGTTTTGCAGAAGCCCTTAATTTGAAACCCACAGAAACAAAACGCATTAAAATCAAAATCCAAACGGAATTTAATCTTTGTTTTCAAAACAAAAACAATGAGAACGACGGATCAGAGGCAAATTATGTGAGTGAGTAGCTCAGGAAAAATATTATAAATATCTTCTGTCTGTCTGGTGATCACACAACACAACAAACATATATAATTATAACTACAATATAATTAAAATGATTATTTTTTATATAAACGTACCTTGAACATCTGGGAACATAATAATCAGATGAAGAGGGAATTGTAGACAGGAAATATCAAGGATGAGAGAGAGAGAGAGAGAGAGAATTTGTAGATTTGACAGTCACACACACATACACAGCCTCTTTGTAAATCTGTCCACATGTGTTGTGTATATATACTCCATCCAAACTATAGAATATTTCTATACACAGAACTAGAATGGGAAACCGAGTATATTATTATTCATCTAATAGAGTAGATGTGTATTATAATGTTTGGTACACATTTATTAAATTCTACACTTTTTTTTTTTATTTATTTTCTCCTCCTCTAATCTATCTTTTTTCTTTCAAAAATGTGCAAATAAATATATTTTAAATATTTTTATGTTAAATTAACCCGAATATATGTTTTTATATTCTTTAATATAACTTAAACACGTATCTAATCAGTATTTAAGAATTATTCATAAAAAAATTTCTAGTTATATATCACTGAACCATATTAGTAGATACATGTTTACCAAAAGCCATTTGGTTCAGCGATAGCACCATGGCTTTCTTTATGAAAGGTTGTGCATTGGAGCCTCACTTGAAGCAATCTCCTCCGGGTTGAGCTAGGGGTATTCCCAATTGTGGTTTTCTTTTTGAGCGGGTGGGTCGGGTCATCAAGTTTCTTTCTTCGAGCGGAAGGGTGTTACATTTGTCAGGATGATCCAGAGTGTCTTGTGTATTTGTTGTTAAAAAAGTAGATACATGTTTAATAAATAAACTAAAACAAATTATTATATTTAGAAAAACAAATATATTTTCGTTAGCATAAACTGTTTAATAAATGCAAGTACTCAAATACATTACTTTGCACATTGATCCATTTATAACTTTTGTCTCGTTTATTATAAAAAAAAACAAAACAAAATAATTTAACTTTACAAAATAAAAAAAAAGTATAATTTTATTTTATCCCCTTACATTCAATTCAAATTGACACAATTACTTATGAATGTTTTAAACTAGGTGTTGTTTCACCCGCGTTGCGGGACGATGGCCGAATAATTAATAACCAATTAAAAAAGCAGTACCATAGTTTTGCCATAAAGAAAAAGTAAAAAGAGTGCTAGACAGCTCCTTGACACGATTTTTAGCTGGGGGCAAAGTCATATTTTTATTTTTAGTTGGGGGAAAAATCAATTTTTTTTCCCAATGGTAAAATCCTAATTTTTAGCTAGGGGAAAACCATATTTTTATTTTGCACTAGGGGCAAAAAAACGTAATTTTGAATTGAGGGTGATATCGTGATTTTGAACCGAGTGGAAAATCGTAAATTTTAGCTGGGGCCAAAAGCATAATTTTATTTTGAATTGGGGGCAAAGACGTAATTTTAAACTGGGGGAAAACCGTAATTTTAAAGTGGGTATAAAATAATAAACTGGTGTAAAATCGTAATTTTGAGCGTGGGGAAAAACAAAATTTGATTTTGAACTGGGGCGAAACGTAATTTTAGCTGAGGTTAAAGTGTATTTTTTTTACCGAGGGCGAAATCGTATTTTCGGTTTAGCCGAGTGTAAAGTCATATTTTTATTTTGAACCGGGGAAAATCATAATTTTGAACGGAGGGTAAAATAGTAATTTTGAGGTAGGGAAAACCATATTTTTATTTTTAGCTGGGGGCAAAAAAGTAATTTTAAACTGATGGTGAAATCGTAATTTTGAACCGAGGGAAAAATCGTAATTTTGAGCTGGTGGCAAAAACATAATTTTATTTTGAATTGGGGGCGAAGACGTAATTTTAAACTGGGGGAAAACCATAATTTTAAAGCGGGTATGAAACAAAAAGCTGATGGTAAAATCATAATTTTTGAACCGATGGCAAAATCGTAATTTTGAGCTGCTGGCAAAAAGGTTATTATATTTTTTAGTTGAGAGAAAAGCGTAATTTTAAACTGGGGGCAAAACCGTAATTTTAAAGTGGGTATAAAATAATAAAATGATTGGTCCAATATAGGAGGGGCAGTCGCCCATTTCGACCAATGGTAGGGAAGCACTATTCCCTGTCATGGTCTTTGTATATGTAAGATAACTAGTCTAAGTTCCCGTGTGTTACACGGGTGGCTTCACAAAAAAAAATATTATTTAACAGTGTTGACATAAATCTTTTAATGAGAGAAACGTTACAGTACTAACATAAATATAAAATTACACATAATTGAAATACATGAATACGGAATGTGAATTGAACGTAATAGAATATGCTTGATTTTTTGTCCAGATTAATGCACTTTGGTCATTTTTTATACGTGCTACGCAATGTGACTTGGACATTATGTCTTCGGCTTGTCATGTTTATTTTGTTTACGCGTTACACGACCATGCCCGTTTGCCAAAGATTGATATATAGGCTGTCATAATTAACAACCAGCAAACTAATACACTACATCATAGCACAAATTTATATAAATAAACAATTATAAGTTTTTTTCTTACATAGCAAAAATATGTATTATTTTTTTCCTTATGATGGACATGAATTATTTTTTTATCTCAAGACACTACAATGTAAAAAGTCATGTCCATAAATAGAAAGCATATAGCAACAAATTGCAACCACTAACCTCATCTATATATCAGATAAAAACAGCTTACAACCTGTAATAATTATAACCTAAGGAAAATATGTAACAAATTGCCTACAAAACATCTACATAGGAACCAAAGGAAGGCACCAGTGCATGTTACCAAAACAAAACAAAAAATTACACTAACATTATACATTAATTAGATCATGCACATGTACCACTGAATGCAACTAAACTTTTAACTTCCACTCATACGTAAGACCTCATCTTCACAACCAAAAAAACAAAGGGGGTTTTCCCATATTTATCGGGTTTCCTTCTGAATTGGTGTACATGCATTATGTCTAGTGGAGATGGATATGATCGGGTGGTTTTACTGGTGACACGATGATACTCCAGTGGTCCGTCAGTGATCCAAATTTGCCGTTCAAAAAAAAAAAAAAACAGAGGCTTTTTTAAAGACCATCCATACAATACTTTCCTGGAATAACTAATGAAATAGTAAAAACATAATGAAATTGAAAATAATAAAAATGAAAAAACCTAAATGAATTACCATAGCTTACAAAATAGACATGACTACAACAGGTTAACAACTTACGGCGCCAAGCCGCTAATCAAAAAACCCCTTCGAGTATTCCTTTTACTCTCGATTTGAACCCAATGAACCCATTTTCATCCAACCGTTGATCTATTTCTTTTGTTCTACTTCCACCTTTCACTACAAAAAAAAAAAAAAAAAAAAAAAAACGCCCTTACACGATACGATTAACACCAAATGAAGAATTGGAAAAAGAGCATCTTTCAAACCAAAATCCTACAACTACAATGTATACCATTTACACAATTGCAGATTATATATAAATGTTTGAATATTAATTTTAAACAGTAAATTAATGTCTATTAGTTATACAATTGATTAAATTGTATGTAAATACATCAGTTAAATTATATAACCAAAAAAATGGATTTAGCTCCATACAGTTAATAAGTTTTTTAAACTTTGCATAACCATCAATCGTTACACAATAAGTTATACACATCAAAGTATCTCTACACATATGGAACTAAAATATTTACACAATTTTCCACAAACAACTTTGCACCAGCTTTGGTCCAGCTACGAGTCCATATGCCTTCATTTAATTCCGGCATAGAAAGCTGGCGTTTCTGCAAACCTGAAACACATAAGGCAAAATAAAAACGGATTATTAGTGAATTAGCATAGGTATGAAGAGATTTGCGTTTTTTCGTTTTTCGTTTCCTAGGGTGAGTCGTAGAAAAAGAGCCATTGTTCTTTTTGTTAGTCATATTTTCCTTCTTTTAAGAAAGAGAGTGAACATGTGACTCCAATGAGTACCTGTAAGGAGCTAGGAGCTGGTGATTGTTTTTACGATCCGTAGGACGGAAAGCTTTTCATAATCTCATAAATCAAAGTAAAAGTGGGGAATAACATCAGTTTCAGGTGTGGAAGTGTTCATTGAAGGTTGGCCTTTTCGCATAGAGGTGTTGTCATTGACAATTTTCATGTACAAATCGGTCGGAGCTTACATAATTGCTATTTTAATGTCTGTAGTTTACCTGGTTAGGCAAGACATCTCCAGCATATTAGTTAACTTGATTGTTTTCAAATTCAAAAATTAAAGACTCCATTGAATCCTTCCACTACAAAACAACCAACAATAATCTTATTTCTTAACCGACAACAATAAAAAAAACTAAATCATAAACACCGTAAACTTTCTATACTACCTCTGCTAACAGAAGGGAGTCCAAAAAACCAAAAGGAATCCTATATTTGCCACACAATTCAACTGTACCTCATTAGACTTATTTCAGTCTACATAATCTGCTCCATTGGCAACCACATTCTCGAATAACTTATCCCAAAGCTTCCTGGAACTCCTCAACGGTTGGTTTTCCTTCCTGCACATCAAATCGGTCACAATTCAAACTAAAAAAAAACTGATTAAAACAATATTATCTTTATTTTCTTTTCCCACCAATCATCTGAACAATCCAGCTTCCCTAAACCATAATCATCGCTGCTGCCAAGGCCATGGAAGAAGTATTCATCAAGGTCGGTCAAGATGTGGCTGATCACCATCACCATCACAACCTCAAAGATTTGAGGGTTTTCGGCCACTTTCTTAGTTGCAGGGACATTTTTACCTACATGTGTACAATAAAGACCCTAAATAAGAACGTATAAAAAAGCAAACCTTTAACCACACGAAGGATCGATGGACTGGATCTGATGATATTATTCGCAGTACACAGATTTTGTTGAGTCCAAGAATGCAAACAGTTCATGAATTCATTGGTTGACGCGCATAACACTAAAAAGCGTCACCATATCGACTACCCTATCAACAAACGGAATACCTCATCTTCAAACAGAGAGGACAAATCCGCCATGGCTGCATACTTAACGACTCAGATGTAAATGGAATAAAAGAGGGTCCCATTGTCATGAGTAGACACATAGTTATCTACATTAAGAAAAGAATCACTACAACCACCAAACATAATGGCTTCCTGTAAGTGAATTATCAAAAGATTCAAAACTAAAGAAATTACCAAATTAAAAACACAAAAGAAAAAGTGAAACTTACCGGTCACTCGTCACTTAAGCAGAGCTCAACGGCATAAAACGTTAAAACTCAACGAACTGGAAACAGAAAAAAAGAGAGTTAGCAAAGACCTAAAGAATATATACTGATAAGTAATAATAAGTAAATGACTAAATAAAGCAAACCGTGTCACTGATGCCTAATTTTGTGTTGTTCGAGCAACTGTTAATGAAGAAAGCGCTACAAACCTTCTAAGCTTCTTGCTTTTTCCACAACCTAAAACAAATCAATCAATTTTTCTCAACATCCGTAAACGAATTACACAAAATCTTGAATCCTAATGTCATAAATCTTTAAATAAACAACATACCAAAATGCAGCATAACTCGAAAAACCAGAAGCGTAAACCATCCAGCCAATGGAAGCTTGCATCATAGACAAAAGTTGAGCTAAACGGATTGCTTACAGCGTCTTGTGTTTGGATACCAGCACAACCACAATCTCCCAAAATCTCCTATGCAATTCAACTAAATACGTTATCTCTTCACCTACAAGTGTTTACAACTTTTGATTAGGTAATCTACTCATTAGTTATATTTGTTTAAATAGCGAAGCATTGATCCTTTTCCCATATTATTGAACTGTTTGTGACATTACAAAACATATTCCAATTTCAAACCATGAACTATGGACTAACTGATCTCACGTCATTGCATCGTGCTCCTTCTGAAACCCTTACTGCGAATAATATCATCAGATCCAGTCCATCGATCCTTCACGTGGTTAAAGGTTTGCTTTTTTTATACGATAAGAATTTAAAAGAATTTAAAAAAACATTAGAAACAATCGGTATGATCTCAAATAGGGTAGAAAGTCAAGAATATTATACTTGTAAGGCAAAGGGCAATCGAATTGGAGCGTCTTCTTCTACCAATTTATACCAATTACTTGTAAGCCGCCAAACAAAACAGAGAAAGTTAATCAAAGCCACAAACAATCTGTATGGTGTTTATACATTAGCATTCTAAATCTTTAATAATCAAAAGAAGTTAAAAATAAAGTTAAAAAGAACCTTGAAATGGGTTCATGTGTCTAATTTTCCCTTTCGCCATCAGAACCTCATCCAAATCCGCTGACTGAAGCGCTCGCCTGCTAATTTCCATCCAATGGAGCTCCCCTTCTTTCAGGCGATAATAAGATGCTTCAAACAATAGATAATCATATAAACAGAGATGATTTTCTTATATTATGATGAAATCAAGAGCAACAGCATAAAAATCATTCAACGAAATTAGGGTTTTCTTATAACAACTACAAAATCACAAACAGAGATGGAATCCAACTTACCGATGCTTCACTTTCAAAGGATGATGATGATAAAACAAAGAAGGCGACTTGAATGATGCTTTGAATCCTCCGATTAAAAGCAGTAAATTGTATATACGCCTAAAAATTGGAAACGGTTCCATAATTTAGCAATAGATTTTATGGTAATTGATGAATCGTTCAACTTTCCATATATAATCTAAGAAGCGATTTAAAGAAGAAGGAACGAATTGTGAGGCGGTAAGGAGAATTCATTGAGAATTCAGAGAATTGAGAGAAATGGCGCCTAAAAACCAATTATCTGGCCAAAGACCATTGCCACGTCATGGTCAAATGGTCAACATTATTTTGCTTTTGTATAAGAGATTGATAAGCAATCTAAATAATAAAATCAAACCTTTTAATATTGAATATATAAAACTTTTAACACAAGCAATCTAAAGAGAAGCTTGCAGAACAACATCAAAATAATTTCTTTAGCCATCTTGTAAGAATGGCATGTTAGAGATGTTGAATACATCTCTTCACTACCAACAATCAGTGAAAACATGTCCGGCCTTTTAAGCAATCTTAAAATTAAACCAATATGAATCAATATATCTTCTAACGTAAAGTAATGATTCAAATTTAAGACAAATTTTCAGAAACGCTAAAAGGCAATATGCTATTATATTATACTAGGTTATAACCCCGTGTATTGCACGGGGTTGAATAAATAAATTTTATATACTAAATAATAAAAATAATATATTTTTAAAAACCTCATTTATTGTACGGGTTGAATAAATATAATTTTATATGTTAAATAATAAAAAGTTATATCTTTAAGAACCATATTGTACGGGTTGAAAAAATGTAATTTTAGATACCAAATAAAAAAGTTATATCTTTAAAACCACGTGCATTACATGTGTTGAATAAATGTAATATTGTTTACCAATAATAAAATAATACATCTTAAAAAAACTCATTTATAACACGGGTTGAATAAATGAAATTTTATTTACCAAATAATAAAAAATTAAATCTTTAAAAATATGTGCATTACACGGTTTGAATAAATGTAATTTTCTCTACTAAATAATAAAATATATATATCCTTAAAAACCCCCGTTTATTGTACGAATTGAATAAATCTAATTTTATTTATCAAATAATAAAAAGTTATATCTTAAAAAACCTCATGTATTACATGGGTCAAGTAAAGTAAATGTATAAATGATAAATAATATTAGTTAATTTTGTTTTAAGTTTCGTAAAATCTATTTGATAACAAATTAAATAAAACATTCAAATATAATTAATTTAAATAAATAATATTATAAATGAGAAGGAGATTAAACTAAATAATAATTATCCATAAGATATTAATCTAATAATATTTTGTTTGCGGATTATCTATAATATAAGATATTAAAATAAATAATCTTTCTTGGAGGGTTATCTATAATTAATTAGAAGAAATTAAACTAAAATTATAATTATCTATAAGAGATTAGCTAATATGATGACAAGTGTCCCTAAAGTGGGTTTTCTTTTATTATATAGTATAGATTGGTATTTATTTTGTGATACATAGTAAAACCTCTATAATTTAATACTCGATAAATAAATAACATCGATAAAATTAATAATTTGTCTGGTCCCAACTCGGGATCAATACAAACTTGGACCCCAATCGATAAAATAATAAGATAATAATTTTTTTGAAATCGCAATGTAAATATATTTGTCTCAGTGAAACTATAAATTAGTAATTACTAAAAGATTCCAAAATTATTGAATTGTCTAGTAAAAAATGAATATATAGTCACTTTTTTTTGGGTAAATTACACTTTTCGTCCTTTATGTTTGTACCGGATTGCAACGGATAGCCTTTAACTTCAATAATTACAGTTACAATCCTTTATTTGCAAAATCCGTTACACTATACGTCCTTTCACTCTAACCTGATTAAAATTTTCAGTTAAATCTAACTAGTTAAGGATAATTTAGTAATTTTACTTATTAACTAAAGAAAAAATAAAAGATAATTTAAAAAATCCACTTCATCATCATGATTAGTATCTTTTTCTTTTTACATTCTTTCATTTTTCTTTATTCTTTCACCATCACCATAACCCCTATCTCTCTCCAACAACCACCACCACCCCATCTCTCTCCAACCAACCCCCACCCTATCACCACCAAATCCACCACCACCAAATATGTCGCTGCCACCAAATCCACCACCGCCACCACCACCAAAGTTGTCGCCACCAACACCAAATCCGCTGCCGCCACCATCACCACCAAATCCGCTGCTGCCAGCACCACCAGTGGCAGATCTAGGATTCGCGCCAAGCGGTAACGTTTTATAAATAAGTGGTAACGAAATCGAAAAAAAGTCAAATTTTTCCAAAATTTACACTAATTTTACACTACCGCCGGAACGCCAAGCCATAGCGGATGCCACCCCTTAATACATAGTACATCCGCCCCTGACCACCACAACCTTTATCTAGCTCTGACTAATTTTACTGTAGAACAGATCTTGTTCAAGTTACATCCAGTCAACATCAGCCTCAACCGCAGTACGTTGGGTATTCACAGGTTCACCACCCGCCTCAGTCTGTTGCTAGTTCTGCTTCTGGTGTCAGGCCTGGGGCTAACTATGGATATGAGTTTGCTGATCCCATACAAGGACAACCTATATACTATGCGTGTTCATAGTCATCTACCTTTTTTTTTTTGAAAATAAGGTCATCTACATTCTACTGTCTATCTTTTTTCAAGATTGTGGAAGGGATCTTACTGTAGAACAGATCTTGAAGATCTGAATCAGCTGGATTGTTTTGATTTTTTGAATCTTGGAAGTATGAGATGAGAATTTGAGATTTGGGGGTGTTTGGGATTAGAGATGGTGTTTAGAGAGAGAATAGGGTGTTTATATGTTTAATTACTTTTTATGTTTTATTTTTAGTTTACTTTTTTAAATTTATTGATAAAATGACTGAATTACCCTCATGGGCAAAACACATACTATATTTAACTGAAAATTTTAACTAGGTTAGTGCTAAAGGACGTAAAGTGTAACGAGTTTTGCAAATAAAGGATTGTGACTGTATTTATTGAAGTTAAAGGCTATCCGTTGCAATCCGGTACAAACATAAAGGACGAAGAGTGAAGAACCCCAATATGGATTGAAAGAGATTTTGTAGCTTGATTAATTTTCTAATATTTGCAAGGTTTCTTGTGGACCAAGTTTTGGTCATCACTTGCAATCCCGTTTTCCGATTGTAAATATTGGCATTGAATTATACTTTATTTAAAGTTTTTAAAATGTCTTCCGTTACTCTATTTATAGAAAAAAGGATCTTAACGTTTACGAGAAAACTTTAAGATGGTTTGGATATCTACTACTTTTAATAAAGCAAAACCAACTTGGCATTTACTTAGGCTGTCTCTTTTTCATTTGAGCGGCAATTGAATTCCTCTTTCACTCTTTTTGAAACCTCTAAATTTCTTTTTCTTTGGAAACCTAATCAATTCTCTCAATTGAAATCAATCTCCAATTTATCATCTCTTCATCATTCATCAGTTGAAATCATTCTCCACCGCCTCATGCTTCAGCCGTTTCTCTCCTCCAAACCCTAATCCCAAATTTGTTATCCTCCATTGATCATCGCCTCCTCCAAACCCTAATCCCAAATTTGTTGTCCTCCATTGATCGTGGCCTCCAGTTACAGGTTTCTGGTATGTGGTCCCGGAAGAAGAAATCTCAACCTATCATCTTCTCAACGCTGAGCACCACTTCAGTTTGTTCAAAACAAAGTTTGAATAAGGCCCCGATTCTTCCGACTGGTTATTTGTATTTGTATTAAAAATCAGGTATGTTTATTGATCGATTTTATGTTATTTAATAATTTGTATTTGTATTTTGGTTGATTTGTTTTAGATATTATGATTGATTAATTAATGTGTAGGATGTTGTTGAAGGGTTCGTGTGGATCGTGCTGGTCGTTTAGTTCAACCGGGAGCTTTGGAAGGATCTCACTTTCTTCAAACACGGGAGTTGGTTAGTCCCCTGTAAACAACAACTTGTGGATTGTGATCATGGGATTCAAATGGTTTCTGTTATGGACTAATACCATTGCAAGGTATGGGACTTGTCCCACATCGGTTGTATGGGTAACTGATGTGGGGTTTATATACCAAATGGGCTCTCTCACCCACCAGACTAGTCTTTTGGGTTGTGTTCTCCTGTTTGGTATGTAACATTGGTATCAAAGCCAGAACTCGGAGTGGTGGCCCACGGAGTGGTGGCCTGGAGAGAGCCAGCCGTGACCAACGTGGCCGTGACCAACGAGGCTCGGAGTGGTGGCCCATTGAGTGGTGGCCTGGAAAGAGCCAGCCATGACCAACATGGCCGTGACCAACGAGGACGTTGGCCCTTAAAAAGGGTTGATTGTTATGGACTAATACCATTGCAAGGTATGGGACTTGTCCCACATCGGTTGTATGGGCAACTGATGTGGGGTTTATATACCAAATGGGCTCTCTCACCCACCAGACTAGTCTTTTGGGTTGTGTTCTCCTGTTTGGTATGTAACAGTTTCTCATTGGGGTTTTAGGTTTTTGTTGATTTTAATCTTTGCTGATGATCATATTATGAATCAGGTTTATTAATGTGTTGTTTTTGTTAAATAAGATTCCGGCATAGTTTGGGATCTTTTTGGTTACAGAGTTGTGTATTTTTTTATGACTATATGAGAAATTGAGAAGTTGAAGTTATAATTACTAGAGGGTTTTATTTGATGCCATAGTCATAGTGCTTTTAATCCGTGTGTCATTTTGGAAAATTGTAGGTTATATATAATTAACTAATGATTAATGGATGTTGATCAACATAGACTATGTTTAGTGGGTGTTAAGGATGTGCCACCTCACCCCATGGAGCGCCAAACACTACTCCGTGGGTACCAAGGAGGGGCGCCAAGAATGGGGGCGCCATGGTTATAACAGGCGTGAGAAGTTGTGCAATCAAGTTTTTTTAGCCAATCGCACCATGACAAGTTACACTTCCTTTTTAATATCTTTTTTACTTTATTTTATTTATTTTAGTTAAAGCCTCACTCTCTAAATGTCTGGAACTTTTTCAATTTTTTTAGTTAAACTACTTAACATATTCTTAGACAAAAGTGACATTGATGATAAAGCATGAGGTGATATTTATATAATTAGCGTGTTCATTTTTATGGTAAGAGTTAAATGGTTCATTCTTAGGATCTGTAACATCTGTTTCTTTTTTTTATGTATATATATAAAAGTGAAAATCCATGTTTGAACTTGTATGTGTATATTTTTTCTTGACTTGGATAGCATAGAGTCTAACAGAGGGCATTATTGTTAATTTTTGAAAGCGTGTACCGGTAGGGATGAGCGTGGTACCGATATCAAAAATCGGCAACAGGTACCGGTACTTAAATTGTTCGGTACGGTACGAGACCGGTATTTGAAGGTAAAAATCGGTATTTTACCGGTGTCGTACCGAACCAAAAGTATCGGTACCAAAAACTCCAAAAAGTGGTTTCCGAATCAGTTCCGAAAATAATCCGGTACGAGAAATTTGATACCGGTACTAAGTACCAAATGCTCATACCTATTACAGGTACCCAAGTATATGGGTGAATATAGGACTTTTCTATATTAGGAGCTCTTTAAGTAGTTTGCTCTTTATGCTGTGTGAGTGGAGTTTTCAGTTTAAATGCATCAATATGGGTTGTATGTTATCTCCTTCGGGTCAAATGTTTATTGACATTGATTTTTTTCCATACTTTCACAACTTTTGATACCATTTTGCATTTATTTGTAAACTACATTTAATTATGAAACTTTTGTCACAGGTCTGGCGATTCATTGCTAATGGTGATCTACTAATGGTATCTCACAGGGCAAATGATGTGTGCTGCTAGCAACACGTAAGCTTAGAGCAGCCATGATAAATAGGAGCGTGAATGTGTGTATACAAGAAAGTGAAATACAAATAGGAGTATTGGATTTTAATAATCCAAACTATTAGCTGTTTGCCGGTAACAATCTCAACTTCAAAAATAACCAGTGGTGGTCCCCCACCTTTTCACATATTGTAAACTAATGGACTTTTACTAAAAAACCTTAATTTCTTTTTGTCCTCTTATCCTATTCGGTTTAGTAAAGGTCCATTGGTTTACAATATACGAAAGGTGGGACCACCACTGTTTATTTTTTAAGTTGGGACCGTTGCCGGCTAACAACTAATAGTTAGGATTATTAAAATCCATTGTTCCATATAAATATTATTATCATTTTTAGAGTTATCCATGAACTCAACATTTTTTATATTTTGTAGCTTATCTTTTCATGAGAACAAAGAAAAATGAGAGCATAAAGGAAAATGTGACTGCTGCTACTTCTACTCCCACATATGTTGTTTCAGTTAGTGTTACATCAACATCCCACCCGTGTTGTAAATTACTGTGTGTAAATTATCTTTGTTAAACATAAAACTGACAACTAAATCAGAGTATTAATTGCTATTCGGAAGAAAAAAAACTAATTATTAATTATTTAGCTTTGATATATATTAGTAGAATTTCATATTTAACTTGATTCAGATATCTATTGGGTATGTTTCTGAATATTTGGTTGCATCTTTAAGCTAAATTATGTTGTTTGGTGGATTTTTAAAAATTGAGGTTATGCATATGCTTAAAAAAATTTGGATGTGTTTTTTAAACAGATTATCGTCGCTTGAAGACTGAGGATCAAGTAATAAATAACCAACTAATGTAGCTGGGGAAATCGATCAATAGGTATATACTTCTTTATTCTTTGTTGTTAATCCTACCTCGGCCATATGATGGTGAGACTATTTCTTTGAACAATAAGAATCGCATTCAATGCTATTAGTAATTTTGTTAACACACTAATGATGGGTTGACTCAAAAAGTCAAGTAACTAAGCATGTAATTAATTGTTTGTAGGGGAGGGCAGTGTCACTCAGGAGGGCAATGTCGCACAAAGCTTAGACCGTTTTCGGTACCGTACCCTACCATACTGAACGTTTTTGGTACCAATTTGGTACCCACTTTTGGCGTTTTCGGTACGGCATCGGTATTTTACCGGATTTTACACACAAATTTCGGTACGGTACCCTACCATACTGAACGTTTTCGGTACCGGTACCCATATTTGACGATTTTGGTACCGGTATTTTTTGTACAATAGATACTTACCATTTGGAGTAGATGGGATGCTTGCAGGTGCTTTTACAGGTATATTATGAAATGGATCACTCCAGCGAATATATGGGCTGATACTAAAAAACAAGAAGACCGGCTAAGGTAAATTCTGATACATACAATGTAATAATATGTTACTTTATGGCAATATGTTACTTTATGGCTGTCCTGTACATACTCCTTTACCCTGCAAGTAATTTTTGTAGGGCTTCTGAAGTTGATTTATCACAGCTTGAGAGTCCTTTTAAAGCTGCTTTTGTTTCCGATAATGTCAAAGGTGGAGCTTGCCGAGGTGCAAAAATTAATAAACCTGAAAATGTTCAATTGGTAAGCGGATTTACTTCTACTTTAACTTTGTCTGTGTATATTATTTATCCCTTTCCATTTTTAAGGTCTAGCTAAATCTATCAGACATGGATGTGGTTGAAAATACAATGATTGTTCTCATCCATTTGTAATATTATTGTAATCTCGGATTATGTAATGGTTGAATGTTTCTCTTTTAGGATCTTCTGATACTTGGATTCGTCAACTTCATCATACATATATAGATTAACAAAATCATTATATTATTGATACTATTGTTGATTTATCAATGTAAGTTTTAGAAGCTTCAAGACATAGATTTGCATAATAAAATTTAGCATTTTTATGTGGTACCGGTACGGAAAATCATCAAAACTAGGTACCGGTACTGGTACCGAACATGTTTTGTATGTATCGGTATTTGAAGGTAAAAATTGGTATTTTACCGGTACCGATACCGATACCGAAAGTACCGGTACCGAAAATGCCAAAAAGTGGGTACCGGTAATAGTACCGAAAAAATTAAGTAGGGGAAATTTGGTACCAGTACGAGACCGGTACTCAGTATGAAATGCTCATCCCTATGCAGCTGCACACGATTCCCTTGCTACAGAATATGTGGTTGAGATAAGTAAAGTCAATAAAAAGAGAAGACGTTGACTTTACTTGAAAATATGAAAGCTGGTTAGAAAATTGAATCTTTTTTGTATCCCATGTAATATGCAATATATTTTATATATTTTGTCTTTCAAACCATTTGAATTACTTTCATATAATTCTGCCTTCAATTTACACATCTCAATCCTCTAATCAAAAAGCTTCCTTATGGTGTTAAATCAGATGGCTTCCTTCTGCTATTAGTATTGTAAGTTAACAACTTAATTTTTAGATATTTGTTAATAGTGACAATGAACAAAACTATACTTATCTATTTGATGTTTCTAGATACCATATGTGGGGCTTCTTAAAAGACCACTTGGTGGAATCAAGACCATTTGGGTTGGTTGAAGACAAGAAGTGGGTTGTGACAAGGTTTTTCCGAAGAACCAAATGATGGAGAATAGCAATGGAGGTTGTCTTTGAGGTTCGGGAAAAGGGTTTAAATCTTGATGTTTTTGCTTACAGTTCGCTGATTAATGGGTTCATCAAGCAAGGTGATCTCTCAGAAGGCCTACCAATTGTTCGATGAAATGCAACTGAGAAACGTTCGTCCAAATATTGTCGCTTATAATACTTTGGTTAATGGGTTATGCTGGTGATGTTAAAACCTAAAAGAGCAAAGGAGTTGTTTGATGAAATACATGAGGAAGGTGTGATGATCAACACCTGGACTTATACTACATTAATCAGGAAAGATGTTGGAGTGAAGGACCCTTTCTAGATTCCACCACCTGGTTGGAAGCCCGATTCTCCTGTCCAGGATCCCATTGTGGCAAAAGAAATCAGGAATCTCTAAGAAATAATTTCAAATATCAAAAGGTGATAAAACTTAACTATATTCAAAAGATTATTATATAATGTTCACTTTTAAAACAGTTTGAAGGTCTAATCGATGGTTTAATTTTTTGGTCCCTTCACAGGGATTATGAGGAGGAATTAGGAAAACTGAAAAGGTAATTAATTTGTTTATTAATTATGTGTGTAAACAGGGAGGTCCAGGAGTTGAGTTCAAAGAAAGATGAAAGTCAAGCTATTGTGGTTTCTCTACAAGTTGACCCAGTTCGTAAATAACCAACTGATATCTTTAATTTTATGTTTGATTCAAAGTCAGATGTTTGCCTGGTTTATGGTGTGAATTTGGTTAAAAAGTTTACAAATTTATTTGCAGGTTGCTGAGTCACTCGAGCACACGGTTCTCGGCTGGCGTACTGTCCCAACAGATAATATAGGCCGGTCTTTATCTTTGTTAATTGGTATTTGCATATGTTACATACTAAGAAGGGTGTCAATGGTAGCCATCCGGCTGCATTGAACCTTCAACACGGTGGGGTCCGGGACTTCTATATATGTTTTTTTTATCATCTAGGTATGTTAATTATTTTTGTTCATGTTTATTGAGCTATGCAGATCTTGGGAACGGAAGGTTTACGAGCTACATGGCACTGGCAATTATATTTTTTCATAAACTTGATTCTTTGTAAATAATAGAAGTAGATGTGTGGTGTCTTCGAGAATATACCTCAGACCGCAATTTCGATTGACATAGAGCAAACTTATTTATTTGTTAAACATAAAAAAGTTAAAACTTAGAACCACAATATTAACATTTTGATATTTGCATTGTCTGGCAGGGTCCCTCATTCTGGCGATCGATCTATAAAGCTATGCTACATCACATTTGCTTCAAATTCCTGGATCTAAGCCCTTGAAAAGATGCATCCACATTTGGCTTTGTTTATTCAGGTTTGAGCATTTTTCTTCATTTTTCATATTGTTTGACACTGAGGAATGATGGTTTTAAACTCACTAATTGAACCGTAAAATTAAGTTTTAAACTTTGACTAAGTCACCGTATTTGGAATTTGATGGTGAGGTCAGTTAATCTTTTCTAGAGGTGGTAAAATAGATTGGCTGGGCTGGTTGGTTAATGGGACAACTAATAAACATCTCGGTATAAGATGGGCCGGTAAATGAAGGCTGAGGTAGTCGAATTCAAATGTAGGATGCCTACTGTTTTGGTCAAAAATTACCGAAGCAATTAAGTGATTAAATTAGTTAAGTGAGGTAGTGTTCTTAAAAGGTGTGTCGAAAATGTTCAAGTTAAGTTGTTTGCAAAAACAGTTTGAGGATACGGCTTAGGATACAGAGCTGTATTTATGATCAAACAATGAGCAAAAAAGGTAAAGGGTGACACCGGATATACGAGGAAAGCCCTTGATCAATCTAGATCGCCGGCACAAAACCTCGGGAGCTAACAATCGTAGCTGCCTTGTTCTTCTATTACTTCAAATGTCGGGATACAGTGCAAGATATGATGCGGATCAACTAGGTGTTACAACGTGATTTGATTACAAGTGTTGGCGTGTAGTGATTGCTAGTAACTAGAGAGTAAAGTGTGCGAATGAAAGTGAGTGCCTTAACTTGATCCGATCATACTATTTATAGCTAAACGAAAACAACTAACTTTCCTATTAAACCGAGATGCCCCGAATATTCCCAAGTAAACGTTGCAGCCCTGGTCTTTCGGAATCAACGTCTCTATTCCAACTGATTTGCCCGAGTCTTGGGGGGGAAGAAGTCTTCTTGAACGTTGGAGACTTGTAACTCTTAATCTGCACGTGATTAATTCAGTCAATACCAGGATATCGTACCAGGATGTTACCAATATCCTGACTCGGTATCCTGATCACAAGTAAACAATCAAAAGCAGAATATTAGTCAGGATATATGCTTAGAAAATGACCCATAACAATTGTCCCCAAAATATACCTGTTAGAATTCTGAATTCAAACAGATATATTTTTAAATTTTATCACCTGGATCGAGGCAATTAAAACGAAATGACGGTCAAGATAGCAATGTGTAACTTCCTACGCGGTTTTCACTCGATGGATGTCTACTACGCCCCTATATCTTCTCTCTTTTTGTTTGAAAACCAGATATCATCAACGGAGTCTCCAGGTAATTCCTTACTTTTTTCTTCATTTTCTGTCAATCTCTTTTCCTTTACTTGCAATGGCCACTAGAACTTTTTCTCAAACCGGCGAATCGTCCGAGACCTTTGTCCAGCAAAATCTTCTTAAAAATCCCGAGAAGCAGATTTGTGCTTTTGATAACGCGGACATTGCAGCGCTGAGAGCCTCCGGCGCTTTCCCTGATGGCACAGTCTTTAGACCATTTGATCGATCAATTCGATCGGACGTTTCTTCTGCTGATTGGGTCTGCTTCCCGGCATACCCTTTCTCGCTAGGTCTTCGGTACCCATTTCCCGAGTTTATGATGCAATTCTTCCGAACCACTGGTATCTCCTTTACACAAACCATGCCCATGGTTTGGAGAGTACTGATTATACTCAACCAAATCAAAAATCTTCATTGTCCTGACCTCTGCATCGAGGATATCCCAATCTCCTATCGCCTCCGGTCACATGGTTCTAGTCGATTCTTGCTTTTTTCAACTTCTAGTAAACCTCTCATCCTTAAAGCTTCCAAAAACGAAGATGGTTGGCAACGCAAATTCTTTTTCGTCAAGCGAGATTCCATCTACGAGGGTGCTAGCCTTCCGGTGGAGTGGTTAACCACCGGTAGGGTTTAGGGCTTCAAACATATCCATAGACACTTTCAGGCTTCTGTCTCGTGCTAATATTTTCTCATTTGGTCTTTTTTGCAGTGAACTTTAAGGAAGTAGCTCCCCCTACTGCAGAATCTGAGAAAAGGATTAAAGCAATTTACCAGCTACCAGAAGGTGATAGGAGTTTTTCTACACACATCCCAAGTTCCAGTCAATATTCATCATCTGAAATGTCCGGTAAGAGTTATTTTGTAATATAATTAATTAATGCAATATAACGAAAGAGCAATAAGGATTTAGAATTCCCCCTTTATGCTGCACCAGCCAAGATCCCCGAGGTTTTCGATCTTGAGGAGCTGGATAGTTACTCCGACCACGTCCAAGTTAAGAAGGAACCCAGTCCCAAGGCTACGGCTTCATCTAAGCCCAGTAGCTCTAAAACCATCATCATACCCAAACCTTCGCCAGCCACAACGCCCTGGGGTTCAAATTCTCGCAAGAGGAAAGAGACCGATTCACCCACCATCTCTGACACATTCCCTTATGAGAATCATGGGTTCATTGAGGCAAGCGGGTTTATGACCTCCTTTCTTAATCAGGTATAAATTCCCATTCCACATCCTGCACATATATGTCAGACCTATATCCTAGTTTTCATTATACATGTGTTTCTGGATACAGGGCCTTGAGCGTTTAGTTCATTTGTATCAAGAATCCTGTGGGCTCATCAAAACACTTGAGTCCAAGTTGAAGAAAGCTGAGGTTACCATTTCCGATCAAGGCATAATTGTTGCGGCCAAAACTCAACATTACGAAGACAAGTTCAAGGCCATGACTCAGGAGCACCAAGCCGCTCTAAAAAAAGCCACTCGCGAAGCCCAAACCCAACTGGATGCTGTACATGCCCAACACGAGCAGGATATGGCTACTTACCGGGAAAGCCTCAAAGGTTCTGTTGTTATCTCTCTCTTGCAGGCTCGGCTAAAAATGGCTCACGAGGCCAAAGCCCTGGGCTTCGAATGTCCTTCTTGGAACGTCGATGCCTGGGAGACCAAGCTAAAAACTCTTGGAGGCCAACCCATAGAACATCCCGTTAAGTCTGCAGCTGCAGGATCTCCAAAGGCGATGGAAAAATCATCAGGTAGCGACGACAAGACTGAGAAGGATATTCAGGCTGATCCTGAGGCGAATGCTGGTGAAGATGCGATGATTGAAGAAGGCGTTGCTCCCTAAAACTCGTTTCTTTTAAATTTGATGCTTATGTTCGAACAATTTTACTTCTGCATTAAAACAACTTGATAGACGAAGGTGGATGGGTCCTAGGTTTTAGGATGAAGCCTTCGGTTATCAACTAGTATTGCTTATTTCAGATAATTTCATCTTTCGATTTACTTGTTGTTGCCTTTCAATTTTTATTATGCATTACTTAGTTTAAATTTTAGCTTTGCAAAATTTGTGCCATTACCTTTTGAAAATATCCTGATCAATATACTCAGTGGTATCCTATGAAGACTCTTGTCAAATAGAACTTCTCATAATCCAAGCAATTTAGACAAAGTTTCTAAAGAATAAAAGATAGTTTATTTTCCATTTTGATATCACTTGTTTGACCAGAGTATTTATTTTCAACCCAAGTATCATTGCCCAAGTATTCCAATCAAATATCCCAAAAACGTATCCCAAAAACACATTTTGAGAACATATCCTAAAGATACATTCTCATCAGGATATTCGAGCCTCAAACATAGTTTCAAGAGTTTAAACAACTTGCAAAGGAAAGATCATACCAGGAATAGGGTGTAGCCCTAGTATCGAACTTTTAATCCTTTTGCAACTTCTTCAACTAAGATGTCCCCAGTCCGAAATACTTAGTGCATTGAATTTGATTCTTCGAGCTTTACACAATCGTCTTAGGAGGAATGTCCCCTGTGCATAAAGTCTTCGAACACTTAGAAAATTTTCAAGTTTTAACTGTTTGGACAGTTCTAGTGTTACTGGGGTAAAACCCAAAAACATACTGGAGATAAATCCTTAGTATCCTGGGGAAAATCCCATAGGTATCCTGGGGAAAATCCCAAATTTTCATGCGTTACAGGCGGGAGTGTATAAACTCCAAGACTTAGAAAGGTGACAACCTTTAAACCTTAGAGAGTATGAAAATACCCTTACGTCAGAGAGGGTGATCAATCCTCATATACCTTGAGAATCCAGGATATAGCTAACAGTGACGAATTTGTCAGCCACTTTTACATGAACTGGTCCCGCCACCTTGAACAATTCCTAGATAACTTGCGCTCCTGGCGGGGTGTTTAAACCCAATTCGAGAGAAAGGTGAATACCTTTAAACCTGTGAAGGGATCAGTATCCCTTAAACGTGAGAGAAGGGCCCAATTCTCTAATCTTTTGAAGTATCTTGAATGTATATCCTGGATCTACATCCCGAAACGTATACTGCAAAACAACTGCAAGCTAAGGTGGGTGTTAGCCTGGCTAACACCCCTCCGATGCTTAAGTCAGTAATGGGTTAAAGCAATAAATAATATTAAAATTTAATAAAAGAGATAGAATTCATACCATCCTGAGCTAGAATTTAGATTCCTAACTCACTTGAAATAGAGCTTTAGGTGTATAGCATTCCAGGATCTTGGTAGCATATCCCCCTCCATATCCTTGAGTCGATATGCTCCTTTCCCTGATTCTGACTCAATCTCATAGGGTCCTTCCTATTTTGGGGCCAACTTTCCATCAGCAGGATTAGTAGTATTCTGGAAAGCCTTTCTTAATACCCAATCTCCGACCTGGAACCTTCTGGTCCTTATATTCTTGTTATATGCTTTAGATATCCTCTGTTGATATGCCGCCATCCTTAGCCTTGCTGCGTCTCTTGTCTCATCAACAGTATCCATTTCCTCACATAGGACTTCAGGATTCTTCCCAGGATCCCGGAGGTTGGATCTTGCCGAAGGTATTACCATTTCTGTCGGGATCACCGCTTCTGCTCCAAATACCAAGGAAAACGGGGTTTGGCCAGTTGCATTTTTCACCGTCGTTCTATCAGCCCACAAAACAAAGGGTAGTTCTTCTGCCCATCTTCCTTTTTTAGATCCTAGTCTCTTTTTCAGGTTTTTAACAATTATCTTGTTTGAAGATTCTGCTTGTCCATTTGCTTGAGGATGTACCGGTGTAGATGTAACCATCTTGATTCCCCAATTCTTACAAAAGTCAGTTGTTCTCTTACTTATAAACTGAGATCCATTATCACAAATAATTTCAGCTGGTACTCCGAACCTAGTCAGGATATTCCATTTTATGAAAGATACCACTTCTTGATCTCTAACTTGAACGAAAGCTTCAGCTTCGACCCACTTAGAAAAATAATCGGTCATTGCCAACATGAAGACCTTTCCTCCTGGAGCCTTTGGCAATTTTCCTACTATATCCATTCCCCACTTCATGAATGGCCAAGGGGAAGCTATAGGATAAAGTGGCTCGGCCGGCTGATGTAATATATTACTGTGCTTTTGACATGCATCGCATCTTCGAGCATATTCTGCAGCATCTTTTCTCATGGTTGGCCAATAATATCCTGTTCTTAATACCTTTGAGAATAACGACCTGCCCCCAGTATGATTACCACAATCCCCTTCGTGTATATCCTGAAGCACTTTCTTGGTTTCGGGATCCTCTAAGCACCTTAGATATGGTCCTGCAAGAGATTTCTTATACAAGACATTATTTATAATAGTGAATCATGATACCTTCATTCTAAAGGCCCTAGGATTCACATCCTTTGGGATGTGTCCTTTCTTGAGATATCTTATGATTGGAGCCATCCAAGACTTAGGATCCTTCTTAGAATACTCATCATCAGGATCCTGAACACATCCCACTTCCTTATGCTGAGGATCCGTCGCAGGATATAGGATGTGTAATATTGGTATTTGGGCTCCTTCCAGTATCCTGACTGATGATCCTAGATTGGCCAAGGCATCAGCTTCAGCATTATCCTCTCTTGGTACCTGTTCAAGTGTAAAAATATCGAAATATCCTGCTAATTTTTTGAGAATTTCGAGGTACTCGATTAACTTCTCACCTTTAACTGCATGGGTTCCAAAGAATCAACATATACTTGCAAACTCCTGATATTCATACTTTTAGCCAATTCTAATCCTGCAATTAAAGCTTCGTATTCTGCCTTATTATTAGTGGCAGGAAACTCACATCTAATAGCCTGGGGTAATATGTCCCCATGTGGCGATTTTAGTAGTATACCCAAACCTACACCTTTTACATTAGATGCACCATCAGTATATAAGGTCCAGGATTCTAAGTTCTCTCCTAGCTGTTGTACTTCTAAGTCTACTTCATTTTGAATATCACTACTAAAATCAGCCACAAAGTCAGCTAATGCCTGAGACTTTATGGCATTTCTAGGTTCATATACTAGATCAAAGGCACTTAATTTTACTGACCATTTAGCCATCCTACCTGACATTTCGGGTTTCCTAAGCACATTTTTAACAGGATAGTTGGTTTTAACATGAATCCTATGTGTTTCAAAATAATGTCTAAGTTTTGTTGACGCCATAACTAGGGCTAATATCAGTTTCTCTAAGTGAGAATACCTAGTTTCAGCATCTAATAAACTTTTACTAACATAGTAAATAGAATACTGCTGACCTTCATGATCCTTTACAAGGACATCACTTACTGCATTTCCTGATACTGCAAGATACAGGGATAATGGTTCACCATCCTCAGGCTTCATCAACAGGGGTGCAGTTGAAAGATACTGCTTCAGATCCTGCAAGGCTGCTTCATGCTTTTCATCCCACTCGAATTTCTTATTTTTCTTCAGAATATCATAAAATTCCTTGCATTTTTCCGAGGATCTCGAAATAAATCTGTTCAATGCTACTACTCGGCCTGTTGATCGTTGAACATCCTTCATATTTGAAGGATATTTGATATCCAAGATAGCTTTAATCTGCTCCGGGCTTGCCTCTATCCCTCTTTTAGTCACCATATATCCTAGAAACTTTCCTGCCTCCACTCCAAAATGGCACTTTGCAGTATTTAGTTTCATGTTATACTGATCCAGGATGTCAAATGCTCCCTTAATATCCTAGAGGTGATCCTCAGACTTTTTGGATTTTACCACCATATCGTCGATGTATACCTCCATGGTGTCCCCCAGCTTCTCTTTAAACATCATGTTCACCAATCTCTGTTATGTTGCACCTGCATTTTTCAAACCAAAGGGCATAGCAGTATAACAAAAAATACCTGTGGGTGTCATGAAAGCAGTATCCTTCTGATCAGATGGTTCCATTTGGATTTGCTGAAATCCTGAAGAGGCATCCATGAAGGTTAACATCTCGTGGCCAGCGGTTGTTATGGCTCATTTTCTAAGCATACATATCTTGAACTATATCCTGCTTTTAATTGTTTATCTGTGATCAGGATACTGGACGGGGATATTGCTAACATCCTGGGTGATATCCTGAGGTATATCAAATTAATCACGTGCAGGTTAAAGACTGGGACTTGCCAACGGTCAAATGGACTTCATCTCCTCAAGACTCGGGCGTATTTGTTAAAGGAGAGACGTTGAACCCGAAAGACCAGGTCTACAACGTTCTACTAAGGAATATTCGTTGGATCCCGGTTATGTAGGATAGTTAGTTACATTTGTTTTACTATAAATAGATGGGGGCGGATCAGATTAAGGCACTCAACTTACACATTTTCAAACACTTTTTCTCTAGCTCATTGCAAACACTACACACAACACTTGTATTCGAATTACATTGTAACACGTAGTCGATCCGCACCACATCCTGCACTGTATCCTGATATTTGAAGCAATAGAAGAACAAGGCAGCCGCGATTGTCAGCTCCCGAGGTTTTATGCCGGCGATCTAGATTGATCAAGGGCTTTCCTCGTACATCACGTGTCAACCTTTACTTTTTTGCTCATTGTTTGATCATAGATATAGCTCTATATCCTGAGCCGTATCCTGAAACTGTTTTCATAACTAATTTGGTTAACACATTTTTCACACATAATTTTAGCACACTACCTCACTTAACTAATTTGATCACTTAATTGCTTAGGTAATTTTTGACC
The DNA here is from genome assembly GCA_030545235.1 of Helianthus tuberosus. NCBI lineage: Eukaryota > Viridiplantae > Streptophyta > Magnoliopsida > Asterales > Asteraceae > Helianthus > Helianthus tuberosus. The sequence continues at coordinate 207,976,187 of CM060367.1, read as the reverse complement.
AAAACAATTTGGCGCCCACCGTGGGGCAAGTGGTGCTACTTTTACTAAAAATCTTTGTGAAATCGTTAATCGGTTTTCTATTTTCAAAACTTTTTGCTACATTGTTTACAATGGCCTCAAGATCAAACATGAGCTCCTCCACTATGTCCGCCGCAACCTCTGCTACTACCGGTTCGGTGCTTCCACCACCTCCTCCAAGGATGCCATTTTCTTCACAATCTCAAGATGTTATCCCTACTCGGAGTGTTCAGGGATCTGCTCCCGTCTTAGCCTCTAATGATGAAATTTTAACTTTATTTGGAAGTGTGCAGGAACAAATGAGGCAGCAACAGGAAACTAATCAAATGCTGTTAAGAGAAATACAACTCTTAAAAGCTAGCTCGAGTAGACCCGCTGAAGAAACTGTCACTCCTATACAGCCCAGGGCTTTGAATTTCAGTTCCGCAGTTTACACTGAGGATAACAGGGGGAATATCGTCCCAAGCCATTCTCAGAATCATACTCCTGAGATACCCTCCTCGGTCAGGATGTCGACTGTGAGGAGTTCGGGATATGCTTCAGGATATGGACAAAATCCTCAGACCGGTAATGTGTCAAATAATAATATTCTTGCTACTAACAACAATGGCTCTTTGCAGGATGCAGGTATGACGTCAACATTTACCAGGGAGCTCCAGAAATTGAAGGACATGATATCCAGTGTACCTGGAGTGGTCCAGCCAATTCCGGAAGTATCCCAAGACAGCCACAGGATATCTCGCTTTGCGTATCCTATCTGTGATGCTGAAATCCCAAAAAGATTCCAGACTACCAACATGAAACTGTATGACGGAACTACGGATCCTGAGGAGCATATTGCCCAGTATAGGGAACAGATGGAAATCAATCCTATCCCTCCAGATCTCAAGGAAGCATGCTTATGCAAGGGATTCGGTTCTACCCTGACAGGATCACCCTTAAAATGGCTGTTAAACGTCCCTCCTCACTCAATTACTTCATTTGCTCATTTGGTTAATTTATTTAATAGTCACTTTTCTTGTAGTCAGAGTTTTGAGAAACTAACCAGTGATCTTTACAGGGTAACTCAAGGGCCTCAGGAATCCTTGAGGGATTATGTGAACAAATTCAGTCGAGAATCCTTGGATATCCCACATCTTGATATTGCAACAGCTGTGCAAGCTTTTAAGATGGGGTTACAAAAGGATTCTCAATTTTATCAGGATCTTGTAATGAATCCCTGCAGGAATCTTGACGAAGCTCGTAACAGGGCTTTGAGATATATCCGTTTGGAAGATGACAAGAAGATGCAGGAGAGGATGAATTCTACCTCAACCTATGAATCAACTAACTGGAAATCAGAATCCTCATATAAGCTATATCGCTCCAAGCCATATGTCAGAAATGATAACAAGAAAGTGAATGCTGTTGAAGACGAGGATCCTGAAGAATATCCTAACTTATCTGAATACTGCTTTTCTGTTAATATACCTGAGTTAATGTATGCTATGCAGGGTTTAGGGGACAAAGCTAGGTGGCCTCGAAAGAACCAGCAGAAAGCTGATTGGAAGGATAAATCCAAATGGTGTGCCTTCCATGAAGACTTCGGACATATGACCGAGGATTGCATTGCCCTAAGGAAAGAAATAAGTTACCTGTTAAGCAAAGGGCATCTGAAGGACTTGCTGGGAAGAAAGAAGAATAAAGGTCAGGATCCCGAGAAGGATCCTGAACGAGCAGCATCACCCCCAGCAGATGCCAAAATAATTAACTTTATTTCAGGAGGATCCGACATTTGTGGGACTTCGTATTCGGCGGCTAAGAGACATGCGAAGGAAGCTAAGAGTGAAAGGGGAGACAAACCAGTCAGGATGACTACCCTCACAACTGATAAAATGATCACTTTCGATAGTGATGACAGGGATACTGTTCAGGATCCTCACCATGATGCTTTGGTAATAACATTATATGTGGCTAACCATTTTGTACGCAGGATATTGGTGGACAACGGTAGTTCCGTCAATATAATTCAGCTGGAAACATTAAAAAGGATGAATGTATCTCCGATGGACATTACTTCGAAGTCCACTGTGCTCGTTGGTTTCAATGGAGAAGCTAGGAATACCGTAGGGGAGATAAAGTTACCAGTATATGTTGAAGGGGTCAACTCGATACAACGCTTCTGTGTGATGGACTCCTTATCCTGCTATAACATCATACTGGGAAGACCATGGATTCACGATATGAAGGCTGTGCCATCAACATATCACCAATGCATCAAGATCCCTACCCCTTGGGGAGTTGTCAAGGTTGAAAGCGATCAGCAGGAAGCGAAAGAATGCTACTCATCCTCGATGAAATCTTCAACCAAGCCTAATCAAGCATAGCAATTAAAGATGCGGGCCCGGGATACCTTGGAAGCTTCGGAGCAGGATGTGAAGAAAATTATCCTGGATCAGGATAATCCTGATATCTCGGTGCTCGTAGGAACCAATATCCCTCAGGATATTGAAGTGCAGTTAACTAACTTTTTGAAATGCAGGATGTCAATGTTTGCATGGAAGCATGAGGATATGACAGGCATATCCAAAGACATTATCACTCACAAGCTTGGAATTGACAGATCATTCAAGCCTGTTCAGCAAAAAAGAAGAAAATTTGCTCCTGAGCGGAATACGATTATCCAAGAAGAAGTTGAAAGATTGTTGAAGTCCAGGATGATCAGAGAAGTCAAGTTTCCAAGATGGCTAGCAAACGTAGTTGTGGTACAGAAGAAACACGGGAAATGGAGAGTCTGTGTAGACTACACGGACTTGAACAAGGCTTGTCCTAAAGACCCATTTCCTCTCCCTCATATCGATGCAATGGTAGATGCTACTGCTGGACATGAAATGTTAACGTTCATGGACGCATCCTTAGGATTTCAGCAGATTCAAATGGAGCCTTCGGACCAGGAGGATACTGCTTTCATGACACCAACAGGTATATATTGCTATACTGCCATGCCTTTCGGTTTGAAAAATGCAGGTGCAACATACCAGAGATTAGTAAACATGATGTTTAAAGATAAGCTGGGGGACACCATGGAGGTATATATTGACGATATGGTGGTAAAATCTAAAAAGGCTGAGGATCACCTCCAGGATATCAAGGGAGCATTTGATATCCTGGACCAGTACAACATGAAGCTGAATCCTGCCAAGTGCCATTTCGGAGTGGGGGCAGGAAAGTTTCTAGGATATATGGTTACAAAAAGGGGGATAGAGGCAAGCCCGGAACAGATTAAAGCTATCCTGGATATAAAATCACCCTCGAATATGAAGGACGTACAACGGTTAACAGGCCGAGTAGCAGCTTTGAATAGATTAATTTCAAGATCCTCGGAAAAATGCAAGGAATTCTATGATATCCTCAAGAAGAATAAAAAATTTGAATGGGGAGCTGATGACTGTCGTCAGAGTCAATCAAAAACCTAATTAAACTACGTAGATAGCGTAAGTAGGGTATCGTATCCACGGGGAATATGTGGTTAGTGTTTAACTAGAGAATTATTATATATTAAAGAGAAGTAACCTCCACCCAAAATCCCGATTGCAAGTTTAACACAAAAACCCATTCACAGATTCATAACACCGCATAGACATGGCCTCAGAATTAATGAATTTGATTAATTATTAGGGATAGTTTTTAAGATTCACCATACAACCTAATAATCCATTTATTTATATCAACTACCCACCAATTTACCAACCCGCTAACGATGCAAGTATATCGCCAATACGCTTGATAAACGACAAATAATTCAAATATAAAAAACGTTTACCAAGAATTCAACACAAGTGGTCAAGCTTTACCAGTTAAAAAGAATCCGCAAACAAAGTTTAATGAAAAACAAAGTAATCGTTCATCCGGGCAGAAGCCACAAGCAAAAAGATAAAGGTAATGTCCTCCAAGTTTCAGATTCTAGGTTTACACAAAACTCAATTTAATCATTAATTGGACACCACATAGACATGGTGCTGAAAAGTTGGTTAATTTAAGTGGTAATAAAAAACAGGTCTTTGTCATCAGATCTTTTACAATTTAATTACCCTATTTACTAGTGTGAGTCAACCTACTCTATGTCACCCAACGAGCTACAAAGTTTTGTCATCAACCGAGCAAGTTGTAAAGTAAGAACTCAAAACACATAAAAATAGTTCAAAGAAATCAACACATCAAATTGTTTATATGATGTCGTCAATGTCAAAAACAAATCCAATAATGAATAAAACTAAGAAAAATGTCAAACCCTACGAACCGTTCACTTGGAGAAAACCACCTAGTCGCTCATGATTGAACCATGTACAACCGCCAAAAGGCGGCTGCCTTCCGCGCCTCTCTCTGCCTTGCGATCTCCCTCCACTGTCGTCTGCCAAAGATCTCTAAAATATATCCCCCCTCTCAAAAATTGCCAAAAAACCCCTATATTAATTCAGCCGTCGACTTTTAATTCCTATCCACCGACTTCTCTTTTGAATCCAGCCCAGAATAAATGATATTGGCCCATTAGTTATCATACGTAGACCAATGACAATCTTCATTAAATTCATGCACTTTTCCTCTTGTGGCTTGGGTAAAATTCAAATAATGGGCTGCCAAATATCAGACAAACTTAAGTTAATTCAATACTAATAAAACCCATATTAGAATTTATTAATTAATTAATGCGTAGCAAATTTGACCATGTACTCTCGTATGAAGCTCTAACTACAAAGAGTGTTATATTTTTATTAGCTTTTAAGGTAATCATTTTAGCTTGTTTTATTCGCAACCAACAAAATATAAAAACAACTCAATGTAAAATATTTTATACTAATATCGATGCATTTATATTAAAAATGATTATAAATAATGTGTATTTAACAAGCACCGATCAAATCCTCACACTTATCTTTTTTCGTCCCGAAAAAATTATCTGGAATGGAATCACAATCAGAAACATTGGCATCCAAAATATTCGTTTAATTTATTTAACAACTCAAACCATACGTTAACCAAGATCGCAGGTATACGGTCCACTTAAACCCAACCGCCAACTTCTAAGCCCTTATTCACGATCCATTAGGTTCAAATAATTATAGTTATCTATGGATCTCACACTCAAAAGACTACAACGCCACCTAATCCCGTTTCAAGTTTATAAGGTTAAAAGATAATATCTACCATCTTATATAAAAAACCCTTATGCTATTCCGATTAAATTTAGGATGGATAGATGGATGATATTGCGAGCTTTACATGCTTTTGCTTATGATCAGTTTAGCGGACATACGCCACACGAGTCACCATCCCCATGGTTAATGCCATAAACTTCACATATTTTTTTATAACTCCACCTAGAGGGTATGTACCGCATGAGTCGCTATCCCCGCGGCAATGCCATAGGCTTTGTTTTTTCTTTTTTGTTTTTTTTTTGTTTTTACATGTGCTCAGATGAATGGATGGAACACTTTTTTTTTTGTTTTTTTTTTGGGCGCCACAATGTTTCGGATTTGTTTTCACAAAAAGAAACAGGTGTGCCAATTTAATCAGAAAAACTTATAAGTTTTTTATTTATGACGTACCCCTTATACTCTCCACAGTTTCAGTTTTGCCACAGCTTCTAAGGTGAGAACCCACAAGACTCCTAATTTAAGGTATTTTATATCATTCCTAAGAAACCCCTCAGCTGGCTGGGCCTACCCACATATCCTAAATTAGACGCGTGACCGACTGTTTATTATCTCATATATATAATAATCAAACGCCAATTATCTAATTATACCTATCATTTTCCATTTCTTGCAAAAACTTTCTCGAGACATTTTCAATTTTTTCAAATTTTTTTTTATTTTTTAATTTTTTTTCAATTTTTTTATTTTTTACGTTTTTAATTTTTACGACACGACTAAGACACATTAGACGCTAGTCTCCCCTCCCCACACTTAATTCCTGCATTGTCCTCAATGTGGAAGGAAACTATGACTCAAAGATAAAAGAAAAGATATATGTACAAAAGATTGGAACAGACTCCCCTGGTTAAAGAAGCAGGATCCTCGTGAATATTCCAATGCGACCGTATAGCATTTCTTTCGCGGCCGCGTTCAGCAAAAACTCGGGTTGCTCTCTATAGATGATGTTCAGATCATCCCCGTCCAAATGGAGATTGAGTATGGACAATTCGATCAAAACCTGCAAAACTAGCACACCCAGCATAATACTGAACTAAACAAAAATAAATAATACAAAATAAAAGAAAAATATTTTTGGGTTTTTGTTTTATATATATATTTTTTTTGTATATATATATATATATTTTTTTTTTTATTTGTATTTTTTTCTATTTTTTTTTAGAAAACTAGAAAAAACACTAAGCGCACTAATTCCCCGGCAACGGCGCAATTTTGATGACTGTCGTCAGAGTCAATCAAAAACCTAATTAAACTACGTAGATAGCGTAAGTAGGGTATCGTATCCACGGGGAATATGTGGTTAGTGTTTAACTAGAGAATTATTATATATTAAAGAGAAGTAACCTCCACCCAGAATCCCGATTGCAAGTTTAACACAAAAACCCATTCACAGATTCATAACACCACATAGACATGGCCTCGGAATTAATAAATTTGATTAATTATTAGGGATAGTTTTTAAGATTCACCATACAACCTAATAATCCATTTATTTATATCAACTACCCACCAATTTACCAACCCGCTAACGATGCAAGTATATCGCCAATACGCTTGATAAACGACAAATAATTCAAATATAAAAAACGTTTACCAAGAATTCAACACAAGTGGTCAAGCTTTACCAGTTAAAAAGAATCCGCAAACAAAGTTTAATGAAAAACAAAGTAATCGTTCATCCGGGCAGAAGTCACAAGCAAAAAGATAAAGGTAATGTCCTCCAAGTTTCAGATTCTAGGTTTACACAAAACTCAATTTAATCATTAATTGGACACCACATAGACATGGTGCTGAAAAGTTGGTTAATTTAAGTGGTAATAAAAAACAGGTCTTTGTCATCAGATCTTTTACAATTTAATTACCCTATTTACTAGTGTGAATCAACCTACTCTATGTCACCCAACGAGCTACAAAGTTTTGTCATCAACCGAGCAAGTTGTAAAGTAAGAACTCAAAACACATAAAAATAGTTCAAAGAAATCAACACATCAAATTGTTTATATGACGTCGTCAATGTCAAAAACAAATCCAATAATGAATAAAACTAAGAAAAATGTCAAACCCTACGAACCGTTCACTTGGAGAAAACCACCTAGTCGCTCATGATTGAACCATGTACAGCCGCCAAAAGGCGGCTGCCTTCCGCGCCTCTCTCTGCCTTGCGATCTCCCTCCACTGTCGTCTGCCAAAGATCTCTAAAATATATCCCCCCTCTCAAAAATTGCCAAAAAACCCCTATGTTAATTCAGCCGTCGACTTTTAATTCCTATCCACCGACTTCTCTTTTGAATCCAGCCCAGAATAAATGATATTGGCCCATTAGTTATCATACGTAGACCAATGACAATCTTCATTAAATTCATGCACTTTTCCTCTTGTGGCTTGGGTAAAATTCAAATAATGGGCTGCCAAATATCAGACAAACTTAAGTTAATTCAATACTAATAAAACCCATATTAGAATTTATTAATTAATTAATGCGTAGCAAATTTGACCATGTACTCTCGTATGAAGCTCTAACTACAAAGAGTGTTATATTTTTATTAGCTTTTAAGTTAATCATTTTAGCTTGTTTTATTCGCAACCAACAAAATATAAAAACAACTCAATGTAAAATATTTTATACTAATATCGATGCATTTATATTAAAAATGATTATAAATAATGTGTACTTAACAAGCACCGATCAGGAGCAAAGCATGAAGCAGCCTTGCAGGATTTGAAGCGATATCTCTCAACTGCACCTCTATTGATGAAGCCAGAGAATGGTGAACCACTATCCTTATACCTCGCTGTATCAGGGAATGCTGTAAGTGCTGTTCTTATTAAGGATCATGAAGGTCCGCAGTATCCTGTTTATTGTGTTAGTAAAAGTTTGTTAGATGCTGAAACTAGGTATTCTCATTTAGAAAAATTGATATTAGCTCTAGTCATGGCATCGACAAAGCTTAGACATTATTTTGAGACACATAGGATCCATATTAAAACGAATTATCCTGTTAAAAATGTGTTTAGGAAACCTGAGATGTCAGGCAGGATGACCAAGTGGTCAGTAAAGTTAAGTGCTTATGATTTAGTATATGAACCTAGAAATGCCATAAAGTCTCAGGCTTTAGCTGACTTTGTGGCTGATTTCAGTAGTGATATTCAGGACGAGGTAGACCTAGAAGTTCAACAGTTGGGAGAATCTTCAGGATCCTGGACGTTATATACTGATGGTGCATCCAATATAAGAGGTGTAGGTTTAGGTATACTACTAAAATCGCCACAGGGGGACATATTACCCCAGGCTATTAGGTGTGAATTTCCTGCTACTAATAATGAGGCAGAATATGAAGCTTTAATTGCAGGATTAGAATTGGCTAAGAATATGAGTATCAAGAATTTGCAAGTATATGTCGACTCCTTGTTAATTACTAACCATTTTAATGGATCCTATGCAGTTAAGGGTGAGAAATTAATCGAATACCTCGATATTCTCAAAAAATTAGCAGGATATTTCAATGTTTTTACACTTGAACAGGTACCAAGGGAGGATAATGCTGAAGCAGATGCCTTAGCAAATCTGGGATCATCGATCAGGATACCAGAAGGGACCCAAATACCGATATTACATATCTTGTATCCTGCAACGAATCCTCAGGATAAAGAAGTAGCGGGTATTCAGGATCCTGGAGCAGAGTATCCTGAAGAGGATCCTAGATCCTGGACGGCTCCAATCATGAGATATCTCAAAGAAGGACACATCCCTAGAAATGAAAATCCTAAGGCATTTAGGATGAAGGTATCACGATTCACTATTATAAATAATGTTTTATACAAGAAATCTCTTGCAGGACCGTATTTGAGGTGCTTAGAGGATCCTGAAGCCAAGGAAGTACTTCAGGATATACATGAAGGGGATTGTGGTAACCATACTGGGGGCAGGTCATTATTCTCAAAAGCATTAAGGACAGGATTTTATTGGCCGACAATGAGGAGAGATGCCACAGAATATGTTCGAAGATGTGATGCATGTCAAAGACATAGTAACATACTGCATCAGCCTGCTGAACCATTATATCCTATTGTTTCCCCTTGGCCATTTATGAAGTGGGGTATGGATATAGTGGGAAAGCTTCCAAAGGCTCCAGGAGGGAAGGTTTTTATGTTGGCAATGACATATTATTTCTCCAAATGGGTTGAAGCCGAGGCATTTTTCCAAGTCAGGGATCAAGAAGTAGTATCCTTCATAAAGAGAAATATCCTGACCAGATTCGGAATACCAGCCGAGATAATCTGTGACAATGGTTCTCAGTTTATAAGCAAGAGAACTACTGACTTTTGCAAGAGTTGGGGAATCAAAATGATAACATCTACTCTGGTACATCCTCAAGCGAATGGACAAGCAGAATCCTCAAACAAGATAATTGTCAATAACTTAAAGAAGAGACTTGGAGCCAAAAAAAGGAAGATGGGCAGAAGAGTTACCCTTTGTTTTGTGGGCTGATAGGACAACGGTAAAGAATGCAACAGGCCAAACCCCGTTTTCCTTAGTATTTGGAGCAGAAGCAGTGATCCCGACAGAAATGGTGGTACCTACAGCAAGATCCAACCTCTGTGATCCTGAAAAGAATCCTGAAGTCCTATGCCAGAAGTTGGATACTGTTAATGAGACAAGAGATGCAGCAAGGCTGAGGATGGCAGCATATCAACAAAGAATATCCAGAGCATATAACAAGAATATTAGGACCAGAAGATTTATGGTTGGAGATTGGGTGTTAAGAAAGGCTTTTCAGAATACTACTAATCCTGCCGATGGCAAGCTAGCTCCAAAATGGGAAGGACCATATGAAGTTGAATCAGAAGCAGGGAAAGGAGCATATAGACTCAAGAATATGGAAGGGGATATGCTACCGAGATCTTGGAATGCTATACACCTTAAGCTTTATTTCAAGTGAGTTTAGAATTTGATTTCTAACTCAGGATGGTATGAATTCTATCTTTTTTAAATATGTTTGGATTAATTTATTCTTTGAAACCCAATACTAACTTAAGCATCGGAGGGGTGTTAGTCAAGCTAACACCCACCTTAGTTTAAGGATGTTTTGCAGTATATGCTTCGGGATATAGCTCCAGGATGCTCACTTAGGATACTTCAGAAGATTAGAGGATTGGCCCCCTCTCTTACGTATAAGGGATCCCGATCCCTTCACAGGTTTAAAGGTATTCACCTTTCTTCCGAATTGGGTTTAAACACTCCGCCTGGAGCGCAAGTTATTCAGGGATAGTTCAAGGTGGCGGGACCAGTCCATGTAAAAGTGGCTGACAATTTCGTCACTATTGGCTATATCCTGAATCCTAAAGGTATATGAGGATTGATCACCCTCTCTCACGAAAGGGTATTTTCATACTCTCTAAGGTTTAAAGGTTTTCACCTTTCTAAGTCTTGGAGTTTATACACTCCCGCCTGTAGCGCACGAAAATTTGGGATTTCCCCCAGGATTCAAGGGATTTATTTCCATAACATTCTTGGGTTTTACCCCTGTAACATGAAAAATTGTCTATACAACGGGAGCTGATATCCAGAAGATTTCTAAGTATTTGAAGACATTGTACACAGGGGACATTCCTACTAAGGCAATGATGTAAAGCTCAAAGGATAAGGCTCGGAATTAATACACTCAGACAGGGGACATCTTCATTGGAAAAGTTGCAAAGGGATTGAAGTTTGATAATAGGGTTATACCCTATTCCTGGTATGATCTTTCCTTTGTAAACGTTGATACTATGCTAGGTAAAAGGTTAAATATCCTGATATATTCTCAAAATATATTTTCAAAATACTTTTCAGGATATTTGATTAAAATATTTGAAAATAATACTAGTTAGAAACTTTGATCATTTAAGTATTATCAAAACAGGTTTTGGAAAAGTGGACTGTTTTTCACTCTTTAAAAAGCTTTCTACAAAGTTGAAGGAATGTTTAGAAGTTCTATCTAATAAAAAGTTTTTATAATATATCGCTGAGCATATTGATCAAGATATTTTCATAAGATAACAATACAAAATTTTTACAAAGCGAAGAGTTACATTAAGTAATGGAAGGCAATAACAAATAAGTCAAGAGATAGTTATATTATTAACAAGTCAAAAGTTGTGCTTTTGGTTTCACCTTAAACCAAGGCCCATCCGCCAAAAGCACGATTAGTTTTTACCATACCTACGTAACGGTTGAAGGTTTTATCTCAAAACGAAACCTGTCCACCTTCAACCGCTACGAAGTTCAAAACGGATTATACTAACCGATGACCAAGGGCTTCATCCTAAAACCTAGGACCCATCCACCTTTGGTCATCATATTGTTCTAATGCAGGAAATATAAATTGTTCGAAGACAGGAAAAGTAAATTGTTTACACAACCACAACCATGAAATTTAAAAAAAAGTGGGCTTCGGCCTTGGCACGTATATCCATCATCGCCCATTTCGCCGCTTAAGAAGCGGCGCCTTCCTGATCAGCAACCTCTTTCCCAGCATTCGCACCAGCATCAGCTTCAGGATTTTTCTCGGCATCATCACCAGCATTGGCCACTTCCTCTGCCGCCTTAGAAGGCTCTTCATCAGCATGTTTTGCAGGATGAGCAACAGGATGACCTCCGAGATCCTGTAGTTTAGCTTCCCAAGCCTTTACGTTCCAGGAGGGGCATTCGAAGCCCAAATCCCTGGCCTCATAAGCCATCCTTATCCTGGCTTGAAGAAGAGAGATGACCACGGATGCTTTGAGACTGTCCCGGTATGAGCTCATATCCTGCTGGTATTGGAGAAGGGCAGCATCTAGATTGGCTTGGGCATCTTCTTTGGCCTTGTGGAGGGCAGCTTGATGTTCCTGGGTCATTGCCTTGTATTTGTCCTCATAATGCTGGGACTTGGCAGCTGCAATTGTTCCTTGATCAGCTATGGTGGCTTCAGCTTTTTCGAGCTTGATCTGCAGCATCTTATTAAGCCCACATGAGTCTTCATACAAATGCATGAGACGTTCCAAGCCCTGCAGTTAAAGATACAGGTATCGGCGTAAAATGAACAGGATAATGATTAACATGTGTGTTCAGGATATTGGAAGGGAATTTTTACCTGCTTGAGGAATGAAGTAGCTTCACTAAACCCATGATTCTCGAGAGAGAATGTCTCAGAGGCGGCTGGAGAATCCATTTCTTTCCTCTTCCGGGAACTAGAGGCCCGGGTCCTGGATGCTGGAGGGGCTTTAGAAGTAGAAGTAGTCTTTGAACTGATGGGCTTCGGTGTGGCAGATGGCTTCGGCTTAATTTCTTGTTTGGCAGGCACAAGGCTGGAGTAACTGTCCAACTCGTCAAGTTGGAAGCCTTCGAGGTTAATAACTGGCACTGCCCATGGGAAGATGTTTTAAGCTTATTATACTTCTAAAAATAATAATCAATTTAGTATAAAAATAATTCCTGAAAATATGCTTACCAGACATGTTGGAACTTGATCTTTGACTTGAGCTTGTGAGTAACAGGTTAAAGGTTCTTTCACCCTCAGGAAGCTTGTAGATCTCTTTTATTCTCCCTTCCGATTCAGCACCAGGAGGAGCTAGTTCTTTAAAGTTTGCTGCAAGAAAAGAAATAAACATATCAGGGTGTTGGTTCAGGATGGAGGTTCGGGATATGATTGGGGATACTCCTAAAACCCTAAATCCTACCGGAAGTCAACCATCTTTTAGGGAGGTCAAAACCCTTATCAATGGAGTCTCTTTTCACAAAAAAGAATTTTCTTGTCCACTTATCCTCGGTCTTGGTAGTTTTGAGGATGAGAGGATCTTTGGAAATAGAGAATAGAAGGAATCGGCTGGAACCATGAGATCTTAAATGATAAGCCTTTGGCAAATCTTTGATGCACAGGTCGGGCATATGGCGAGCCTTAATTCTTTCCAAGGTGACTAATATGCGCCAAACCATGGGCATGATTTGGGCAAAGCTCAGGCCAGTAAGTTCGAAGAAACGGGAAATAAAAGGTGAAAACGAGTACTGAAGTCCTATGGAGAAAGGATAGGCAAAAAGCAGACCCATTCGTCGGAACAAAAGTCCGATCGGACTTCTCGGTCGAACGGACGGAAGATTGTCCCGGCGGGAAAGGCACCGGAAGCTCGTAGGGCCGCGATGTCAGAATTATCGAAAGAACACACCTCTTTCGAAGGTTTCTGAAGCAGATTCTGTTTGTGGAAGGTGGAAACAGAGTCCGCCATTTGCGATCTGGTACGGGTCGCCATGGAAGATCACAATCGGAGAAAAGGAGACATAAACAAGGAAAATAGAAAGGATAGAGAGGAATGTACCTGATATTCGGTTGAAGATAAGGATAACCATAATGAGGAGTCTTTCGGTTAATATAGGCTGAATGTAGGGGGTAAAGAGTAAATAACGCTTTGGAAGTTGCACCACTGTCATTTCAAGGGTCTAGTCGTATTGATTGCCTTAAGTTATGAGGTGAAACTTTTAAAATATATCCGTTGGATTGGTATACCAACCGATATATTTGGGGACAATTGTTATGGCTCATTTTCTAAGCATACATATCTTGAACTATATCCTGCTTTTAATTGTTTATCTGTGATCAGGATACTGGACGGGGATATTGCTAACATCCTGGGTGATATCCTGAGGTATATCGAATTAATCACGTGCAGGTTAAAGACTGGGACTTGCCAACGGTCAAATGGACTTCATCTCCTCAAGACTCGGGCGTATTTGTTAAAGGAGAGACGTTGAACCCGAAAGACCAGGTCTACAACGTTCGACTAAGGAATATTCGTTGGATCCCGGTTATGTAGGATAGTTAGTTACATTTGTTTTACTATAAATAGATGGGGGCGGATCAGATTAAGGCACTCAACTTACACATTTTCAAACACTTTTTCTCTAGCTCATTGCAAACACTACACACAACACTTGTATTCGAATTACATTGTAACACGTAGTCGATCCGCACCACATCCTGCACTGTATCCTGATATTTGAAGCAATAGAAGAACAAGGCAGCTGCGATTGTCAGCTCCCGAGGTTTTATGCCGGCGATCTAGATTGATCAAGGGCTTTCCTCGTACATCACGTGTCAACCTTTACGTTTTTGCTCATTGTTTGATCATAGATATAGCTCTATATCCTGAGCCGTATCCTGAAACTGTTTTCATAACTAATTTGGTTAACACATTTTTCACACATAATTTTAGCACACTACCTCACTTAACTAATTTGATCACTTAATTGCTTAGGTAATTTTTGACCAAAACAGCGGTAGCATCCACCATTGAATCAATATGAGGTAGAGGAAACGGGTCTTTGGGACAAGCTTTATTCAAGTCGGTGTAATCCACACATACTCTCCATTTCCCGTTTTTCTTTTGCACCACAACCACATTAGCCAGCTGTTAGGGGAGGATTTCTCAATGACCTGTGATCCTCAAGTGTTATCCTGTTTGGTGATCCTTACTTCTGTGACAATTAGTGATCCTCAGAAGTACTTCAGGATCAGGATCATGGATCATCCTAAGGATCCTTATACTAATGATTGTTCACTTTGAATTCGGTATTGTTTTGCAGGAGTACCGGCTTGGACTTGGTCATGGCGATATTCCTGGAGCATATTCCCTTCAATTCTGCACGTGCTTGACTATTGTGAACGTTATGGAGAACGTGGGGAGAAGGCACGAAATGCGGACAGTTAGTTAGGCTAGATATTTTCTAATTTTAAGGGGGTAGCGAGCTAATTTTGAGAACACTTGGCTATTTTTGGCTACACACACTCGTACAACTGCACTCACCAGCTCTCGGCAAAACACTTAGCATTTTTCATACATTTCTACACGATACACTATAGTGATCCTTGTACTTAGCTCGCTATCATCCGAAGTTGTAAAAGGATTATTGTTTAATTTGAGTTGGTGATCGGTAGTTTCCATCACCCGAGGTTTTTTATGCCGGAGATCATTCATTGATCAAGGGCTTTTTCCTCGTATAAATCTTTGTGTCTCCTGTGCAATCCATTTTTGAGTGATCCTCATTGTTGTTTATCAATTCAAGCATCATACCCCATAACAGAGAGTTTGGTTGCATCATCCTAGTCTGATTTTTGACCAAAACAGTTTGGCGCCCACCGTGGGGCAATTGGTGCTTCATTCTTAAGAAATTCGCATTTTGTGATCATTTCGGTTCGTTACATCCAAGCAGATGGCTTCATCATCAAAGAACACCTCCAGTGCGATGTCTGCAGTCAATTCATCCCAGGGCATTCCACCTTTGCCTCCACCACCTTCTGGACCTCAGAAAAATGCCGAGAAGAAACCAACTCCCATTTTCTCAAAACCTCCAACTTCTTCTGCTTCTTATACTCCCACTACTAGTGACTTGTTTACTCTGATTTTGCAGATGAAGGAGCATATCCAGCAGCAGGATAAGACCAATGAAAGGATTCTTAGAGAAATTGGAGACATCAAGAAACAGAAGAGATCGCCAGAGGATCATTCCCCGCTGATGCCCAGATCTTTGAATTTCGATACTCCGGTTATAACTTCTCAGCCTTCAGTGGTTCCAGACGTTCAATATGTGGGAGGACCAAAAGGAGTGCATTACGGATCATCAGCAATGACTCAGGCTTCAGGGTCATACTTCCAACCAGCGGGATCCCATCCTCAGCATATAGGATCCTTCGTAAGCTCAGGAGGATACTCAGGAGCGCAGCAGATTCAAGGGTTCTGGCCGTTTCAAGGATCCTCCCAGGTTCAAGGATCCTCCTATGTTCCAGGATCCTCCCAGGTTCAAGGATCCTCTCTGTTTCAAGGATCCTCCCAGGTTCAAGGATCCTCCTATGTTTCAGGATCCTCCCAGGTTTAAGGATCCTCTCAGCTTCAAGGATCCTCTCAGGTTCAAGGATCTTCCTACGTCCCAGGATCCTCTCAGGTTCAAGGATCCTCTCAGTTTCATGGATCCTTCCAGATTCCGGGATCCTTAAGGAGTTTGCAATCAGGGAGTTCCGATATCCATCAGGGAGATTTTATTCCAATGCAGACCATTGCTTCTACTGGTCCATCGGTCATTCCGGAGCCCCAACAATATGGATTCACATCCGCTCTTCCTAATTTGAACCCAATGGGAGGTAACACTTTCAATAATTCTTATACCACTAACCATGGCCTTATGCAGGATACAGGTATCAATCATACCATGGCCAGAGAATTGCAAAAGTTAAAGGATATGATATCAAGTGTCCCAGGAGTGGTCAAGCCTATCCCGGAGATTGCAGATGGGAGCCACAAGATATCTCATTTTGCACCACCAATATGTGATGCTGAGATACCCAAGAGGTTCCATGTGCCTACCATGAAGTTGTATGACGGTTCAACAGATCCTGAAGAACACATAGCACAGTACAGGGAAAGGATGGAAATCAATCCCATCCCAGAAAGGTTAAAGGAAGCATGTTTGTGCAAGGGATTTGGATCCACTCTTACTGGATCAGCTCTTAAATGGCTGCTAAGTCTTCCCCCTTACTCTATTACCTCGTTTGCTAATCTAGTTAACCTATTTAATAACCAGTTTTCTTGTAGTAGAAAATTTGAGCGTTTAACTAGTGATCTGTATAGGATAACCCAAGGTCATAATGAATCATTAAGGGATTATATCACTAAATTTAGTAAAGAATCCTTAGATATTCCTAACCTAGATATAGCTACGGCTGTTGAAGCCTTTAAAATGGGATTGCTTAGGGATTCATTATTCTATGATGATCTTGTTATGACACCATGCAGGAATCTAGATGAGGTAAGAACCCGGGCCCTTAGGTTCATCCGGCTAGAGGATGACAAAAGGATCCAGGAGAGGTTAGTAGGATCCTCAAAGCAAGAGAAGCAAGGATCCTCATTCAAGAACAACAAGTTCAGATCCTATAACAAATCTGATAACCAGAATGTGCATGCTGTTGAACAAGAAGAGGATGATGAGGATTATCCTCCAATTTCTGAATATTGTTTTTCTATTGATAACAATGAACTAATCCTTACGATGCAGAATTTAGGTGATAAAGCTAGATGGCCCAGGAAAAATGACAGACCAGCTGCAACTAAAGATAAGTCAAAGTGGTGTGCATATCATGAAGATTTTGGGCATCTCACAGAAGAATGCATCGCACTGAGAAAAGAAATTGGATACTTGTTGAGCAAGGGGCACTTGAAAGAATTATTGGGGAGAAAGAAGTCAAGGACTCAGGATCCTGAAAGGATCCCAGAGAAAGCTCCAGCCCCTCCAGCAGATGCACAAGTTATAAACTTTATTTCTGGAGGATCAGACATTTGTGGAACATCCTTCTCTGCAGCTAAAAGACATGCAAAAGAAACCAAGATGGATAATGGAGATAGACCCATTTGAACATCCAGTGTCTCCGAAGGAAAAGTCATAACTTTTGATGAGGATGATCGTGTTGACATTCAGGATCCTCATCACGATGGTTTGGTTATTACTCTTTTTATTTTTAACCATTTTGTTCGCAGGATCCTTATAGATGGAGGAAGCTTTGTGAACATTATCCAGCTTGATGTCCTCAAGAAGATGAATATTCCTGAATCCGATATCATACCAAGATCCTCTGTGCTCGTGGGATTCAGTGGCGAGACTAAGAATACTCTGGGGGACATTAAACTCCCAATCTATATCGAAGGCCTACATTCTTACCAAAAATTTTGTGTTATTGACTGTTTATCTTGTTACAATGTTATCCTTGGCAGGCCTTGGATACATGACATGAAAGCAATCCCATCCACTTATCATCAATGTGTGAAGCTTCCTAGTCCTTGGGGAATAGTGAAGATTGATAGTGACCAGCAAGAAGCTAAGAACTGCTATACCTCATCAATGAAACCAGCCTCAAAGTCAAGGGAGCAATAGCAATTAAAGCATCCTCCAAGGGATGTCTTGGAGGCAAGAGAACAGGACGTAGTAGAAATCCTTATGGATCCTGATGATCCGGAATCTAAAGTTTATATAGGATCATGGATCCTTGGCGAAATGAAGGAAGACTTCATATCCTTCCTCAAAAGGAGAAAGACTACCTTTGCATGGAAACACGAAGACATGACAGGTATATCCAAAGATATAATCACTCACAAACTTGGCATTGATAGATCCTTCAAACCAATTCATCAAAAGAGGAGGAAATTTGCACCAGAAAGAAATGCCATTATCCAGGAGGAGGTAGAGAAATTACTCCAAGCAGGTATGATTAGAGAGGTCAAGTATCCAAGATGGTTGGCCAATGTGGTTGTTGTTCAAAAGAAAAACGGAAAATGGAGGGTATGTGTCGATTTCACTGATTTAAATAAGGCATGTCCCAAGGATCCTTTCCCATTACCCCACATTGACTCCATGGTGGATGCAACTGCGGGTCATGAACTGTTAACTTTTATGGATGCTTCATCTGGATTTCAACAAATTCAGATGGAACCATCCGATCAAGAGGATACAGCCTTTATGACTCCAACTGGTATATACTGTTATATTGCTATGCCATTTGGACTAAGAAATGCAGGTGCAACTTATCAAAGGCTAGTGAATATGATGTTCAAGGATCAGATTGGACAAACTATGGAGGTTTACATAGACGATATGGTGGTAAAATCCAAAAAGGCTGAGGATCACCTAAGGGACATGGAGGAAGCATTCAATATCCTTGATAAATATAATATGTAATCCTTCTAAGTGTCATTTTGGTGTTAAGGCAGGTAAATTCTTAGGATATATGGTGACAAAGAGGGGCATTGAAGCAAGTCTAGAGCAAATCGAGGCTATTGTAAATATCAAATCTCCTGCCAATGCTAAGGATGTGCAAAGATTGACAGGAAGGATCGCAGCCTTGAACAGATTTATATCCAAATCCTCAGAAAAGTGTAAGGATTTCTATGATATCCTGAGGAAGAACAAGAAATTCGAGTGGACTGAGAAGCATGAAAGTGCCCTAAGAGCTCTTAAGGATTACCTATCCTCGGCCCCGGCCTTGATGAAACCAGAAAAAGGAGATGTGTTATCCTTATATCTTGTGGTATCCTCAAAAGCAGTAAGTGTCGTCCTTGTTAAGGATCACGAAGGTACACAACATCCTGTCTATTATGTAAGTAAGAGTTTACTTGATGCTGAATCCAGGTATTCACACTTAGAAAAACTTATCCTTGCATTAATTATGGCATCTACTAAATTGAGACATTATTTTGAAACTCATACCATTATTGTCAAAACTAATTTTCCAATTAAGAATGTCCTCAGGAAACCTGAAATGTCAGGAAGGATGGCTAAGTGGGCAATGAAGCTTAGTGCATATGATATAAGATATGAGCCCAGGACAGCCATTAAATCCCAAGCATTAGCTGACTTTGTGGCAGATTTCAGTAGTGATTTGCAGAAGGAAGCCGAATTAGAAGTCCAGCAGCTAGAGGAGACCAAGGATCCTTGGTTACTTTATACTGATGGATCCTCAAATGTCAAAGGAACAGGGCTTGGAATACTACTAAAATCGCCACAGGGGGACATAATACCCCACTCTATAGCTTGTGAGTTCCAAACTACTAACAATGAGGCTGAATATGAAGCCTTGATAGCTGGTTTGCAAATTGCTAAGCATATGAGGATCAGGTATCTTGAGGTACATGTAGATTCTTTGTTAATCACTAATCACTTTAATGGATCCTATGCCGTTAAAGGTGAAAAGCTAACTAAATATTTGGAGATAGTCAAAGAATTGGCACTCTCTTTTGTTTCCTTTAGTTTGACACAGGTACCAAGGGAAGAAAATGCAGAAGCTGATGCATTGGCTAATCTAGGATCATCTTTGAAGATCCCGGAGGATATAAGTATCCCCATTATCCATATCCTGGCTCCTGCCATCGAGGATCATGTGGCTATGGAAATAGGAGAGGATTCTACAATTATCCCTAGTGAGGATACTCAATCTCATTCAGGATCATGGATCCTCCCAATCATGAGATACTTACAACATGGAGAGATTCCTACAGGAGAAAACCCTAGGGCTTTCAAAATTAAGGTATCTCAATTCACAATTTTAAATAATATGTTGTATAAAAGATCTCTTGCAGGACCATATTTAAGATGCATTGAGGATCCTGAAATCCAAGAAGTTTTAAAAGACTTCCATGAAGGAGATTATGGAAACCACACTGGGGGCAGGGCATTATTCTCAAGGATCCTGAGGACAGGATACTATTGGCCAACTATGAAGAGAGATGCTGTGGAGTATGCTAAGAAATGTGATCCTTGTCAGAGACACAGTAATATCCTTCATCAACCAGCTGAATTTTTGCATCCTATATCCTCCTCTTGGCCATTTATGAGATGGGGTATGGATATAGTTGGTAAGCTCCCTAAGGCACCTGGTGGAAAACTGTTCATGCTTGCTATGACTGATTACTTCTCCAAGTGGATAGAGGCTGAAGCTTTTGCCCAAGTCAGAGAAAAGGAAGTTATATCCTTCATTAAAAGAAATATTATAACTAGATTTGGTATTCCCTCTGAAATTATATGTGATAATGGTTCCCAATTTATTGGGGGCAGAACTACTAACTTTTGTGACAGCTGGGGGATTAAGATGATAACATCAACACCAGTCCACCCACAAGCTAATGGTCAGGCAGAATCATCCAACAAGATCATCATCAACAATTTGAAGAAGAAGCTTGGATCCAAGAAAGGAAAATGGGCTGAAGAACTACCTTATGTGCTTTGGGCTGATAGGACAACTCCTAAGAATGCTACAGGCCAAACTCCATTCTCTTTGGTATTTGGAGCAGAATCAGTGATCCCTACAGAAATGGTGGTTCCAACTGCTAGAACAAGTATTCGTGATCCTGAAGAAAATGATGAGAACTTGGTTCAAGACCTGGAAACTATAGAAGAAATCAGGGATTTGGCAAGGATAAGGATGGCCAGTTATCAGCAAAGGATGGCTGGTGCTTACAACAAAAATGTCAGGATCAGGAAGTTCCAAATTGGTGATATGGTATTGAGAAAAGCATTTCAAAATACCACCAATCCTGCTGATGGAAAGTTGGCACCAAAATGGGAAGGCCCTTACTTGATTGAAGCTGAGGCAGGAAAGGGGGCATATCGATTGCTAACAATGGAAGGTGATTTGATACCTAGGGCCTGGAATGCTGTCCATTTGAAGAAATACTTTATGTGATAAGGACCTATGATCCTCACATGATAAGTATCCTTGAAGGATCCTTAGAGCACAGATGATCCTCATTTTGGTAACATTCTAATCTCAAACTATTTCATTTCCTTACTTTCTCATATAAGGATAAGGATCCTGCATCCTTTATCCCCCTTTCACGTGATTCTGAGTTTTGAAGGTTCAGATACTCTTAGCAAAAGGATGGTTATCCACAAAAGCAACCAGTTACTTGGGTTTGACCCCAGTTATTTGGGCTTGACCCCAGTTCCGCCAGTAGCGCACGATGATCCTGGTATAGTTCAAGGCAGTGGGACCAGTACTCATTTTAGGGGCTGATAATTCCATTGTACTGGCTATACCTAGGATCCTACGTATAATGGTAGACGTACCATACATCCGTTCTTAAGGTTTCTAACGTTTTGACGTTAGCTAAGGGTTTGGCATTTTCATGCCACTAAGTTTGGATAGTCGCCAGTTTGGGCCATACTCCAGTTTACACACGATCCTTGGGCTTGTCGCCAGTTATCCTTGGGCTTGTCCCCAGTTATCCTTGGGCTTGTCCCCAGTTATCCTTTAGGCTTGTCCCAGTTGCTAACTTTTATCTTATATTGGCTTAGTCCCAAGTTATGTTCTATTTCAGGTCTTCGAAGTTAAACAACCAAGGATCCTTGATCCTTATTTCTTACTAAGGTTCGTCTTATGGTTATCCTGGTTATAGTATTAAGGGTTAGGATCCTAACTTGGATCCCCAGGTATGATCCTTAACTATTTAGATTTTATTCATTGTTTATTTGAATAACCCTTGTACTTTGACAACTGAATTCATGATCCTTAAAATATACCACTTTTTGGAATTTTTCAACTATAGGATATTTGATCCTGGATCGTATCCTAAATATTTTTTATCTAATTTGTTCAACTTTTCTTATCCAGACAAGTGTATATCAAAACAATTGAAAATTAAAAGGATAACAACACAAGATAAGCCAAAAAAGATTAAAGTTATTTTATTAACAAAAGTTTAACCGTCGAAGGTTGTCAAAATTGCCAACCCACGTTTCTACCAGCAAAACGTGGCCCGTCCACATGGGTTGGCAACGGGTGTCCATTGTTTATGCGGTTATAGCAAGTGCAGGAAATCAAAGGCGGCAAGATCACAATGGCTTCATCCCCCAAATAGAGGATCCCTCCACCATTTGTAATCCTACCTATTGTCCAAAGGATCCTAGATCCTTAATCCTAAAACTATTGTTCAAATACAAACCAACCATTGTTTAACAAAAACTACCACCAAACCAAAAAAATGGGCTCCGGCTATGTCTAGAAGTGTCCATCATTGCCCATTGTTGCAGCCTACACTTTCGCTGCATCACCATCTCCAGCTCCACTAGCTTCACCACCATGATCCTTGCCACTGCCTCCAGCCTCGATCGTCAGGATCTCCTCAGCCTCCTCCTCGTCATCCAGCTCAGCCAGCCTTGCCTTCCAGCCTTCCACATCCCAGTTGCTCCTGTCGAAGTCAGGATCCTGAGCTTCCAAGGCCATCTGCAATTTGGTCTTGTACATCGCTATGGCAGCAGAGACTTTAGCATCCTGGGTGATCTCATGCTTCTCGTAATCAGTGTTGATCAGAACCTTGGCCGTTTCAGCTTTGGCATTTTGGAGTTCCTTTTGGAGGTCAGCAATCTTAACATCCTTGAGCAATGCGAGTTGTTGGAGGTCAGCAATCTTCTTGTCCTGCTCCTCGACTTTCCCAACATAGTCTTCAATCTCAGCAAATTTCTGCAAAGAAGATAAAGAACAGTTCAAGAACAGGTGATCCTTAAATAGGTTGGATACCTAAAGCAGGGACAAGGATCCTTACATCATTGAAGTATTCAAGGAACTGGTGGCGGATCAGGGGCAGACCTTGTAGATCCTCAGCTTCAGAGGCTTTTCTTTTCTTGCCACCCCTTCCTTTAACGGGTGCCTTGGGGATCGAAGCAGTTGGGCTGGCAGGAAACTTCTTCTTGGAGGATCGGACGGTGTCAAGCTCAGTGACACTAAATTTGGCAGCAGATCTTGATGATTTTCCAGCACCTGCACATTCAAAGCAAGATAAGTATCTTTATCCTATTTCTATTTAACTATTTATTTAAACCTTTAACTATACAAAAAACAGGATACTTACTTGACATGGTGACTGAGCCTGAGGATACCTCTTGAGAATCCTGGGTGATTGTCTTGAATGATCTTGTTTCAGGACCGAGTCTTCTAAAAGCAGCAAGCCTTTCCTTGGTATCAGGAGATGGTATAAGGTGTGAAACAGTGATAGCTGTATAACATTAAACAAAAGGGGGTTAATGATCTTATCACAAGGGCAAGATTATCCGGTGATCCTTCTCAGGATCCTCTGTCCTACCATGGGTGGACCATTCCCTGGGTAGATCCTTTCCGTTTGGGATAGAGTCTCTTCTGACGAAGAAGAAGCGTCGTTTCCAGTTTGTATCGTTCTTGGTGGCTTTAAAAATGGGGTGTTCTTCACCAGGTTTTCGTTTAAACAAATATCGGTGGGATCCAAACGTTGTGAGATCATACATCTCAGCCAACTCCGACATTCCTAGATTAATCCCTTCCTGCTCGATGATCCTTTCAAGGGTATATAAGACCCTCCAGATCATCGGCATAGCTTGGATGTAGGAGATGCCGGTAAGGGAGAAAAAGGATTGGGTAAAGGCTGGAAAAGGATAAGTGTATCCTATGGTGAATGGGGTAACAGGAAAAGCTATCCAAGTTTTAGAAACATGAACACTTAGAACGGTGGGATCAAACGGTTTGAAATCGGTGTTCGCCGAAAAACAGTGGCGAATTCTATCTATTTGTGCATCATTGAAGCAGCATCTTTCTTTCGGTGAATCTTTGATGATCCCCTGGCTTTTAAGAGGACTGTCCTTCTTGTGATCCTTAGCCAGTGAGTTTCGGAGCATCATTTTTGACGAGATAATGGTAAAGAAAGAAAAGCAGAGTAAGAGAAGGAAGAAGAGGAAAAGAGAATACCTGAATAAGTCTTCTGATGAGGATTTAAAAAGGAAACTCTCGGATTTAAATGCCCTTTCGCTCTTATCTCTAACTGCCATTTATAATGATGATTTTGCAGGATAAGTCACCTCAGTGACGTCAGGATTCCAATGGCTAGTTCGATCTTAACGGCTATATATCCGTTAGTTTGTTGCGGATAAGATCGACAAAATATAACTCGTTTATTTACAATATTACTCCTTATATTTTGGGGGCAATTGTTAGGGGAGGATTTCTCAATGACCTGTGATCCTCAAGTGTTATCCTGTTTGGTGATCCTTACTTCTGTGACAATTAGTGATCCTCAGAAGTACTTCAGGATCAGGATCATGGATCATCCTAAGGATCCTTATACTAATGATTGTTCACTTTGAATTCGGTATTGTTTTGCAGGAGTACCGGCTTGGACTTGGTCATGGCGATATTCCTGGAGCATATTCCCTTCAATTCTGCACGTGCTTGACTATTGTGAACGTTATGGAGAACGTGGGGAGAAGGCACGAAATGCAGACAGTTAGTTAGGCTAGATATTTTCTAATTTTAAGGGGGTAGCGAGCTAATTTTGAGAACACTTGGCTATTTTTGGCTACACACATTCGTACAACTGCACTCACCAGCTCTCGGCAAAACACTTAGCATTTTTCATACATTTCTACACGATACACTATAGTGATCCTTGTACTTAGCTCGCTATCATCCGAAGTTGTAAAAGGATTATTGTTTAATTTGAGTTGGTGATCGGTAGTTTCCATCACCCGAGGTTTTTTATGCCGGAGATCATTCATTGATCAAGGGCTTTTTCCTCGTATAAATCTTTGTGTCTCCTGTGCAATCCATTTTTGAGTGATCCTCATTGTTGTTTATCAATTCAAGCATCATACCCCATAACAGAGAGTTTGGTTGCATCATCCTAGTCTGATTTTTGACCAAAACACCAGCCATTTTGGAAACTTCTCTTCCCTAATCATCTTGCTCTTTAGTAGCCTTTCAACTTCCTCTTGGATGATCATATTTCATTCCGGAGTAAATTTCCTTCTCTTTTGTTGGACTGGTTTAAATGATCTGTCAATACCAAGCTTATGTGTCATAATATCCTTGGAAATGCCTGTCATATCCTCATGTTTCCATGTTAATGTCGACATCCTGCATTTCAAAAAGTTAGTCAATTGATTTTCAATATCCTAAGGGATATTGGTTCCTACGAGCACTGAGATATCCGGGTTATCCTGATCCAGGATAATTTTCTTTACATCCTGCTCAGAAGCCTCCAGAATATCCTGGGCCCGCATCTTTAATTGCTATGCCGCATTGGGCTTGGTAGAGGATTTCATGGATGATGAGTAGCTTTCCTTTGCTTCTTGTTGGTCGCTATCCACTTTGACAACTCCCCAAGGTGTAGGGATCTAGATACACTGATGATAAGTCAATGGCACAGCTTTCATATCATGGATCCAAGGCCTACCCAATATAATGTTATAGCAGGATAGTGAGTCCATGACGCAAAAGCGTTGTATTGAATTGACTCCTTCAACATATACTGGTAATTTTATCTCCCCCATGGTATTCCTGGCTTCTCCACTGAACCCGACGAGCACGGTGGACTTCGAAGTAATATCCATCGGGGATACATTCATTCTTTTTAACGTCTCCAGCTGGATTATGTTGACGGAACTGCCGTTATCTACCAGTATCATGCGCACAAAATGGTTAGCGACGTACAAAGTAATTACTAAAGCGTCATGGTGAGGATCCTGAACAGTATCCCTGTCATCACTATCAAAAGTGAACACTTTGTCAGTTGTGAGCGTCGTCATCCTGGTCGGCTTTTCTCCTCTTTCTGCCTTAGCTTCCTTTGCATGTCTCTTGGCTGCGGAATATGAGGTCCCGCAAATATCGGACCCTCCTGAAATAAAGTTAATTATTTTGGCATCTGCTGGGGGTGATGCTGCTCGTTCAGGATCCTGCCCTTTATTCTTCTTTTTTCCCAGCAGATCCTTTAGATATCCCTTGCTCAGCAGGTAGCTTATTTCTTTCCTTAGAGTAATGCAATCCTCGGTGATATGTCCGAAATCCTCGTGGAAGGCACACCATTTGGACTTATCCTTCCAATCAGCTTTTTGTTGCTTTTTGCGAGGCCACCTGGCTTTTTCTCCTAAACCCTGCATAGCATACATTAATTCAGGTATATTAACGGAAAAACAATATTCAGACAACTCAGGATACTCCTCAGGATCCTCATCTTCAACAACGTTGACTTTTTTGCTATCATTTCTGCCATATGGCTTTGAGCGATATGGCTTATACGAGGATTCTGATTTTCTGTTGGTTGACTCATAGGTTGTGGACGAATTCATTCTTTCTTGCATCTTTTTGTCATCCTCTAGCCGAATGTATCTTAATGCCCTGTTACGAGCTTCATCCAGATTCCTGTAGGGATTCATTACAAGATCCTGGTAAAACTGGGAATCTTTTTGCAATCCCATCTTGAAAGCCTGCACAGCTGTTGCAACATCAAGGTGCGGGATATCTAAGGATTCCCGGCTAAACTTATTCACATAATCCCTCAAGGATTCCTGAGGTCCTTGAGTTATCCTGTAAAGGTCACTGGTTAGTTTCTCAAAACTTCGCCTGCAAGAAAATTGACTATTAAATAAATTAACTAAATGGGCAAAAGAAGTAATTGAGTGAGGAGGAACGTTTAACAGCCATTTCAGGGCTGATCCTGTTAAGGTGGAGCCGAAACCCTTGCACAAGCATGCTTTTTTGAGATCTGGGGGGATAGGATTAATTTTCATCCTTTCCCTATACTGGGCGATATGCTTCTCAGGATCCGTAGTTCCGTCGTAGAGTTTCATGTTGGGGGTTTGAAATCTTTTTGGAATTTCAGCATCACAAATGGGATATGCAAACCGTGATATCCTGTGGCTATCCTGAGATACTTCAGGAATTGGCTGCACTACCCCAGGTACACTGGATATCATGTCCTTTAGCTTCTGAAGCTCTCTAGACAGTGCTGACGTCATACCTACATCCTGCAAAGATCCAACACCGTTAGTAGCAAGAGTATTATTATTATTAGATACATTACCGTTCTGAGGATTCTGGCCATATCCTGAAGCATATCCTGAGCTTCTCACAGTTGATATTCTAACTGATGAGGGTATCTCAGGAGTATGATTCTGGGAATGGCTAGGCACAATATTTCCTCGGTTATCCTCGGTATAAACTGCAGAACTGAAGTTCAAAGCCCTGGGTTGCAGGGAGTGACAGTATCTTCAGCAGGCCTGCTCGAGCCGGATTTCAAGAGTTGTATCTCTCTCATCAGCATTTGATTTGTTTCCTGCTGCTGCCTCATCTGTGCCTGTACACTACCAAACAAATTTAGAATTTCCTCTTTAGAAGCCAAAACAGGACCATATCCCTGGGTGTTGCGAGCGGGGATAACATCCCGAGCCACATGAATTTCAGTCCCTTGGGAAGAAGTTTGAGATCTCGGAGGAGGTGGTGGAAGCACCGAACTAATTGTTGCAGAGGTTGTAGCAGCCATGGTGGAAGAGCACATGTTTGATCTTGAGGCCATTAAAAATAGTTGTTAGGGGAGGATTTTTGAATGATCAGTGATCCTCAATTACTATTGGGTTTAGTGATCCTCACTTCTGTTAGAATTAGTGATCCTCAGAAGTGTTGCAGGATCAGGATCATGGATCATCTTAAGGATCCTTATACTAACGATTGTCTACTTTGAATATGATGCTGTTTTGCAGGAGTACGAGCTTGGACTTGGTCTTGGCGATATTCCTGGAGCATATTCCATGAATTATTCCGCACGTGCTTACCTGAAGTGGACGTTATGGAGTTCGTGGGGGACTTGCATGAATTGCGGAATGTTAGTTAGCTTAGATATTTTCCATTTTTAAAAGGGGTAGCGAGCTAAATAGAAAACACTTGGCTATTTTTGGCTACACACACACACTCTTGCAACTGCTCTCACCAGCTCTCGTTAACTCACTTGGCGATTACACACTTTTCTACACAATACACTATAGTGTTCCTTGTACTTAGCTCGCTATCATCCGAAGTTGTAATAGATTTCTTGTTTAATTTGAATTGGTGATCGGTAGTTTCCATCACCCGAGGTTTTTTATGCCGGAGATCATTCATTGATCAAGGGCTTTTTCCTCGTATAAATCTTCGTGTCACTTATTCATTTCATTTCAAAGTGATCCTCATTGTTGTTCATCAATTCAAGCATCATACCTCACAACAGAAAGTTTGGTTACATTATCATTGCTTGATTTTTTACCAAAACAGTTTGGCGCCCACCGTGGGGCAATTGGTGCTTCATTCCTAAGAAGATTCGTATTTTCGTGGTCATTCCGGTTCATTACAACCAAGCAGATGGCTTCCTCAACGAAGAACACTTCAAGCTTAATGCCGTCATTCAGTTCTTCACAAGGCGTTCCTCCTTTGCCTCCACCACCTTCTGGATCCCAGAAGAATGCTGAGAATGCTGCGAAGAAACAAACCCCCATTTTCCAAAAACCACCAACTTCTTCTGTTTCAACTAATCCTATTACTAATGATCTTTACGCTCTGATTTTGCAGATGAGGAATCACGCACAAGAGCAGGACAAAACCAACGAAAGGATCCTCCGGGAGATCGCTGAGATCAAGAAACAGAAGAAATCGGTGGAGGATCATTCCCCATTGATGCCCAGGTCGCTGAACTTCGACACTCCAGTCATAACTTCCCAGCACTCAGCAGCTCCAGACGTGCAATACTTGGGTGAATTACCAGGAAGGCGTTATGGAACAGCAACTATGAGTCAGGCATTTGGCTCTCACTTCCAGCCTCAAGGATCCTCCCAGGTCCAAGGATCCTCCCAGGTCCAAGGATCCTCCCAGGTCCAAGGATCCTTCCCGGTCCAAGGATCCTTCCCGGTCCAAGGATCCTTCCCGGTCCAAGGATTCTCCCAGGTCCAAGGATCCTCCCAGGTCCAAGGATCCTTCCCGGTCCAAGGATCCTCTCGTGTCCTAGGATCCTCTCTGGTTCCAGGATCCTTTCAGGTCCAAGGATCATCTTAACTTCAAGGATCCAACATCTTTCAGGATCAAGGATTCTTAAGAAGCATGCAGCCTCAGAGCTCGGACGTTCATCAAGGAGACTTCATACCAATGCAGACCATTGCTTCCTCTGGTCCTTCAATCATGCCAGAGTCTCGTCAATATGGATTCACATCCGTTATTCCAAACATGAATCCTCCGGGAGGTAACACTTTTAATAATTCATATAACACTAACCATGGCTCTATGCAGGATATGGGTATCAATCAGGCTATGGCTAGGGAGCTACAGAAGCTTAAGGATATGATATCCAGTGTACCAGGAGTAGTTAAACCTATTCCTGAAATTGCAGATGGTAGCCATAGGATATCTCGTTTTGTACCACCCTTATGTGATGCTGAGATACCTAAAAGGTTCCAGATACCATCTATGAAGCTGTATGATGGTTCAACGGATCCGGAGGAGCATGTAGCTCAATACAGGGAGAGGATGGAGATCAATCCAATTCCTGAAAGGTTAAAAGAAGCATGTCTATGCAAGGGATTTGGATCCACGCTTACAGGATCTGCTCTTAAATGGCTGCTAAGTCTTCCCCCTTACTCTATTACTTCATTTGCTAATCTAGTTAATTTGTTTAATAGTCAATTCTCTTGTAGTATAAAATTTGAACGATTAACTAGTGATCTATATAGGGTAACACAAGGTCAAAATGAATCACTTAGAGATTACATCACTAAATTTAGTAAAGAATCCTTAGATATTCCTAACTTGGATATTGCTACGGCTGTAGAAGCCTTTAAAATGGGATTGCTTAGGGATTCATTATTCTATGATGATCTTGTGATGACACCTTGCAGGAATCTTGATGAAGTGAGAACCAGGGCCCTTAGGTTCATCCGCTTAGAGGATGACAAAAGGATCCAGGATAGATTGACAGGATCCTCAAAACAGGAAAAGCAAGGATCCTACTTCAGGAACAACAAATCAAAGTCTCATAACAGATCTGATAACCAGAACGTGCATGCAGTGGAACAAGAAGAGGATGATGAGGATTATCCTCCTATTTCTGAATACTGTTTTTCTGTCGATAGCAATGAACTAATCCTTGCAATGCAGAATCTAGGTGAGAAAGCTAGGTGGCCGAGAAAAAGTGATAAACCAGCTGCTACAAAGGATAAGTCCAAGTGGTGTGCATATCATGAGGATTTCGGGCATCTCACTGAAGAGTGTATTGCACTAAGGAAGGAAATTGGTTACTTGTTGAGCAAGGGGCATTTGAAGGAACTCTTGGGACGAAAGAAGTCAAGGATCCAGGATCCTGAAAGAATCCCAGAAAAGGCTCCTGCTCCTCCAGCAGATGCACAAGTTATAAACTTCATATCCGGTGGATCAGACATTTGTGGTACTTCCTTTTCAGCAGCCAAGAGACATGCCAAGGAAACCAAGATGGATAATGGAGATAGACCCATCCGGACGTCCACTGTCACCGAGGATAAGATCATAACTTTTGATGAGGATGATAGTCTTGATGTCCAGGATCCTCATCATGATGGTCTTGTAATTACATTGTTTATTTCTAACCACTTTGTTCGCAGGATCCTTATAGATGGAGGAAGCTCTGTGAACATCATTCAGCTTGATGTCTTCAAGAAGATGAATATCCCGTAGTCTGATATTGTCCCAAGATCCTCAGTAGTTGTGGGATTCAGCGGAGAAACCAAGAACACATTGGGGGACATCAAACTCCCAATCTATATTGAAGGATTGCATTCTTATCAAAAGTTTTGTGTTATAGATTGCTTATCATGTTACAATGTTATCCTTGGCAGGCCATGGATACATGATATGAAGGCAGTCCCATCCACCTATCATCAGTGTGTAAAGCTTCCAAGTCCATGGGGAGTGGTGAAAATTGAGAGTGATCAACAAGAAGCTAAGAATTGCTATACCTCATCAATGAAGCCAGCCTCAAGACCAAGGGAGCAATAGCAAATAAAGTATCCTTCAAGAGATGTCTTGGAGGCAAGAGAGCAGGATGTAAAAGAAATCCTCATGGATCCTGATGATCCTGAATCTAGGATCTTCATAGGGTCAGGGATCCTTAGCGATATCGAGCAGAATCTAGTATCCTTCCTTAAGAGGAGGAAATCCACCTTTGCTTGGAAACATGAAGATATGATAGGTATATCTAAGAATGTTATTACTCACAAACTTGGTATTGACAGGTCTTTCAAGCCAATACACCAAAAAATGAGAAAGTTTGCACTTGAAAGGAATGCCATTATCCAAGAAGAGGTAGACAAATTGGTCAAGGCAAGTTTGAGTGGACTGATAAGCATGAAGCTGCACTCAAGGTTCTTAAGGATTATCTATCCTCAGCACCAGCCTTGATGAAACCAGAAAATGGAGAATCTTTATCCTTATACTTAGCTATTCCAGCTAAAGCAGTAAGTGTGATCCTAGTTAAGGATCATGAAGGCTCTCAACATCCGGTATACTATGTAAGTAAAATTCTAGTTGATGCTGAGGCCAGGTATTCTCATTTAGAGAAATTAATTCTTAATTTAATTATGGCTTCTGCTAAACATAGACATTATTTAGAAACTCACACCATTATTGTGAAAACTAACCTTCCTATCAAGAATGTTCTCAGGAAACTTCAAATGTCAGGTAGAATGGCAAAGTAGATAGTCAAGCTTAGTGCATATGACATTAAGTTTGAACCCAGGACTGCCATCAAGTCCCAAGTTTTAGCTTACTTTGTGGCTGATTTCAGTAGTGATCTACAAAGGGAAGCTGAATTAGAAATTCAACAACTTGAGAAGACCAAGGATGCTTAGACATTCCTCACGGATGGAGCTTCAAATGTTAAAGGAAGTAGACAAAGCACACCACCAAAATCGCCACAGGGGGACATTATACCCCAATCCATTGCATGTGAATTCCAAACCACTAATCATGAGGCTGAGTATGAAGCCTTGATAGCTGGTTTGCAAATTGCTAAGCATATGAGGATCAGGTATCTTGAGGTACATGTAGATTGTTTATTGATCACTAATTACTTTAATGGGTCCTATGCTGTTAAAGGTGAAAAGCTAATCAAATATTTGGAGATAGTCAAAGAATTGGCACTCTCTTTTGTTTCCTTTAGTTTGACACAGGTACCAAGGGAAGAGAATGCAGAGGCCGATGCATTAGCCAATTTAGGATCATCCCTGAAGATCCCGGAGGATATCAAAATCCCTATTGTCCATATCCTGACCCCTGCTATCGAGGATCATGTAGCTATGGAGATAGGAGAGGATTCTGCAATCATCCCCAGTGAGGATACTCAATCTCATGCAGGATCATGGATCCTTCCAATTATGAGATACATCCAACATGGAGAGATTCCTACAGGAGAAAACCCCAGGGCTTTCAAAACTAAGGTATCTCAATTTACAATATTGAATAACACGTTGTATAAACGATCTCTTGCAGGTCCATACCTAAGATGCATTGAGGATCCTGAAATCCAAGAAGTCCTAAAGGATTTCCATGAAGGCGATTGTGGAAACCACACTGGGGGCAGGGCATTATTCTCAAGGATCCTAAGGACAGGATACTATTGGCCTACTATGAAGAAGGATGCTGTGGAGTATGCCAAGAAATGTGATCCTTGTCAAAGACACAGTAATATCCTTCACCAACCAGCAGAACTTTTGCATCCTATATCCTCTTCTTGGCCATTTATGAGGTGGGGAATGGATATAGTTGGTAAGCTTCCTAAGGCACCTGGTGGAAAAGTATTCATGCTTGCTATGACTGATTACTTCTCCAAGTGGATAGAGGCTGAAGCCTTTGCTCAAGTCAGATAAAAGGAAGTTATATCCTTTATTAAGAGGAATGTTATTACTAGATTTGCTGGGGGATTAAGATGATAACATCAACACCAGTCCACCCACAAGCTAATGGTCAGGCAGAATCATCCAACAAGATCATCATCAACAATTTGAAGAAGAAGCTTGGATCCAAGAAAGGAAAATGGGCTGAAGAACTACCTTATGCGCTTTGGGCTGATAGGACAACTCCCAAGAATGCTACTGGCCAAACTCCATTCTCTTTGGTATTTGGAGCAGAATCAGTGATCCCTACAGAGATGGTGGTTCCAACTGCAAGAACAAGCATTCGTGATCCTGAAGAAAATGCTGAAAACTTGGTTCAAGACTTGGATACTATAGAAGAAATCAGGGATTTGGCAAGGATAAGGATGGCCAGTTATCAGCAAAGGATGGCTGGAGCCTACAACAAAAATGTCAGGATCAGGAAATTCCAAGTTGGTGATATGGTATTAAGGAAAGCATTTCAGAATACTACCAATCCTGCTGATGGAAAGTTGGCACCAAAATGGGAAGGCCCCTATTTGATTGAAGCTGAGGCAGGAAAGGGGGCATATCGATTGCTAACAATGGAAGGTGATTTGCTACCAAGAGCTTGGAATGCTGTCCATTTGAAGAAATATTTCATGTGATCAGGATCCATGATCCTAACATGACAAGTATCCTTGAAGGATCCTGATAAGGCAGATGATCCTCATTCTGGTAATATTCTGATCTCTAACTATTTCATTTTTTAATTATCCTATATAAGGATAAGGATCCTGTATCCTTTACCCTCCTTTCATTTGATTCTGAGTTTTGAAGGTTCAGGTATCCTTAACTAAGGATTGATTATCCACAGAAGTATCCAGTTATTTGGGCTTGACCCCAGTTATTTGGGCTTGACCCCAGTTTTGGGCTTGTCCCCAGTTTGGGCCTGTCCCCAGTTTCGCCAGTAGCGCACGATGATCCTGGTATAGTTCATGGCAATGGGACCAGTACTCGCTTTAGGGGCTGACAATTTCATTGTACTGGCTATATTCAGGATCCTACGTATAATGGTAGACGTACCATACATCCGTTCCTAAGGTTTCTAACGTTTTCACGTTAGCTAAGGTTTTGGCATTTTCATGTCACTAAGTTTGGATAGTCGCCAGTGAGGGCCATACTCCAGTTTACACACGATCCTTTGGGCTTGTCCCCAGTTATCCTTTGGGCTTGTCCCCAGTTATCCTTTGGGCTTGTCCCCAGTATATTGGGCTTGTCCCCAGAATTGTTGGGCTTGTCCCCAGTTACTAACTCTTATCTTATATTGGCTTAGTCCCAAGTTGTATCCTATTTCAGGTTTTTGGAGATAAACGACCAAGGATCCTTGATCCTTACTTTCTACTAAGGTTTGTCTTTTGGGTTATCCTGATTATAAGTGTTAAAGGATAGGATCCTAACTTGGATTCTCAGGTATGATCCTTAGCTATTTTAATTTTACTCATTATTTATTTGAGTAACCCTTATCCTTTGACAACTGAATTTATGGTACTTAAGATATGTTACTTTTCAGAACTTGTCGACTAAAGGGTATGTGATCCTTGATCATATCCTAAACTTTTTGAGGATATTTGTTAAATATTTCTTTATTTGATAAATTTAAACAGAATGAACATCACAATAATTGAAAAGTAAAGTATTAACAAGGACAGTAACACGGGAGATAGCCAAAAAGTTAAAGTTATTTTATTCACAAAAGATTAAACCCTTTAAGGTTGTCAAAATTGCCAACCCACGTTTCTACCAGCAAAACGTGGCCCGTCCACATGGGGTGGCAAATGGTGTCCATTGTTTACGGGTCTTGGTAGTGCAGGAATCAAAATACGGAAGGATCACAATGGCTTCATCCCCCAAACAGAGGATCCCTCCACCATTTGTAATCCTACCTATCGTTCAAAGGATCCATGATCCTTAGCCCTAATTACTATTGTTCAATCCATATCCATCATTGTTCAACAAAACACCATAACCAAAATAAACTACCAAATTCTAAAAAAAAAAAAATAGGCTCCGGCTACGTCTAGAAATGTCCTTCATCGCCCATTCATGCAGCCTACACCTTCGCTGCATCACCATCTCCTCCAGCTCCAGTATCCTTCACCTGATCCTTGCCACTGCCACCAGCCTCGATTGCCAGAACCTCATCAGCCTCATCTTCATCCTCCAACTCAGCCAGCCTAGCCTTCCAGCCCTCCATGTCCCAGTTGCTCCTGTCAAAATTAGGATCCTCAGCTTCTTGGGCCATCTGCAACTTGGTCTTGTACATGGCAATGGCAGCAGAGACTTTAGCATCCTCTGTGATCTCGTGCTTCTCATAGTCAGCGTTGATCTGGGCTGTAACCATCTGAGTTTTGGCATCACTGAGTTCCTTTTCGAGAGAGGCAATCTTGTGATCCTTGAGCACCGCCACTTTTTGGAGATCAGTGTATTTCTCCTCAAGCTTTTCAACGTTCCCAACATAGTCCTCGATTTCAGCAAATTTCTGGAAACAAGACAATGCAAAGTTCAGGATCATGTGATCCTCAAATGAGCAGGATAACTAAGCTAAGTCAGTGATCCTTACATCAGCAAAGTACTCGAGGAACTGATGGCGGATCAGAGGCAAGCCTTGTAGGTTGTCAGCTTCAGAGGTCTTCCTTTTCTTTCCACCTCTTCCCTTTGAAGTGGTTGCCTTGGGGATTGTGACGGAAGGGCTAGCAGCAGACTTTTTCTTTGAGGATCGGACAGTGTCAAGATCAGTGACATTGAATTTGGAGGCAGATTTTGAAGATTTCCCAACACCTACACACCCAAAACAGATAAGTATCCTTATCCTATTTCTATTTAGCTATTTATTTTGTTCCAGAATAGGAGACCCGGTAAAAGCTACACGCACTTGCTTATTGTGATTATTACTTTGCAAAGGTAAATACTTTTAACTTATTTTCCCTTATACGGGCTTGGGGTACGGTATATAAAATACCGCTTGGTCCGGCATTGAATCTTTAATCGAATTTTGGAGGCAGATTTTGAAGATTTCCCAACACCTACACACCCAAAACAGATAAGTATCCTTATCCTATTTCTATTTAGCTATTTATTTAAACATTTAATTATGCAAAAAACAGGATACTTACTCGACATAGTGACAGAACCTGAGGATACTTCTTGAGAATCCTGGGTGTTTGTTTTAAATGATCTTCTTGTAGGATCAAGTTTCCGGAAGGCGACAAGCCTTTCCTTTGTTGCAGGTGTTGTGATGAGGTGTGCGACAGTAATAGCTGCAAAAAAGGAACAAAAGTATGTTAGTGATCCTAAGACGAAAGCAAGGTCATCTGGTGATCCTTATCAGGATCCTCTATCCTACCATGGGTGCTCCACTTCCTTGGCAGATCCTTTCCCTCAGGGATAGAATCCCTTCTGACAAAGAAGAATCGCCGTTTCCAGTTGGTGTCATTCTTAGTGACTTTGAAGATGGGGTGTTCTTCACCGGGTTTATGCTTGAGTAGATATCGGTTGGATCCAAATGTTACAAGGTCATACATCTCTGCCAACTCTGACATTACCAGAGCAATTCCTTCTTGCTCAATGATCCTTTCAAGGGTATATAAGACCCTCCAGATCATTGGCATAGCTTGAATGTAGGAGATGCCGGTGAGGGAGAAGAAAGACTGGGTGAATTCAGGGAAAGGATATGAGTATCCTATTGTGAAAGGAGTGACCGGAAAAGCTACCCATGTTTCAGAAACATAGTACTTAGAACGGTGGGATCAAATGGTTGGAAGTCGGTGTTTGCCGGAAAGCAATGGCGGATTCTGTCAATTTGTGGATCAGTGAAGCAGCATCTTTCTTTCGCTGAGTCTTTGATGATCCCCTGGCTCTTAAGAGGACTGTCTTTTGTGTGATCCTTAGCCGGAGATGATCTTAGCATCATCTTGGTCATGAGGGTAGAGAAGAAGATGAACAGAGAAAGAAAACGTAAAGGGAGAAGAGGAAGAGAGATACCTGTTTGATCTTCGGATGAGGATTTAAAGGGAGTTTCTCTTGAATTTAAATGCGAATTGATCCCTATCTCTAACTTCAATTTATAATGATGGTTTTGCAGGATAGTCACCTCAATGACGTCATGCTCGTAACGGCTAGTCCGATTACAACGGCTAGTTATCCGTTGATTCATTACGGATAAGAACAGAAAATACAACTCGTTTATTTACATAATTACTCCTTATATTTTGGGGGCAATTGTTAGGGGAGGACTTTTGAATGATCAGTGATCCTCAATTACTGTTGGGTTTAGTGATCCTCACTTCTGTTAGAATTAGTGATCCTCAGAAGTGTTGCAGGATCAGGATCATGGATCATCTTAAGGATCCTTATACTAACGATTGTCTACTTTGAATATGATGCTGTTTTGCAGGAGTACGAGCTTGGACTTGGTCTTGGCGATATTCCTGGAGCATATTCCATGAATTATTCCGCACGTGCTTACCTGAAGTGGACGTTATGGAGTTCGTGGGGGACTTGCATGAATTGCGGAATGTTAGTTAGCTTAGATATTTTCCATTTTTAAAAGGGGTAGCGAGCTAAATAGAAAACACTTGGCTATTTTTGGCTACACACACACACTCTTGCAACTGCTCTCACCAGCTCTCGTTAACTCACTTGGCGATTACACACTTTTCTACACAATACACTATAGTGATCCTTGTACTTAGCTCGCTATCATCCGAAGTTGTAATAGATTTCTTGTTTAATTTGAATTGGTGATCGGTAGTTTCCATCACCCGAGGTTTTTTATGCCGGAGATCATTCATTGATCAAGGGCTTTTTCCTCGTATAAATCTTCGTGTCACTTATTCATTTCATTTCAAAGTGATCCTCATTGTTGTTCATCAATTCAAGCATCATACCTCACAACAGAAAGTTTGGTTACATTATCATTGCTTGATTTTTGACCAAAACAATAGTGTAGCAAAAAGTTTTGAAAATAGAAAACCAATTAGCGATTTTGCAAAAGTTTTTAGTAAAAGCAGCACCACTTGCCCCACGGTGGGCGCCAAATTGTTTTGGTTAAAAATTACCGAAGCAATTAAGTGATCAAATTAGTTAAGTGAGGTAGTGTGCTTAAAAGGTGTGTCGAAAATGTTCAAGTTAAGTTGTTTGCAAAAACAGTTTGAGGATACGGCTCAGGATACAGAGCTGTATTTATGATCAAACAATGAGCAAAAAAGGTAAAGGGTGACACCGGATATACGAGGAAAGCCCTTGATCAATCTAGATCGCCGGCACAAAACCTCGGGAGCTGACAATCGCAGCTGCCTTGTTCTTCTATTACTTCAAATGTCGGGATACAGTGGAGGATATGATGCGGATCAACTAGGTGTTACAACGTGATTTGATTACAAGTGTTGGCGTGTAGTGATTGCTAGTAACTAGAGAGTAAAGTGTGCGAATGAAATTGAGTGCCTTAACTTGATCCGATCATACTATTTATAGCTAAACGAAAACAACTAACTTTCCTATTAAACCGAGATGCCCCGAATATTCCCAAGTAAACGTTGCAGCCTGGTCTTTCGGAATCAACGTCTCTATTCCAACTGATTTGCCCGAGTCTTGGGGGGAAGAGTCTTCTTGAACATTGGAGACTTGTAACTCTTAATCTGCACGTGATTAATTCAGTCAATACCAGGATATCGTACTAGGATGTTACCAATATCCTGATCCGGTATCCTGATCACAAGTAAACAATCAAAAGCAGAATATTAGTCAGGATATATGCTCAGAAAATGACCCATAACACCTACATTCCTATTCTTTTCTTATATGTTTATGAATAAGTGTTATTTGTATGATTGAACTATTCCTTGTTCTTGAACTTGCCATGTAGTCTTATGAAGTAAACTTAAAGGCCTTTTCAATATGCATCATGTTTTAGTTATGTGAGTATGCCTCTTATATATCTACCAGTTTTATCGTTGGATCGATAGAAAATTCATTAATCAAACCATTCGTTCGCTGGCAAACTATTCATAAATAGATATGAACGTGGTTTTGGTCAAAAATTACCGAAGCAATTAAGT
The DNA here is from genome assembly GCA_030545235.1 of Helianthus tuberosus. Lineage (NCBI taxonomy): Eukaryota > Viridiplantae > Streptophyta > Magnoliopsida > Asterales > Asteraceae > Helianthus > Helianthus tuberosus. The sequence continues at coordinate 207,936,669 of CM060367.1, read as the reverse complement.
GATCAAATTAGTTAAGTGAGGTAGTGTGCTAGAAATATGTGTGAAAAATATGTTAACCAAGTTAATTGTAAAAACAGTTTCAGGATACGACTCAGGATATAGAGATGTATCTGTGATCAAACAATGAGCAAAAAAGTAAAGGTTGACACGTGATGTACGAGGAAAGCCCTTGATCAATCTAGATCGCCGGCACAAAACCTTGGGAGCTGACAATCGCAGCTTCCTTGTTCTTCTATTACTTCAAATATCAGGATACAGTGCAGGATGTGATGCGGATCAACTAGGTGTTACAATGTAATTCGAATACAAGTGTTTGTGTATAGTGTTTGCAGTGAGCTAGAGAGCAAAAGTGTCCGAAAGTGTGTGTGTAAGTTGCGTGCCTTAATCTGATCCGCCCCCATCTATTTATAGTAAAACAAATGCAACAAACTATCCTAATAAACCGGGATTCGGAGAATATTCCCCACTCGAACGTTGTAGATCTGGTCTTTCGGGTTCAACGTCTCTCACATAACAGATACGCCCGAGTCTTGAGGAGAAGAAGTCCACCTGACCGTTAGTAACCCACAGCCTCTAACCTGCACGTGGTTAATTTAGTTAACACCAGGATATAGCCCAGGATGTTAGCAATATCCTAATCCAGTATCCTGATCACAAGTAAACAACCAAAAGCATGATATTAGTCAGGATATATATACTCAGAAAATGACCCATAACAATTGTCCCCAAATATATCTGTTGGTATACCAATCCAACGGATATATTTAAAAATTCTAACTCGTAGACCGAGGTAATTAAAATGAAACGATGGTTGAGGTGACATTGTGCCATTTTCATTGCAATATTTACTCTTTACCCCCTATATTCAGCCTATAATTAGCTGAGATATTTCTTTTTGTTATCATTACTCTTCAAGCGATTTTCAGGTAACCATCCTTTCCTTCATCCTCTATTCTTTTTCTAGAGTTTCTTTTAGTTTGCTTAATACCCTTCATGGCATCACAGACAAGATCTCGTTCGGATGAACCAGTCCCAACCCTCGTGAGTCAAAACCTCATACGAGAACCAGAAAAAGAAATCTGCTGCTTCAACAATGCCGATATCGCTGCCCTCAAGAATTCCGGCGCCTTTCCCACTGGAACAGTCATTCGCCCTTTTGATCGGGAGGTCCGATTAGACGTGTCATCAGACGAGTGGGTCTGTTTTTTCGCCTACCCCTTTTCTTTGGGACTCCGGTACCCATTTCCACCCTTTATCTCTCGTTTCTTCGACCTCACCGGCCTTAGTTATGCTCAAACTATGCCAATTGTCTGGCGAGTTTTGATGGTGCTAGATCAAATCAGATCTCGCCATTGCCCTGACCTGTGTATTGAAGACCTCCCTATAGCATACCGGTTGAGGTCCCATGGCGATAGCCGTTTTCTTTTGTTTTCCACCTCCAAGAGCCCTTTAGTCCTTAAGGCCACCAAGAACGAAGACTGATGGCGGCGAAAGTTCTTTTTCGTGAAAAGAGACTCTATTGACAAGGGTTTCGATCTGCCGGTTAGATGGTTAACCAAGGGTAGGATCTAGGGTTTTAGGAATATCCCCAAGTGTATCCTTAAACTATATCCCAAACTTATATCCTGATGTTTTTATGCAGCGAACTTCAGAGATTTAGCACCCCCAAGTGCGGAATCCAAGTCCAGGATCAAAGAAATCTACCAACTTCCTGCCAGTGAAAGAACTTTCTCCCTGTCTCTTACAGATTCAAGCCAAAAATCAAGTTCAGAGATGTCTGGTAAGCATATTCTCAGTAATTATCTTTATTTATTAAACCGATTATCTTTCAGAGGTATTATGAGTTTAAAAATATTTTCCCTTGTGCAGTACCGGTTGTCAACCTCGAAGGCTTCCAACTTGACGAGTTGGATAGTTACTCCAGCCTTGTACCTGTCAAACAAGAATCTAAGCCGAAGTCGTCTGCCACACCGAAGCCTACCACTTCAAAGACTACTACCGCTCCTAAAGCTCGCCTCTAGCAAATGGATTCTCCAGCCGCCTCCGAGACATTCTCTCTCGAGAATCATGGATTTAGTGAAGCCACTTCATTCCTCAAGCAGGTAAAAATTCCCTTCCGATATCCTGAACATGCGTGTTAATCATTATCCTGCTCATTTTAAATTGATACCTGTATCTTTAACTGCAGGGCTTGGAACGTCTCATGCACTTGTATGAAGACGCCTGTGGGCTTAATAAGATGCTGGAGATTAAGCTCGAAAAAGCTGAAGCCACTATAGCTGATCAAGGAACAATTGCGGCTGCCAATTCCCAGCATTATGAAGATAAATACAAGGCAATGACCCAGGAACACCAAGCTGCCCTCCACAAAGCCAATAAGGATGCTCAAGCCAAACTAGATGTCGCCCTTCTTCAATACCAGCAGGATATGAGTTCATATCGGGACAGTCTCAAAGCATCCGTTGTTATCTCCCTTCTCCAAGCCAGGTTAAGGATGGCTTATGAGGCCAAGAGCTTGGGCTTCGAATGCCCCTCCTGGAATGTAAAGGCTTGGGAAGCGAAACTACAGGATCTTGGAGGTCATCCCGTCGCTCATCCCGCAAAGCATGCTGGTGAAGAGCCTTCTAAGGCGGCAGAGGAAGTGGCCAATGCTGGTGATGATGCCGAGAAGAATCCTGAGGGGGATGCTGGTGCAGACGCTGGGAAAGAAGTTGCTGATCAAGAAGGTGCTGCCCCTTAGGCGGCGAAGTGGGCGATGATGGATATACGTGCCAAGGCCGGAGCCCACTTTTTTAGATTTCATGGTTGTGGTTTGTACAAACAATTTACTTTTCCTGTCGTTGAACAATTTATATTTCCTGCACTAGAACAATACGATGACGAAAGGTGGATGGGTCCTCGGTTTCAGGATGAAGCCCTTGGTCATCGGTTAGTATAACCTGTTTTGAATGTCGTAACGATTGAAGGTGGACAGGTCCCGTTTTGAGATAGAACCTTCAACTGTTACGTAAGTATGGTAAAGACTAATTGTGCTTTTGGTGGATGGGTCTCGGTTTGAGGTGAAACCAAAAGCACAACTTTTGACATGTTAATAATATAACTTCCTTTTGACTTATTTGTTGTTGCCTTTTAATTTCTGTCATGCATTTCTTAATGTAGATCTTAGCTTTGCAAAATTTTGTACAACTATCTTTTGAAAATATCCTGATCAATATACTCAGTGATATATTATGAAAACTTTTATTAAATAGAACTTCTAAAAATTCAATCAACTTTAGAGAAAACTTCTAAAGAATAAAAGATAGTCCACTTTCTAAAACCTGTTTTGACAATACTTGTTTGATCAAGGTTTTAATTTCAAACTAGTATCACTTCCAAATATTTCAATCAAATATCCCGAAACGCATCCCAAAAACACATTTTGAAGATATATCCTGAAGATGTATCCTTTTCAGGATACTTAAACCTTAACCTGAGTTATAAAATTTATGTAAGGTTTATAAAGGAAAGATCATACCAGGAACTGAGTCTAACCCTAGTATTAATCTCCAATCCCTTTTGCGACTTCTCCTACTAAGATGTCCCCAGTTCGAGACTCTTAGCTCAACTTTGATCCTTTGTGCATCATACAATTGCTTTAGATGGAATGTCCCCTGTGCATGAAGTCCTCAAACACTTAGGAAATTTTTGAACACTAGTTCCAATTGTATAGACAATTTTTTGTGTTACAGGGGTAAAACCCAAAATATACCGGAGATAAATCCTTCGTATCCCGGGGGAAATCCCAAATTTTGGTACGCTACAGGCGGGAGTGTATAAACTCCAAGACTTAGAAAGGTGAAAACCTTTAAACCTTAGAGAGTATGAAAATACCCTTTCGTGAGAGAGGGTGATCAATCCTCATATACCTTTAGGATTCAGGATATAGCCAATAGTAACGAAATTGTCAGCCACTTTTACATGGACTGGTCCCGCCACCTTGAACTATTCCCGAATAACTTGCGCTCCAGGCGGGGTGTTTAAACCCAATTCGGAAGAAAGGTGAATTCCTTTAAACCTGTGAAGGGATCAGGATCCCTTATACGTGAGAGATGGGGCCAATCCTCTAATCTTCCGAAGTATCCTGAGTGTGTATCCTGGTGCTATATCCCGAAGTATATTCTGCAAAACCACTATAAGCTAAGGTGGGTGTTAGCCTGGCTAACACCCCTCCGATGCTTAAGTCAGTAATAGGTTTAAAATAGTAAATAATATAAAAATTTAATAAGAGAGACAGAATTCATACCATCCTGGGTTGGAATTTAAATTCCATACTCACTTGAAATAGAGTTTTAGATGTATAGCATTCCAAGATCTCGGTAGCATATCCCCCTTTATATTCTTGAGTCGGTATGCACCTTTTCCTGATTCTGATTCAACCTCATATGGTCCTTCCCATTTTGGAGCCAGCTTTCCATCAGCAGGATTAGTAGTATTCTGAAAAGCCTTTCTTAACACCCAATCTCCAACTTTGAACCTTCTAGTCCTTATATTCTTGTTGTATGCTCTGGATATCCTTTGTTGATATGCTGCCATCCTTAGCCTTGCTGCATCTCTTGTCTCATCAATAGTATCCAGTTCCTGGCATAGGACTTCAGGATTCTGCTCAGGATTCCTGAGGTTGGATCTTGCTGTAGGTATCGCCATTTCCGTCGGGATCACCGCTTCTGCTCCAAACACTAAGGAAAATGGGGTTTGCCAAGTTGCATTTTTTACCATCGTTCTATCAGCCCACAAAACAAAGGGTAGTTCTTCTGCCCATCTTCCTTTCTTGGCCCCTAATCTCTTCTTCAAGTTGTTGACAATTATCTTGTTTGAGGATTCAGCTTGTCCATTTGCTTGAGGATGTACCTGGGTAGACGTAATCATTTTGATTCCCCAACTCTTGCAGAAGTCAGTAGTCCTTTTACTTATAAATTGAGATCCGTTGTCACAAATTATCTCAACTGGTACTCCAAACCTAGTCAGGATATTCCTTTTTATGAAGGATACCACTTCCTGATCTCTAACTTGAACAAATGCTTCTGCTTCAACCCACTTGGAGAAATAATCCGTCATTGCCAACATGAAAACCTTTCCTCCTAGAGCCTTTGGAAGCTTTCCCACTATATCCATACCCCACTTCATGAACGGCCAAGGGGAAACAATAGGATACAGCGGTTCAGCAGGCTGATGTAATATGTTACTATGTCTTTGACATGCGTCACATCTTCGAGCATATTCTGTGGCATCTTTCCTCATCGTCGGCCAATAATATCCTGTCCTTAATACTTTTGAGAATAAGGACCTGCCCCCAGTATGGTTACCACAATCCCCTTCATGTATATCCTGAAGTACTTCCTTGGTTTCGGGATCCTCCAAGCACCTTAGATATGGTTCTACAAGAGATTTCTTATACAAAACATCATTTATAATAGTGAATCGTGATACCTTCATTCTAAAGGCTTTAGGATTCTCATTCTTTGGGATGTGTCCTTCCTTGAGATATCTCATGATTGGAGCCGTCCAGGACTTAGGATCCTCTTCAGGATACTCATCATCAGGATCCTGAATACTTATTACTTCCTCATCCTGAGGATTCGTCGCAGGATATAGGATATGTAATATTGGTATTCGGGTTCCTTCCAGTATCCTGACCGATGATCCCAGATTTGCCAAGGCATCAGCTTCAGCATTATCCTCTCTTGGTACCTGTTCAAGTGTAAAAATATCGAAATATCCTGCTAATTTTTTGAGAATTTCGAGATACTCGATTAACTTCTCTCCCTTAACTACATAGGTTCCATTAAAGTGATTAGTGATTAACAAAGAATCAACATATACTTGCAAATTCTTGATACTCATATTCCTAGCCAACTCTAATCCTGCAATTAAAGCCTCATATTCTGCCTTATTATTAGTAGCAGGAAATTCACACCTAATAGCCTGGGGTAATATGTCCCCCTGTGGCGATTTTAGTAGTATACCTAAACCTACACCTCTTACGTTGGATGCACCATCAGTATATAATGTCCAGCATTGTAAGTTTTCTCCTAGCTGCTGTACTTCTAAATCTACTTCATTTTGAATGTCACTACTGAAATCAGCCACAAAGTCAGCTAAAGCCTGAGACTTTATGGCATTTCTAGGCTCATATACTAAGTCATAAGCACTCAGTTTTACTGACCACTTAGCCATCCTACCCGACATCTCGGGTTTTCTAAGCACGTTTTTAACAGGATAATTGGTTTTAACATGAATCCTATGTGTCTCAAATTAATGTCTAAGTTTTGTTGATGCCATAACTAGGGCTAATATCAATTTCTCTAGATGAGAATATCTAGTTTCAGCATCTAGTAAACTTTTACTAACATAATAGACAGGATATTGCTGACCTTCATGGTCCTTTATAAGAACGGCACTTACAGCATTCCCTGATACAACGAGGTATAGGGATAGTGGTTCACCATTTTCAGGCTTCATCAATAGAGGTGCAATCGAGAGATATCGCTTCAAATCCTGCAAGGCTGCTTCATGCTTTGCTCCCCATTCGAACTTCTTATTCTTCTTGAGGATATCATAAAATTCCTTGCATTTTTCCGAGGATTTTGAAATAAATCTGTTCAATGCTGCTACTCGGCCTGTTAACCGTTGAACATCCTTCATATTCGAAGGTGATTTTATATCCAGGATAGCTCTAATCTGCTCCGAGCTCGCCTCTATGCCTCTTTTGGTCACCATATATCCTAGACACTTTCCTGCCCCCACTCCGAAATGGCACTTAGCAGGATTCAGTTTCATGTTATACTGATCCAGGATATCAAATGCTCCTTTTATATCCTGGAGGTGATCCTCAGCCTTTTTAGATTTCACCACCATATCGTCAATATATACCTCCATGGTGTCCCCCAGCTTGTCTTTAAACATCATGTTTACCAACCTCTGGTACGTAGCACCTGCATTTTTCAAACCAAAGGGCATAGCAGTATAACAATAAATACCTGTTGGTGTCATGAAGGCAGTATCCTCCTGGTCTGAAGGCTCCATTTGAATCTGCTGAAATCCTGAGGATGCATCCATGAAGGTTAACATCTCATGCCCGGCAGTAGCATCCACCATTGCATCAATATGGGGAAGAGGAAATGGGTCTTTAGGACAAGCTTTATTCAAGTCCGTGTAATCTACACAGACTCTTCATTTCCCATTTTTCTTCTGTACCACGACTACATTTGCCAGCCATCTTGGAAACTTGACTTCTCTGATCATTTTGGACTTCAACAATCTTTCAACTTCCTCTTGTATGATTGTATTTCGTTCAGGAGCAAACTTCCTTCTCTTTTGCTGAACAGGCTTGAACGACCTGTCAATTCCAAGCTTGTGAGTAATAATGTCTTTGGATATACCTGTCATATCCTCATGCTTCCATGCAAATGTTGACATCCTGCACTTCAAAAAGTTAGTTAATTATTCTTCAATATCCTGAGGGATATTGGTCCCTACGAGCACCGAGATATCAGGATTATCCTGATCCAGGATAACTTTCTTCATATCCTGCTCTGAAGCCTCCACGATATCCTGGGCCCGCATCTTTAATTGCTATGCTGGATTAGGCTTGGTTGAGGATTTCATTGAGGATGAGTAGCATTCCTTCGCCTACTGCTGATCACTATCAACTTTGATGACCCCCAAGGGGTAGGGATCTTGATGCACTGGTGATAAGTCTATGGCACAGCCTTCATGTCATGGATCCATGGCCTGCCTAGTATGATGTTGTAGCAGGATAGGGAGTCCATCACATAGAAGCGTTGTATCGAGTTGACCCCTTCAACGTATACTGGTAACTTTATCTCTCCTACGGTATTCCTAGCTTCTCCACTGAAACCAACGAGCACAGTGGACTTCGAAGTAATGTCCATCGGAGATACATTCATCCTCTTCAATGTTTCCAGCTGAATTATGTTGACGGAGCTACCATTGTCCACCAATATCCTGCGTACAAAATGGTTAGCAACATATAATGTTATTACAAGAGCATCATGGTGAGGATCCTGGACAATATCCATGTCATCACTATCGAAAGTGATCACTTTATCGGTTGTAAGGGTAGTCATCCTAGCTGGTTTGTCTCCCCTTTCAGTCTTAGCTTCCTTTGCATGTCTCTTGGCCGCAGAATACGAAGTCCCACAAATGTCGGATCCTCCTGAAATAAAGTTAATTATTTTGGCATCTGCTGGGGGTGATGCTGCTCGTTCAGGATCCTTCTCAGGATCCTGCCCTTTATTCTTCTTTTTTCCCAGCAAATCCTTCAGATACCCCTTGCTTAATAGGTAGCTTATTTCTTTCCTTAGAGCAATACAATCCTCGGTCACATGTCCGAAATCTTCATAGAAGGCACACCATTTGGATTTATCCTTCCAATCAGCCTTCTGCTGATTCTTTCGAGGCCACCTAGCTTTGTCTCCTAAACCCTGCATAGCATACATTAACTCATGTATATTAACAAAAAAGCAGTATTCAGATAATTCAGGATATTCTTCAGGATCCTCGTCTTCAACAACATTCACTTTCTTGTTATCATTTCTGCCATATGGCTTGGAGCGATATGGTTTATACGAGGATTCTGATTTCCTGTTGGTTGATTCGTAGGTTGAGGTAGAATTCATCCTCTCTTGCATCTTTTTGTCATCTTCCAAGCGGATATATCTCAAAGCCCTGTTACGAGCTTCGTCGAGATTCCTGCAGGGATTCATTACAAGATCCTGATAAAACTAAGAATCCTTTTGTAACCCCATCTTAAAAGCCTGCACAGCTGTTGCAACATCAAGATGTGGGATATCCAAGGATTCCCGACTAAACTTGTTCACATAATCCCTCAAGGATTCCTGAGGTCCTTGAGTTATCCTGTAAAGATCACTGGTTAGTTTCTCAAAACTCCGAATGCAAGAAAACTGACTATTAAATAAATTAACCAAATGAGCAAACGAAGTAATTGAGTGAGGAGGAACATTTAACAGCCATTTTAAGGCTGATCCTGTCAAGGTAGAACCGAAACCCTTGCACAAGCATGCTTCCTTGATTTCCGGAGGGATAGGGTTAATCTCCATTCTTTCTCTATACTGGGCAATATGCTCTTCAGGATCCGTAGTCCCATCATACAGTTTCATGTTGGGGGTCTGAAATCTTTTTGGGATTTCAGCATCACAGATAGGATATGCAAAGCGGGATATCCTGTGGCTATCTCGGTATACTTCCGAAATTGGCTGGACCACTCCAGGTACACTGGATATCATGGCCTTCAATTTCTGAAGCTCCCTAGTAAATGTTGACGTCATACCTGCATCCTGCAAATACCCATTGTTGTTAGTAGCAAGAATATTATTATTTGACACGTTACCGGTCTGAGGATTCTGGCCATATCCTGAAGCATATCCTAAGCTCCTCACAGTTGACATCCTGACCGAGGAGGGTATCTCAGGGGTATGATTCTGAGAATGGCTTTGGACGATGTTCCCCCAGTTATCCTCAGTGTAAACTGCAGAACTGAAGTTCAAAGCCCTAGGCTGTAAAGGAGTGACAGTTTCTTCGGCAGGTCTACTTGGGCCGGATTTCAAGAGTTGTATCTCTCTCATCAGCATCCGATTAGTTTCCTGCTACTGCCTCATATGTTCCTGTACACTACAAAACAAATTCAGAATTTCATCATTAGACGCCAAAACAGGACCGGATCCCTGGGTACTGGGAGCGGGGATAACATCCCGAGCTACATGACTTTCAGTTCCGTGTGAAGAAGCTTGCATTCTTGGAGGAGGAGGTGGAAGCACCGAACCAATTGTTGCAGAGGTTGTAGCAGACATGGTGGAAGAGCTCATGTTTGATCTCGAGGCCATTGAAAACAATGTAGCAAAAAGTTTTGATAATAGAAAACCGAGTAATGATTTTGCTAAAGTTTTTAGCAAAAATAGCACCACTTGCCCCACGGTGGGCGCCAAATTGTTTTGGTAAAAAATTACCGAAGCAATTAAGTGATCAAATTAGTTAAGTGAGGTAGTGTGCTAGAAATATGTGTGAAAATTATGTTAACCAAGTTAATTGTAAAAACAGTTTCAGGATACGGCTCAGGATATAGAGCTGTATCTGTGATCAAACAATGAGCAAAAAAGTAAAGGTTGATACGTGATGTACGAGGAAAGCCCTTGATCAATCTAGATCGCCGGCACAAAACCTCGGGAGCTGACAATCGCAGCTGCCTTGTTCTTCTATTACTTCAAATATCAGGATACAGTGCAGGATGTGATGCGGATCAACTAGGTGTTACAATGTAATTCGAATACAAGTGTTTGTGTATAGTGTTTGCAGTGAGCTAGAGAGAAAAAGTGTTCGAAAGTGTGTGTGTAAGTTGCGTGCCTTAATCTGATCCGCCCCCATCTATTTATAGTAAAAGAAGTGCAACAAACTATCCTAATAAACCGGGATCCGACGAATATTCCCCACTCGAACGTTGTAGACCTGGTCTTTCGGGTTCAACGTCTCTCACATAACAGATACGCCCGAGTCTTGAGGAGAAGAAGTCCATCTGACCGTTAGTAACCCACAGCCTCTAACCTGCACGTGGTTAATTTAGTTAACACCAGGATATCGCCCAGGATGTTAGCAATATCCTAATCCAGTATCCTGATCACAAGTAAACAACCAAAAGCAGGATATTAGTCAGGATATATATACTCAGAAAATGACCCATAACAAACGTTATGCCTTTAAAATTATACATATAATAGAAATCAAATACAGATTTTATTACTAATATTAGCAGCCAAGTTACATGATTGTACTATTTGTAGCTACAAATGACCATTTTATTAGGTAGCAATGTAGCATATTAGTTTCTTGCTTATTCTTCAAACATGTCATCACATCTTATTTGTTGATGTATATGTATAATAATTAGTTTTCAAATATTGATTACTTTGAGGGGGTTTAAATGTGAAAAACCCTCTGATTGTTTTCAAGATGTACACCATGTTTAAGTGGGTGTTTGGGATTGCTTATGTAAACATCTTATGTTTATGAACAGAAGCTGTTGAGATTTTGCTTAATTCTCCTCTTAAATAAGCAGGTAAGCATATTTCTTCATCTTAAAGTGCTTATCTGCTTAAAAAAATAATAATACTAAAAGTGCTTATTTAGCAAATTTTTTTAATCAATAGACAAACGATTAAAAAAATACATTTTCTTTTTTGAAAAAGAAAAGAAATTTATCAAAATGGGAGTAACAGTTTATCAAATTCGTATGGTGACATGTTTCCACAATAATATATTTTTAATATAATTAAAATCCATCTTATTCAAGTAATATTCTTATTTTTTATTTTTGAACTTTAAACGCTTATGACAATTATTAAATTCGAATTTTTATACAAAAAGAAAACTTTCTAAACAAATAAATGAAAGATGTATCGGTTGAAGGAGTTGAAGCCAAAATACGGCTGGTAGTTGTTTATATAGTTTAGCTAGATAAGACGGGTAATGGGTCGGGTCAAATAAAATTAATTGGTAGTTGTTCATGCATACGTGAAGCATTTTAAATATTTATATCGATCAATCCAAGGTAAAATTTGAACTGCAGTTATTGCATTTGCTCTTTGTTTTCCTATTTTGAAGTGCACACTTGGTTTTAGGCATAACTGGGCTTACATAATTACATTTCATCATGTCATTTTATTCGGTCTTGATTTGATTTTGATGGATAATAAATCCCTTTTACATACATCATAATTTTATTGTTATTAGAAATATTATAATTAGTATTATTATACTATGGTATAGTTTAGAGTTGGTATTTTTGACTCATTTACTTATGAACCGGTTGATCTTGGAGACTTGAGACCACTTGGCTGTGTTTTTATCTCAACGGGTCAAATAAAAACAAATCTTTGGTGACTATTTGTATTAATGACTAACGAAAACGACTACGTATCCAGAACGTTTGCAATCACTGACTTTTCTGAACTCGATGAGTAACACCGATGATGATTATAACGAGATGAGTAACATTTACGTAAAAGTTTAGCTTGGACAGTGCCTTTTTCACTATTGATGGTATGCTATAACTTAAACTTAAAACTACTTCTTTCATTTTAAAGCGGCTTTAAAGCATATTCTCTTAATATAGTGACAAGTAACCAAAATTACCATTTAAAAAAAATGACCCATTCGAATCCAAGCCCATTATAATGTTTTACCATGGCTGGCCTGACCTGCATGTCTTACCAGGTATGGAAGGACCCGTGATATGCATCCATATGATCTTTTTTTTCATGAAGTTGGGTAAGATCATGTTTTTACGGGATCTGTTTTAAAGCATTCATGGGTTTTGAACAGTCATTCTTAAATCTACGTGTGTTACATTTATACAGATCTATAACTGATGTGAAATCAATTTACCATTTGCAGGACTACACGCCAAATACCTCGCTATAACAACCGATCAACTACTTCTTCAAGGTGCCAGTTACATAAGTTTTTATTATTATGTTTTCATTTACTAAAAACATTTTTATTACAAGCTGTTTTGTCATCTTTAAAGTCAAGTTCGCCTAACGAATACTTTGAGAAATTGCACATGTTCCTGTCTGACCATTTGGTGTGTAGTGTAGGGGATGAAACTAAAGCGAGGTTTTGGGTTGATAATTGGATTGAAGGCGGTCCTCTTTGGTAGAGGTTCCCATATTTATTTAGGCTTACCCAATACAACTCTGCCTGGATCAGTGACAACCGAGTATTTATGGACAGAGGGAGTATAGTTTGAAGGTAAGTACACGTATATGCATAATTGATACGAAATGAACTTGCTTAATATCTTTCTTTCTTTTTATAATAAATTTATAGAGAAATCCTTACAAATGCTTCTATTATGACTTGCCAATACCAACAGGCAGAGAAGAACAAGCATCAATATAAGTTACCGGTTCTTTTATAGGCACAATATAAGTTAATTTTATTTTTTACAAAATGGGGATAAAAAAGACTTTAATAATTGTAACGCCCCGAAATTTCTAAAACTTTAAATCAGGTATATAAAGCATGAAATAAACAAGAACAAGCTAACTAGGAATCGATAACCCAGATAGTTAAGAGTCTTGAGGTGATATATAATAAGTTAAAACACCTAAACTATAAGTCAAATAGAGTTGAGGGACTAATTTAGCAAAATCTTGAAACATGGAAGTTTTATTAGTAAATAAAACACCAAACACACACATAGGTGTGTGTTTGGGTCGTACAGAAGAAAGGGGCGACCAGGGAGTGTCCTCCAAACCCTAGTTTCCACATAAAACTCACAAATTGGAGCCCTTAATCTGCTCTAAATCAAGTTTCAAACACGAATTAGTGATCTCCTCGTTGCAGGGATCAAAAGGTATGCAAAATTTTGGTATTTTGATTCATGTTCAGTTTTAGGTTAATTGAGAAAATCAAAAATTGAGCATGCATGATTGTTGTATTGATGAAATTAGAAGCAAAGTGATGTCTAGAGATAAACCCTAGATGATTTCTTGTTGAAATCTAGCATTATATTTGTGGAGTTTATAATCACCATTGTAGGTGATTATTTGGTTTGTAGAAACTAGATAAACACTAGAATTATGATTCTTGTTCTAGTGAAATTTGATTGCATGAAGTAATTTTCTGAAAAATTGATGCTAAAACTTTGTGTAAATTGCTAAATTGGAGTTGATTTAGATGAAATTAACAAGTCATGAATTTACTATGGATTATGTAAAAATCCGACCCGCCAGGTGTTTGTTAAAACGCCTAAGTGAGGATCAAAATGTTAATAATCGGACAAAAACTCAGATTCGGATATCATAATGAATTATGATAAATAAATGTAAAAAGAGTTCTAAAATGGTTGTGAATGGAACTCTTTAGGTAAAGAATCCGGATCGCTAAGCGGACAAGCCGAAGGTGATACACGGTTGAAGGGTGTGCTTTAAAGGTACGTAACTTCGGTTCCGTTACATTGTGTATAAACATTAGTCTTAGAAAAGTTAATGAGAATGTAGTGTCAATTGCGAGTTGGTATGTCATAGAAGTGACGAAGTTCACTCGACAAACAAACGGGTCAAAATAGTTAATTAGAAATGTTGGTTGATAATGTTGTTTAGTTATGCAAAGTATGTAACTTGAACCGTTACATTCGATGAATTGTTGTTAAACTATGCGTCGTTGGTTAAAAATTGTGTTGATTGTAGTGATCATATTCGTTACTTGAATCTGTAAGTTAAGAGTTAGTTTGTAGTTGTTTGGTAGTCATCAAAATGGAGGATTTCCGTAGATGAACCAAACGGGTCAAACAATGGTACATTGTAGCATTAATATTGTAAATAGATATAGATGGCGAAAATGGTCACAAGAGCACGAAGCCATAGGTTTGGTAATGAAGTGCCGGTGAAAATAAGCCCCGGAAGTTGGGTAATAAGCGCCTTAGGTTACTAGTGAAATGGTAGCTAAATAAGTAGAGTTATAACGGGTCAAATAAATGCATAGTGACATTTAGTGATTCGGTCCGAAATCTAAATTTTCGGTATCAAAATTTTAATAGTTATGTCGGTAATGAATTTACAGACATATAGGAAAAAGAATCACCTAAAACGAACTTACGAGTCAAAAGTTATGCACATTTTAAGTTAAAATCTGAGTTTTCCGGAGCTGGCAGAAATTGCAGCTCACAAAACATAAGCTGCTGGAAAACCCGATCCCCCGAGCCACGCGGAAGAAGTCCCGTTAGAGATCGCGACACGCGAGGGGTTCTCGCGGCCCGCGTAACACTTCTCGCGGGGCGCGAGCGACCCTGATCCGAAATTTTATTTGTTTTCAATTGTTTTGATGCTAGATTTCGATTATACGTGTTATATTATTGTCAAAATTAACCCTTGATGTGGTTTTGACATTAGGTGATGTTGGTGAACTTACGGATGGCAATTAAGCAAATGAACAAGAACCGAACACTACACTTTTGAAGCTTCCGCAATTATTTAGTTTTTGTTTTGTAAAAAGTGGAAAATGTAAACATTTTAAACCATGTTTTAGAATGTTGTAAACATGTTTAAATACTCACGATGTAAAAGTTTTTTATAAGTGGCATTTTCTTATAAAATGCTTACTTTAATTATATATATATATATTAATTAACATAGAAAAAGTATGGGTGTTACAAGTTGGTAATCAGAGCTTAAGGTTGTCAACAAAGTGTTCGGTTCAAGCTTGATCGATCGTCCGGTAAGGATTAATTAGTTATTTCAGTAGATCTTATCCTATGTAAGTGAAAGAGATGGAAATAAATGTGCACGGGAAGAGTGCGTTAATACACTCAAACCCGGAAAGTGCACTAAAAAGAGAACGGTCAAAGCAAGTTACGAACTTGGCTAAACCGAAACAAACAAAGTTATATTATAAATGAAATGTTTAATAATCGATGTAAACATTTCAGTTTCAAGACATCTGGTAAGAGTTACTTATAATTGAGATTAAACGATAAGAATTATGTGAAAAGTGTATGTGGGGAGTGTATAAATACGCTCAAACCCGGGAAAATACACTAAGTGAGAAAGGTAAGGCAAGATATATACTTGACCAAACCGAAAAAGAATAACACATTAATTATGATTGAGTGAGAATGATATAAATTTCCGTATAATAAGATGGAAATGAATTAAATAATTATTGATAAATCATGATGGATGTTTCAGTTGAAGAAATGTCTGGAGTAACCGGAGATGATTCGACATCTCAATTGACTGAACAAATGAAAGCTAAGATTTCCGAGGAGGTCGGAAAAGCTCTAGAAAATAGTCTATCACAGTATATTGATAGACTACAAACCATAATCGTGCCGGTGGTGAACGATATGATGGCTGAATTGAAAGACAACATATTAGAAGAAATAGAAGAAATGAGGGTGCTGGATATGAATCCAAGATCCGTAAAGAAGTCCAAATCTAATAAAGCTCCCAAGAAGAGAGTTATAAAAAGTGTGTTACATCAGTGTAGATTTTGTGGAAAATTTCACAAGAGCACATGTGGCAAGCCAAGACATAAAAAGTCAAAATGTCCAGAGAGGCTTGGAACCAAGGACACAACCGACACAAAGTCTGATGCCCAGAAATCAAGGACAAAGTTGTTTTATATAACAGCCACGGAGGCTAAAGCTGAACCTGATGTCGTTTCAGGTATACTCTTGTAAATTAAATTTCAGCATGAATTTTTAATTATTACAAGTGCAAATAAATCGTTTGTTTTATATCGATTTATTTAACATTCTACAATAGTGTTAACGAAATTACCAAGACTTTGAAAAATAGGAAGAGGTAATAATAGAAGTTCTATAGTTTATAAGAGGTGCTGAAATTGTACGTTGAGCAGCAAGGTAAAAATAATCATGATAAATATTGCCTTGGGAAGGGGTGCGCGCACACTCGAACCCGAGAATGTAATGAAAGATAAGCGCCATAATAGGGAGGAGTGTAATAACACCCGAACCCTGGGAGTTTACAATAGTAATAAGATGGCACGGACATGGTTATAGACTAAGCCAAACTAAATGAAACAAATAGAAACATCGTTTATGTCAACAAACGATGTGGATAAATTCCATACAATGATATGGAACAATAACATGAAATGAATTGATTTTGTTATTGTAACGATGGGTTAAAGTCAGAAATCAAGAGATTAAGATTTGGATAGAAATATCCTCGAAAAAGAAACTAAATGGACAATATGTATTAATTGTTGCTGTAAATAATGGAATACCAATAAATTTGGATTTAAAAGCTCGGGTATGAGTAGATACCCAAGTAACATGTCATTAATAAATTCCTCCTGAGGAAGAACGATAATCACCTTGATGAGGGTGAATATGTAAAAAGAATTAGTAAGACAAACATTATGAAAGCGTTAGAATAAGAATCAAGTAAACGAAAATAGGAATCGACAATTTAGAATGTCAAGGCATAAGGATAAAGTTGACTGTCATAGGAGATGGAACTCACACGAACAAGTTAAACCAGACGAGTGAAAGAATAAAAGACTTGGTTGAGTAAAAGCGGTGGATTTTGCTGATACGGCCAAATAAATCGAGAAACAAAGTCTGAGGAATGCCAAAAGGGTTTCTATGAAAATAATATCGGTAAAATACCCAATTGATAGTTAGGTTTTCAGATAAATGCGTAACCAACAGTCGAGAAAGCTAATTAAAAGTCAAAAGACTCAGATTAAGAGTTATGACTTAGAAAACGATAAAATTTTGCTAAAACAGAAATTTCGATAGTCATGTTCAACTACTTTAATATTGGATGGGTTGAATAAAGTATAGTAGTCGATATCCCAATTAAGCACAATTTGGATAATGAAAGCGTGAAATATTATTGAAACCATGGGATAGATCATAAAAAGAGTATAAAAAGGAAAATGCAAGCCAATGAAACCGGAGTGTTAAAAACAACAAGTTCAAGAACCTGAGTAGCGATTTGAAATGAAATAGGGGCATAAACCAAATAACGGTATAAATAAAATAAACCGACACGAAGGACACATAAGAAGTCATAGAGTCGAGAAGATAATCCGAAAGAAAATGAGCATAGCCTTAGACTATAGACAAGGTCAAACGAATAGAAGATGATCCATGGGATCACCATAACCTCCAGATTATAAACAATGTAAAGGTCTACGGGAACAAAATGACCATTGGGTTGCAAATACAAAGGAACCTACGGGTCGATAATATAAAGCGTGGAGAACCAATTATGATTTCTCGCGTAAAATGATAAACTCGAAGAATAATCATTGTCGTCAATTCCTTGATATAATTAATCGACATGGTTAAAGAGAAAAAAAAACATTAAACTAAAATTCAGTTTTAGTAAAGAAACGATGTTCTAACAGTTATAAATACCGAGAGAGAAATTAGAAAATGGTTAGTAATTAGGTCTTAATGCCGAAAGTTGTAAGATGATGCATTCGGAGGAAAGATTCTTAAGAATGAAAAGTCGATGTAAGACTAAACATGGCGGGATGTGATCACGGACACAAAAGTAATATAGAATGTAATCACGTTATAGTGTGAATGACTAGATATGAAATTATAAGCACGCAAAGGGCCGATGACGGCAATATTGCATACCCGAATGATGAAGTATGAGGTAAATAGTGACCAATTAATTCAGGCAATAAAACAAGTTGTAGCCTAAATAACACTGTGACCTATGGAGAGCGCTTGTCAATATAAGACTAGTGTCAAGTAAGTATGCTGACGGACTCAGTGTAGGAATGGTCAAAAGACAACCCGGTCAAAAGGCGACAAAGATAGGAAATGAGTGATAAAAGGTTAAAGTTCAATAGGACATGTGCCTAGAAGACGCACATGTCAATATGAATAAAACCCTGATGCCGACAAAAGACGAAAACTGATTGAATTTCAGTTAAGTAACATTGTTATGATAAAGGTTTTTCCCATGAAATGGTGTTATCTAATTCAGAAAGAGAGGGAAACAAAGCCCAAGGTTTATCTGGCCATTAAAAATCATTGAACGGGTCGGCAAGGTAGTGTATCGCCTTGAATTACCGGACGAATTGAGTGGAATACATATCACATTTCATGTGTCACAACTGCGAAAATGCCTAGCAGAGGAAACGGCTTACATCCATTACGATGATGTCGAGGTGGCTAACAGCCTCAATTATGTAGTAAGGCCATTAGATTCCAGATCGTAAGGTTAAATAATTGCGAAATAAGAAAATTGATCAAGCTAAGATCAAATGAGAACATAGAAAAGGGTTCGGACACTACATGGGAGTCCGAAGAGGAGATGCGACGTCTCTACCCGACATTATTCGGTACGTATTTCCGGTTTCGAGGACGAAACCCTTTTAAGGGGGGTGGACTTGTAACGCCCCGAAATTTCTAAAACTTTAAATCAGATATATAAAGCATGAAATAAACAAGAACAAGCTAACTAGGAATCGATAACCCAGTTAGTTAAGAGTCTTGAGGTGATATATAATAAGTTAAAACACCTAAACTATAAGTCAAATAGAGTTGAGGGACTAATTTAGCAAAATCTTGAAACATGGAAGTTTTATTAGTAAATAAAACACCAAACACACACATAGGTGTGTGTTTGGGTCGTACAGAAGAAAGGGGCGACCAGGGAGTGTCCTCCAAACCCTAGTTTCCACATAAAACTCACAAATTGGAGCCCTTAATCTGCTCTAAATCAAGTTTCAAACACGAATTAGTGATCTCCTCGTTGCAGGGATCAAAAGGTATGCAAAATTTTGGTATTTTGATTCATGTTCAGTTTTAGGTTAATTGAGAAAATCAAAAATTGAGCATGCATGATTGTTGTATTGATGAAATTAGAAGCAAAGTGATGTCTAGAGATAAACCCTAGATGATTTCTTGTTGAAATCTAGCATTATATTTGTGGAGTTTATAATCACCATTGTAGGTGATTATTTGGTTTGTAGAAACTAGATAAACACTAGAATTATGATTCTTGTTCTAGTGAAATTTGATTGCATGAAGTAATTTTCTGAAAAATTGATGCTAAAACTTTGTGTAAATTTCTAAATTGGAGTTGATTTAGATGAAGTTAACAAGTCATGAATTTACTATGGATTATGTAAAAATCCGACCCGCCAGGTGTTTGTTAAAACGCCTAAGTGAGGATCAAAATGTTAATAATCGGACAAAAACTCAGATTCGGATATCATAATGAATTATGATAAATAAATGTAAAAAGAGTTCTAAAATGGTTGTGAATGGAACTCTTTAGGTAAAGAATCCGGATCGCTAAGCGGACAAGCCGAAGGTGATACACGGTTGAAGGGTGTGCTTTAAAGGTACGTAACTTCGGTTCCGTTACATTGTGTATAAACATTAGTCTTAGAAAAGTTAATGAGAATGTAGTGTCAATTGCGAGTTGGTATGTCATAGAAGTGACGAAGTTCACTCGACAAACAAACGGGTCAAAATAGTTAATTAGAAATGTTGGTTGATAATGTTGTTTAGTTATGCAAAGTATGTAACTTGAACCGTTACATTCGATGAATTGTTGTTAAACTATGCGTCGTTGGTTAAAAATTGTGTTGATTGTAGCGATCATATTCGTTACTTGAATCTGTAAGTTAAGAGTTAGTTTGTAGTCGTTTGGTAGTCATCAAAATGGAGGATTTCC
Organism: Helianthus tuberosus; assembly: GCA_030545235.1. Classification (NCBI taxonomy): domain Eukaryota; kingdom Viridiplantae; phylum Streptophyta; class Magnoliopsida; order Asterales; family Asteraceae; genus Helianthus; species Helianthus tuberosus. The sequence continues at coordinate 207,916,417 of CM060367.1, read as the reverse complement.
GTAGATGAACCAAACGGGTCAAACAATGGTACATTGTAGCATTAATATTGTAAATAGATATAGATGGCGAAAATGGTCACAAGAGCACGAAGCCATAGGTTTGGTAATGAAGTGCCGGTGATAATAAGCCCCGGAAGTTGGGTAATAAGCGCCTTAGGTTACTAGTGAAATGGTAGCTAAATAAGTAGAGTTATAACGGGTCAAATAAATGCATAGTGACATTTAGTGGTTCGGTCCGAAATCTAAATTTTCGGTATCAAAATTTTAATAGTTATGTCGGTAATGAATTTACAGACATATAGGAAAAATAATCACCTAAAACGGACTTACGAGTCAAAAGTTATGCACATTTTAAGTTAAAATCTGAATTTTCCGGAGCTGGCAGAAATTGCAGCTCACAAAACATAAGCTGCTGGAAAACCCGATCCCCCGCGCCACGCGGAAGAAGTCCCGTTAGGCGTCGCAACACGCGAGGGGTTCTCGCGGCCCGCGTAACACTTCTCGCGGGGTGCGAGCGACCCTGATCCGAAATTTTATTTGTTTTCAATTGTTTTGATGCTAGATTTCGATTATACGTGTTATATTATTGTCAAAATTAACCCTTGATGTGGTTTTGACATTAGGTGATGTTGGTGAACTTACGAATGGCGATTAAGCAAATGAACAAGAACCGAACACTACACTTTTGAAGCTTCCGCAATTATTTAGTTTTTGTTTTGTAAAAAGTGGAAAATGTAAACATTTTAAACCATGTTTTAGAATGTTGTAAACATGTTTAAATACTCACGATGTAAAAGTTTTTGATAAGTGGCATTTTCTTATAAAATGCTTACTTTAATTATATATATATATTAATTAACATAGAAAAAGTATGGGTGTTACAATAATCTAAGTGGCGTGTTAGAAAATAATATAAAACTTTAGTCACTTTATTTCATGTTAGACGATACAAGTGTTTTAATCATGTAATGTACTCTTTTGACCTTATTGGGTTTGTACCGATTAGGGTCGTATATTTTCTGTTTGAGACCTGTTTCAACCCTTAGACGTGAAGCCTAAGTTTGGAAAGGTCTAGAACAAAAATGATGATCTACATGGGCTTCAATATCAGTAGATATTATATGTTTGAGTTAAGCCACCCGCGAAGCTCGTGGGATCTTAGGCTAGTTATTATTAAAAAAAGGTTTACTATTTTGGTTGTCGTAGAAAATCATACATCGAAAGCATTTGGAACAATTGCCAATTACAAATCCGATGATAGAGTTTGGTGAGACTCACTAGAAGGCAAAAATTAGTTAGGAGTACTCATGGAGATAGTATTCGAATCCCAAATAAACACTCTTAATGGCTCTGAAAGAACCGTACTTGACCATTCTTGTTACCTTGCTTAAACCTACTTGAATATTCCCTATTTGCTTCCCGTCTTATATTTTTAGTATATAAGTCTTTCCTAAGACGAACTATAGTACACACACGAATATGTGAAGACACTCTTATTTCACAATCACGAATATTTGCGATTATTCAAAGTGAATTCTTTTATGCTTATGTGAACTACTTGAAACTTACGTGTTATGTGACATGCTACATGCTACATTACACCATTTATTTTCAAACACCTTATGATCAAGTCTCATCCTCTCCTTTTACTCGACCTCATAGATGTCTTCCAACCATTTCTCCAACTCCATGAAGAGCTCTAAGTCGAGCTCAAGCAAGAAGATGATCTCGTTCATTGCCAAGCAAATGGCCCAAGTGATACCCGTTATCGTTAGCAAAATCAATGCCGCCAATTCCCCCAACACTTCAGTCGAATCCAAAGTTGACCCACCTAAACTAACCACCTTTAACTACAAGCACTTCGTTGCTTGCAACCCAAAGACATTCACCGGTAATGACGGTGCAAACAAGAAGCTAGAGTGGTTCGATATTTATAGTGAGTGTCCTAATTTATTTTCAAAATCCCAGTTTGCGTCTTAGTCCGATTAAGTAGTTAGTCTTTAATTAATTGCAATTTAGGTTATTAGAACCCCCCCTCCCCCTGAAAATATAAAAACAATTCAGTCGTGTCAGTAGATAAGTCTAGTTAACGTAATTAATAGAGTCTCGTGGGTTCGATATCCGGACTTACTTAGCTATTCTAGAGTCGATCGGTTCATTTGTCGGTTATTAGTTTAGACTAGTTTTAGAGAGTCTAGAGTTTAACTTATTGTCTAAATTAGGGTTAATTTAGTTAATATTTATTAAACTACTTTTAGCACATCAATGACTAATTGAATGCTAGTTGGGATTTTTATAGCCATATTCAAAAGTGTAAAACTTTCATGTGATTTTTAAGTAAATGGGCTTATGAAGCAATGAATTAACAAACCAACATGTGAATGAGGAGTTAGTAACAAATTTAACTGAATCTAACATCACACACACATAGGAGTAGTGATGGACTCATGAATTTTTTTCATGCGAATTGAAAATTCTTTTGCTAAATATTTTTTTTTTCTTTTCAGATCAACTAACGTAATAAAAAGATAAAGCAAATATTTTGGCCCAAAATTTTCAAGCGCAAGTGACAAAGCTGGAAAAAACCGAAATCGAACCAAACCCATCGTGAAAACCGAAACCAGACGGTCTTAAAAAACCCATAAACCTAATTTTCGGCTTTTGGTTCTATTTGAGTACCCATGCACACCCCTACAAACGACAATAATAGACGTCCTGACAGAATCGCTAATTGAGTTTTTAGTTTGAAAAGTTGACTTGTGGGTAGGAGCGGTCAATAAAAAATGCCGCTATCTCATTTTTTTATTATGTTAATTTTGATTGTTATTAATGGGTGGGCTAATGGTGTTTGGGCTTAAATATTAAAATAGTTATTGGATATCTAAGTATACGGGTTTAGTTTAAATGAGTTTATTTGTTAAGTTGTATAAAATCGGCTTAGGTTTTTATATTTGTTAATTACTTTATAGACAAAATTGCAGAAATCAACCTTTATGCTATACTCAAACTTCACTTCGTACCTTTCACTATGAAATCGGAAAAAACCAACCTTTATGTTCATGTTTTGCTGCAGGGTCAACCTTTACCACTAACCTCGTTTGTTATCTTGGTTAAATGCCCTCACATGTGTTGCATGCGAAGGCATTACAATCATTTCACATTTGTTATTATAAAACCCACCCCATGCGAGGGCATTACAGTCATTTCACATTTGTTATTATAAAACCAACCCCACTCTTTCACTTTATCTTTGTCTCTCTTACTAGTCACTGTGGTGACCAAATTGCACAACCGGTTGCCATGTGGAGAGTAGGACAAAATTGAAGAAAATTATTTTAATCAAATAATGTAAATAAGTGGACAACCAGGTTGGTGTGACAACCAATGGTTGCAACCAACATAATATTTAATTCTTTATTATTTTTTCTATTATTTAACTTCTATTTCTTTATAATATTTAATTCTTTTTCCTTTTTTTTATTATTTAACTTATATTTCTTTATAATAAAATATTAGTTTAGGTTGGGTTGTGAATGTGGGTGAAAAATTGGATTGGGTTGGGTTGGGTTGTGTAGGTGGAAGAGAGAGAAATTAGTATTTTAATAAAAGATTGGGTTGGGTTAGGTTATGATAGTGGATAGTTATCTCTCTACTATATCTTAGGGGCTGTTTGGTAGCCTCTTAATGACCATTCAGATGCTACCTCTTAATGGTTTAAAACCTCTGAATGAATAAGAGGTAACCTCACGTCTGAATGGTTAAGAGGTAACCTCTGAATGGTAAATCATCACATGTCACATTCTTCTACCTTCTCATTGGTAAAATTTTTAATGGTTCCATTAAGAGGTAGCCTCTTAATGACCATTCAGAGGCTACCAAACAGCCCCTTATTCTTCCCTTTACAGAAACATTAGACGACTACAACCACCTCACCTAACACTAACTTCAACCTTCTCTGGCAAGTTGACCACTGTCACCAGCCACCATCTTCTTCAACAAATCTCCACCATCATCATCATCATCAACCAAACGCCCTAATGTGTGAGATAAAAAGTTAGGGAAAGAGAATCAGTTTCAGATCTAAGAGGTGGTTGTGGTGGTAAACGGTGGTTGGTGGGGGCGGAGATAGGTGGTGAATGGAGGGGAATGGTGGTGGAAGTGGTGTGGTGGTTTTGTATTTTAGAGAGAGGTGGAGATGGGTGGCACTGGTGGTGAACGGTGGTGGTTGTATTTCAGGGAGCGGGAGAGATGGGTGGTTGTGGAGGTGAACGATGGTGGCAGCGGTGTGGTGGTTTTGTATTTCACAGAGGGGCGGAAATGGGTGGCATTGCTGACGGAAGTCCAGCTGTCACCCGGCGGCAACCGGAGCGACGTCGTTTGGTGATTGATTGAGATTCATTGGTGTTTTATGAGTTACTTGAACGAGATTTAGATGAGGTTTGGTTGTCGTTTGTATTAAATTTTGGGTCTAGCGGCATTATTCATTTAGTTTTGTTTTTATATAATTTGTCGGTGTGAGTTGAGCTTGTAGTTTGGTTGTAAGTTGCTTCAATTGATGATATCATCTGTGTAACTAAATCCAAAATATTTGTATTTGTTTGTGAATGTGAATTTCAACCAATTTTAGTTGTTTTATATTAAAGGATATCAATTTGTTTTGTTATTCCAGTTTGTATCTTTCATAAGTTAGAGAATTAATTGAAGAAAAATTGTGTTGTGTGCGGTGTTCCTATTATTTACTTTTGCAAATCATTGATCAGCAAAGAGTCTTGTGTGTTCAGAATTGCCATGTGTTCATCACGTGTAACGTGTTATTCGTAGCTTTAATTTTTTTTTTGTTTCTAAATTAGAGTTTTTGTGTTTTAATTTCACTTGATGTTTCTGTGGTTGTGTATTTCAGGGCGGGGCGGGGATAGGTGGCATTGGTGGCGAATAGTGGTGGTTGTGTTTCAGAGAAGGGTGGAGATGGGTTGCAGTGGTGGTGAATGGTTATGTTTTGGAGAGGGGTGGGGATGGGTGCAAATGGTGGTGAACAAGTTGATGACATGGGAAGAAGAACATTTATACAGTTAAGGTTTCATTAGTTTAAATAAATATTAAAAGTAGAAGGGGAAATGACTTAAATGCCCTCACGTGCATTGCATGTGAGGCCATTTAACTGACTTTTTTGACGTGGTTAGGTGTAAAGATTATAAGGTGTCACAAAACATGAGGGTTGATTTTTGCCGATTTTATAGTGAAAGGTACGAAGTGCTGTTTGGGTGTAGCATAAAGAATTTCTGTAATTTTGTCTACTTTATAATAGGTTTCTACAATTGTATTTATATTCTTTTAAAATCTTACATATTCTTCTTAAATTCGGTGTCTAAATTTTATCGTGATTATTTTGGTTTGGATGGTCCTAAAAAAGAAGCTCTCAAGGGTTTGATGAGAATCGGTTGTTGGTGTATTTGGAAGGCTAGAAACGGGGCGATTTTTAATAACAAAGAAGCGAAGATCGAATACATTATTAGTGATATAAAAGCTTTGGCCTTTTTATGGTTTAAGGTTAGGATGAAAGGAAATTCGATTGCTTGGAATGATTGGTGTAAATTTGTAATTATGTAATTGTTGTTTGTGTGGTTTGCGGCCTTGTTTTCAGGTCTGCTGTTGTTTGTTAATGAAATTTTCCTTTCAAAATTTTTTTTTATCGTGGTTGGTTTCAAAATTTCATAAGGGTTGGTATCGAAATTTTTTGAAGGTCGCTCTGGATTACACCGCATATATACTAAAAAAACACGGGGTAGCACTAAATAAATGAGAAATATGACAAATGCTTTGCTATTTCAAGTATGTAGGCTTTTATTATGTTTTATTACCTTCTTATAATCTTGACTTAATTAAGTTTTAAGAGTTGTAACACCAGATATAAGCCCAATGGACATAAATGACACGGGAGATTGAGCCCAATTATGGTAAGTTTCTTAATCTCTCTCTCATCAATCAATCGCACTACCGTTTCAACCAGGATTAGAGAATGCTTTTATTGTACGCTTCATTATACCCTATCTCTATATTTCTCAATCATCGTTCCTCTCCTCAAACAAAACCCTAATCTGCCTCCAGGATCTCAATCTGTCTCTTCCGGATCTTAGTCAACAATCGACGGTACTGTCTTAATCGTTGATCTTCTTTTTTTATGTTTGAGTTTGAATGGTTTGCCCTAATCGGTTTTGTTATGTATTGATTAATGTTATTTGAAGATCGATATCAGATTTCCAGAGCATATTCAAAAACCATCCAAATCAAAGGTATCAAAATCTTACTCTTGATGTTTTACTTTAGATCTTCTTTGTAAAATTTTGATTCGAAACAATCAGTGTGTTTCACCGATTAGGTTAAACTTAAATGATATTATTTTATGATAGCCGAATCTTCTCCACTTCTCCCATCCCAATCATTGTTGCAAATGCTCAAGAACGATTCTTGCATATCATCAAGAATTATTCACATAATTAAAGGTAAGCACTTCAATTTCTTATTTGTCATCTCTTTTTTTGTTCTTATTAATTTAATTTTGTTTCCCAACCGTATTTTGTTTTGATCAGTTAGGTTAAGGTTGAAGGATAGATGTTTATGTTCAAGCAGGAGCATACAAAAGCTGCCTGATTTATACTTTGTAAGGTGAGACTTCATGATTTGGTATAATCTTTTATACGTAATAATGTAGTTTATAAAAGATAAAGTTGACAATACCATATTTAAATAAAAAAGGAAATAATGGAAAGATGTGTTTTTAATCATGTCCAGGTGTGTAATATTGGGATTTAATGATTTGTTGTATAAACTTATGATTTTGAGGCTGAATTGAGTCACACGTTGTATTTTCATTGTCTTTAAAAGTTTAAATACAAGGTGCTCGATGAAATGTCTGTGTGAAAGGTCTCCTGAATAACAGCAGCGCCAGTCATAACCGGTGTAGGAAATGGAGCCGGAGTGGCAGCAGAAGAGGCGAAAGGTCTGTAAGAATTGACAGTTTGAACATCCACACTTCATCGAGGTTGCTCTCGCATCACCATAATGTCTTTTTTAAGAGGTATACATAATACACATTATTTTGCAAATGAATCCAGCATTGTGAGTTTTGATGAGATAGTTAACCACTAATTTTGATTTTGGAAACTGTTATTGCAGATGTGATTGAAAAGCTTAATGTTCTTAGAGGAAATGACATGGCTTCAATGTACTCCTGGTCTTGCAAGAGGTTACCTTTTTTTGTAATGAATGTTACATTTGATTTGTAGTTACTGGTTTAATCACTATTTTTGTATATATATTCCGCAGGAGCTAAAAAAATGGGTTTGTTTGGCATCATCTTTGGGAAGATGACCTAATTGTTCTTGCTAATGGCAATGAATATGTTCTCAAAGGCTCTGAATTTGTTGAAGAATCTAATTCAGGTACATTCGTAGCACTTGAAGAATGATTCGTTCTTGGTGTTTGACAATTTTGAAACCCCCAAATCTTGAATCTCTAATAACGGTTGTATATGAATTCGTTTGTTTTCATCTTTATGCTGGTACATGGGGACCAGTATGAGGACAACAATACTATGCTAACAGTGTGAACATCAACATGCTGAGTGAGCCTATCTTGGGTTCTACATGGGATGGTGATCAACTTGGTGTTCTTCCTGGTTATATCACTGTTAATTTTCAACCAGGATGGGCTATTCTGCCTAGCGATCCAGGTGATTTCTTGAGATATTTAATTGGATGCTGTTAATTGTTACCTTTTATGCTATTTAATTTATTTTGCCACATTTCCATACATAACGTGATAACTTCTGCAGGCTCAGCATGAACCAAATTCCGCGACGGTCCCGCAGCAGGGTATGATGCAAATATGCAGGGAGTGGTAAGGGTAACGGGTTGAAATGGGTTGTTTTTTGTATAGGTCGGAACGGGCTACGTAAGCGCCAAATTTGTAATATGGTTATGATTATAATCTGAATCTTTGAATAAAATGGTTTACAAATTTAGGATTATATGCTTTAAAAACATACTCTGAGCTGGTTTTGACCTGTTCTCTTTAGCCTTTTCTATTTAACCCGATTGAGATCAAACACAACCCAAATTGATCCGTTTGTTACATAGGTCTGAGTTTCCATCTGTACTAATGTACATGCATTTTCTTAATAAGTGTAGCATTTCAAAATTTATATATAAGTAGTTCAAACTCTTCTTGTGTTTCAGGTGAATAAACAACCCTGGAGTTGAACAAGGAGGACTAATGGTAGCAGTCCAGCCTAACTTAGAGCTTCAAGGATCATGAGTCAAGCCGCAAGCAAACCTGGTACTTTGAATAAATAAGTGAAATTCATTAAAATAATACTTTATTTGTAATAAAGTTCTTAATAAGGAGATGACTCTTTCCTTTGTTTTATGTTTTAAAACTGATTTTGTTGACTCATTTACCCTTTAGTGAACTTACTCGAGTTACTGTTTGTTGATTAGGTATAGCTATATTATTAAGGAAACTAGGTCATATTTATCATACAAAATAGTGGACATACTACTAAATGAAACTGGAGTGCTTACTATCATGGAAGCCACCTTCAGTAGTTCAAAAATACTCCTCTGAAACTTAGATATTAACATACACATTGGCCTGTGCACAAATGACCTTTACTTGTGTTTCCTGCCACTAGAAGTGTAGTGTTTAAACTAGATATAGAAAGGGAATTCAAAAACATTGAACTCTTTGGTCTAAAGACTAATATCAAATTATATTATATTATATACTATCTTAAAAACCATGGTCGGTGGCTATCACATCAAGTGCCACCGACCAGTTATCTTTATATATACATCTATGGTGAAGTCATTGACAAGATAAAGAGTGGCGTGGTGGTCTGCCCTAATTTGTGCTTCCAGAACTTCCAATGTTCGAGTACTGTTTCCTACATAATTGGTTTTTCATTTCTTTTGTTTTTTACTTGGGTCTTTTTCCCTTTTTTTTTAACCGGAGTGCTTATATAAAAGTTACATTGAGATAGATCGGATTCGTCGATACACGCATTATTAGCTAATCATATAGCGTGCCGCCAACTATGAATAACTAGAGTGTCGCCGCCGCAACGCGCGGCCTTTGACGATAGACACTATCTGCTGTTTGGAAAGGTAAATATAATCCTTTAATAATTCTAACAATTTTGAATTTTCTTTTTTTTGTTGTTGAATGTGTTTAAATTCGTAAATTTACAGTAAAGAAAAGGCGAAAGATGCCATCTTTTACTCATAAAAGGCGAAGATGATGAGGGCCATTTCTCCGATGATTCGTCGACGACCACCGTCTCCTTGCGGTCTTCAAGTTTAAAGTCGACCCATGTTCAAAAAAAAGTATTTAAATTCATCTTTTTTTGGTCAATTTGCATATGGGTTATTATTATTTTTGGTATATGTTTGATTGTATGTGGTTTAGGCCATGGTGACGAACGCGAACCCCAACGGCGCCCTTTGATGACGACGACTAGGGTTCCGGTGACTGTTCCGGAACCATTGAGTGTAACTGATAGGAGGTAGATATGAACACTGGTAATGTTGTCTGATTACCTTTAGGACTCCCAAATCTATGTTTGATTTAATATAAAAGAAAAAAAATAAAGTTTTCAAAGTTAGTGATCTTGGCAGGGGAGTGTGTGGTCTTTGTGTTACCGTTTTCGTTAAATTTATGTTTTGTCATCATCAAATAGAAGTAGATTGTTAGGGCTCATACTGGACATACAAAATAGAAGTCTTTGTATTGTTGTAAATGGTTGATAACTTATAAGACCCTAGGTTTTTTTTCTTTTGTTTTTTGTTTTTAGTTTTCTTTTTTTCGGTTTGGAGGATGGAGGCAAGCTTGCTGGTGAACTAAGGAGAGCTAATGCTGATTATGCTATAGTGCTCACCTAAGCATGTTATCAGCCTTCAAGCATTTGAATAGTTTTCTGTTTTTTTCTTCCGATGTATGTGTTTGTACAGAACATTTCATTTCAAAGTAAATAATATAGTTTTGGTTGAAGCCCGCGTATTACGCGGGCATTAACCTAGTGAGAAATATGACAAATGCTTTGCTATTTCAAGTATGTAGGCTTTTATTATGTTTTATTACCTTCTTATAATCTTGACTTAATTAAGTTTTAAGAGTTGTAACACCAGATATAAGCCAATGGACATAAATGACACGGGAGATTGAGCCCAATTATGATTTACAACAACAACAATCATACTCAGTAAATCCCACAAATAGCAACGCTATTTATAGGGTCTGGGGAGGGTGGGATGCAGAAAGACCTTGCCTCTATCCCTAGGGATAGAGAGGCTGCTTCTAGAGAGACCATCGGCTCCAAAACAAACAGCATACCAACAGAGCAAGTCAAAGAATATAGGAATAAGAAGTCACCAATACCAAGAAAGCCCAATTATGATTTATGACAAGAAAAAATTCAATAAACTCGTATAGCTACCTCATCACTAGCATGATGAAAAAGAGAATCGATTTCTTTCGTTTCTTTCAAGTATGGGATTAAGAATTGGAACACGGGGTGATCGAATATAAGATGCTACACTGAATTATTGAAGTGCTTAGTGTCACACTTGAATGGTTAAGAAAAAGATGTTGAAATGCTTTGAGAATAGTATATCTAACAGGATAGATACATAATATATATGTGTGCATTTTTTTGATCATGAGAACAAACATGAAATTATTTGAAACATACTGATTTTGTTTGGTTGCTTTGAACTGAAAAAACATTTGTTATCGTGTAACAATACCATCGCCATAAAAAGTTTAACAATGTTACAAAAGGTGCATTTCTTTTTAATTATGTTGTCTATATAGGACTTGAAGGTAAAACCTCCAAGCGTATCTAAAGGCTTTGCTTTTGGCAATGAGCCACCAACCGTAAAATATATATATATATATATATATATATATATATATATATATATATATATATATATATATATATATATATATATATATATATAATTACATCTCCCTATTCTCTTCTTTCTAAACTCACAACCACATTATATATAACTTCATTTTCTTCAACAACGATCAAATACAACTTTCTAGTATTAATTAATTTCTACATAAGACAATTACAAATAACCTTCTTTATTCACTAGTCTGTAATTCTATATAAAATGTTTTAACCTTTGTGATATGTTTTAGACCAATTATGTTGTAATAAATTGTGGGCAGGTAGAATAAAGTATTGTACTAAACTCAAATTGACGAAAATAGTTAATATTAGTTTGTTGTATGTAAGATGAAACAAAAATAAATGAGTAATAAGGGATGAATTCATAATAGGTAGGTAGGGTTTTTTTTTTATATAAAGAAAGAAACAGATTACACAGAGAAGAGAAATAACAAGAAGAAAGAAAAAAAGGAGGGATTACTTGAATCAATGAATCAACCACGCTTAACAGGATCAAAATTAGAAACACCAATGATGGCTCCCAAAATCCCACCAAGCACAATCCCACCCGCTCCGATGCTCAGCAAGAAGTTGTTCAGCGACGGAGTCACACCGGACGCCGCCTGTGCTACCTCCGGAACCACCATGGACGCCGTTAGAACAGCGGCCGTCAACGCCGTCACGGCGTTCTCCTTCATTGAGCTCTTCACCACCACCAAGCGTTGTTTGGATGCTGCTGCTGGGGTGGTAATCTTGGAATTAAGCTTAAGGGTCAATGGGTTGAAGAAGGAGGTTGTGGGTGGGAGAGTGGTCTTCTTGTGGGTCAACGGCATAGCCATGGAGAGAGCACAAGTGGAAGCCATGGATGATCTTCTGTGGATGCTTGCTTGCTTGCTTTGTGATTGATGGATGAGAAAAGAAGAAAATGGTTAAGTTAAAGGAGGGTTGAGACGAGAGGTGTGTATTTGTGATCTCCATATATCTGACTTGGCAGCTTCTCCGCTTGGTATTGGTAGATAACCTTATCCACACATCTATCCCTCATTGTTTAACTGGAGTTTTGTTTTTGGGCAATTACTAGCCATTTATTAGGCTAAACGGTATGAGGGTACTGGTTGGTACATGATTCGTCATCTAAGAATATGAATGGATGGCTATATCATTTTCTTGCTTGATTTATCATGATTTGCATGGATTAAACCATGGCAACTATGGTCCTCCTTTCTATTTTTCAAGAAATCATTTTATTTTTCTTTGGATAAAGATAAATTAAAATAAATAAGGGGCTAGTGGTTTGGGTCATGACCGCACCCTTAGGCCATCCGTAGTCATAACGCCCATTTGTGGGCGTTATGCGACACGTGGCGCGCCACGTCAGCGTGTGGGCGTTATGGGGCCTTATGCATTTAAGCCCGTAGTCATAACTCCCCTACCTCATCATTACCCAATTAATTAATAAACCCTTAAATTATACATATATATGTCTGTGTGAGTGTATTGAAAACAAACCAAATCCATAGCGCCGCTATAATACTCGCGCCCCCCCCCCCCCCCCCCCCTCTTTTTCTCATCCATACCGCCCACCGTTTTGGTGTTCCGGCGTTTTGCCGGCGCCATGAAAGGGCATGGCGCCCCACTACGTAAGGGCTTAGGATAGTGTTTTTGGATGATAGATTAGAGGTGCGTGGTATGACACTGATGTGAAGGGTCATGGTGGTCATAAGGGTTATGACCAAACCCTGTAGCATAATTATTACGAAAAAAAATACAACCAAGCATTTACCTTCAATCTCACATCAAAACAGATAATGTATTTTCATATCAACAACTTCAATCTCACAAAAAAAAAAAAATGACACTTCCTGGTGCGTAAAGGCTAAATGCACAAACACGTTCAGTTAGCTACAAATCATAAAAACATTCTTTTTATTTTCAACTCTACAAGCATTTTTATCAATACTTACATTTTCACATAACCACCATTTTCAACACTTTCTTTTTATTACTCAAACTATATTTATAAATAATCCATTTTCTATTTTCGTGTTATAAAAAACTAGAGATTAACCCCTGCGTTGCAAGCACGGGGTTCGAAAAATCGTGCTAAGTAGTAAGCAAACAACAATCAAAACCGAAAAAAATCGTAAAAGGAGCCCAAATTTATAACACCAAAATATAGGCAAAGACAAACATGAACTTGTACCGCAAGCTTGCGTAAAACAGAGACAAACTCGAATTGATACCGAGATAGCTTTAACTTAAAGACAAAAAAATGCAAAACTTCAAGGGCCAAAAGTGAACCAAACAAACTTGAGGGACTGACATGGTTTAAAAAAACGGCCGAGGCGGTCGTACTGAGGCGCGCCTCAGTTCGAAACGGAGGAAAAACGCATATGAGGCGGCGCCTCAGGTTCAAAAATTATACGGACGCCTCAGTTGAGTGAGGCGTAAGTTTCAGATCTGAGGCGGTACGAAAATGGCGAGGCGTAAGTATATTTTTTTAGGCGGGATTTTAATGATGGATTAGGGTTTTTAGGCGCCAAAACCATATTTGCGGCAATAAAAACTAGCAGCGCCGTTATTTTTTTTGTTTCTTTAAATAGCCTTAGGGTTTTTTATTATAGACATCCAAAAAACAGACGCATCTGGCATTATTCTTCAATCGTGATTCTTCACTACTACTACTACAACTGCTATTTCTTTGAATCTTCTTTGAATCTTCAATACAATTATTTCTTTCAATCTTCAATACATGTAAGTTCTCTTCACTGTTTTCATGATTTTTATTGATTGTGTGATTGATTGTGTTAATTGGTCTTGTTATGACTTATGGCTGTTTTTTATTGATTCTTGCTATGGCTGCATCTTTCAATTCGTTTTTATTGTTCAAGATACTTGCTTTCAATTGATCTTGTTATGACTTATGACTTATGGCTGTAGCTTGATAATAATGTTTGTTATGCTATTTGAGTTAAATAGAAACTATTTGTGTTTTTTTTATGTTAAGTATTTGATGAAATTTCAATCTTTTTTATGTTTTTAACTGCTGATTTGATGAGAAAAGTCATTTTTTGATGTTAAGTATTTACTATTTTATGATATATATAATTTTAATATTTATTTATTAATACCGCCTCAGCCTTACGCCTCGTTCCGCCTCAATACTTACGCCTCGTGAGGCGAAGGGAAAACGCCTCGATACTCGTTTCCGTTTTTTTAAACCTTGGGGACTGAAATATAAATCACCTTAAATAAACACTAAACGACAAAAAATGGAAAAACAGACATTGTTCATAAGACCTACACAAATTGTTATATACTAGCTTGATTATCAGGCGCTTCGTTACGGGTCTTTGGTCATTATCGGTCTGGTTCATTACAGTACTCGTACTGGCACTCGACATAACAATCGCTGTCATTTGCCACATGTTTTACATAGATTGAAAACAACAAAAGCGAATACATGTACCGGTACCGGTGTTGTTCAGTCGGTATCGGTCCATTACGATACCGGTATCGTACAGACACTCGATATAGCTTACGGTACCAAAAAGTATTTTATTGCGAATATAACTTTGTGCTCAATGAATTTTATACCGCCACGTCGAGAAAACTATAAAAACGGATATGGCACCGTTACCAATGTTGTTTGGTACGTATATGTTCAGTTTGTGATGATAAAAACATTAACTATATATGGCTCGTTCAAATAGAACTTTTATCAAATTATACATAATAATAAGCACATGATGAGGCTAATAAAAAAACTATACCGATGTTATACGGTGCGGTACTGATGTCGTTCAGATAGTATCAGTAATTTAAAAAAAAGAAAATCATTAAAAGTTAAAATTAAAGAAATATGTTGAAGGTTAAAATAAAAATAATAGTAATTTATTTTAATATTGAAATAATAAAAGTATGGAAAAAAAACTATGTATATATATTATTATAAAAATTAAATTTCTATTCATGATCATTTTCCAATTATACTTGTTGCTGTCGAAGGTTGCGGCGAAACTGAACGTTGCTGTCGAAGGTTGCGGCGAAACTGAACAAATGATAATGTAAAACAAACGTTATTTGAAAATGAATAATTTTGTTTAGAAAGCCAAACTATTAGAATCGGTCCAATTTATCATCATACCATTTTACGATACCAAATAAATACTCATTTTTTAATACAACGTCTTTTTTTAACAAAACTTATACCATAATGTTGAGGGAAAAAATCAACGAAAAAAAAGGCATTAAACGTATATCAAATTAATTGAAGGAAATATAGTTTTAAAAAAGAAAAAAATATGTTAAAAGAAATAGAATAACAAACTATTATAATATTAAATATTAAAATGCTAAAAAGCTATATATCATTATAAAAATAGTTTGTTAAAACCATATTTCCTTTATCATTTGTCTTTGATCGTTATTGGTCTGGTTCATTACAATACCAGTACTATACCGGCACACGGCATAGCAATCGTTGCTAATCGACACATTTTTTAAATGATTGAAAACCAAAAAAAAAAAACGAATACCCGTACCGGGATCGTTGGTTACGATACCGGTATCGTACAGACACTCGATATAGCTCATGATATCAAAAACTACTTTATTGCGAATATTACTTTGTGTTCAATGAATTATATACCGCCACGTCGAGAATTCTATAAAAACGAATACGGTACCACTACTGATGTTGTTTTATTGGTATATGTTCAGTTTGTGATGATAAAAATCAACTATATATGACTCGTTTGAATATCGTTGTCGTTTGGTCGGTATATATCCGATTTGTGATGATAAATAAAATCAACAATATATGACCCGTTTGAATATCGATGTTGTTTGGTCGATATATATTCGATTGTGATGATAAAAAAACCCAACTATATATGAACTGTTCTAGTAGAACTTTTATCGAATTGTATAAAATAATAAGCAGATGATGACTTTAATAAAAGTATCAATTTTATACAGTACCGGTACCGATCTTGTTCAGATAGTATTAGCAATATTAAAAAGAGAAAATCATTAAAAGTTAAAATTAAAGAAACATGTTTAAGGTTAAAAGTAAATATAATAATGATCTATTGTAATATTGAAATGATAAAAATATGAAAAAAAACTATATTATATATTACTATAAAAATAGAATTACTATTCATACTTACTTTCAAATTTTTAATTATATATATAATATAATAAATAAATTAAATATTAAATAGTAATAGTAATAATAATAATATAAATTGAATAATTAAAAATAATTTTTAAAGAAATAGAAATATAAATTGAATAGTTAAAAAACATTTTAATTTAAAACAAAAAATTAAACAAGGGTTGGTTAAGTTGAAATGGGTTTGGGTATTTTTTGCTGGGTAGCTATTATATAAAAATGAATCCGAATTGGAAACGGAAATATCCGAAAATCTGTATCCGAAATATCTAAAATTTCGGATATTTAAAAATTCGGATATCTGAAAATCGGATAATCCAAAGTTTTGGATTCATATGTGAATTTTCATAAATTAATCTATTTTATTAATCAATCCGTTTTCAGTTAACCAGTTTAGTTTATTCAGTTAGATTATTCATTTCATTTTGGTTAATATCCAAGATCAAACTTGGGCTAAAACTTATAAGAAAATACATGAAATTTAGGTATAAATACATGAAATGGATGTATAGGTACATGTAATGGAGGTATAAATACATAAAATGAGGGTATAAATATTAAATACATGAACTGAATGTATAAAAGCTAGAAATATATGAAAATATGAATGGTTCCATTAAGTTAATTTTGGTTAAATGAGTGTACAAAAAAGTCGATAACCGTTTTTGGTTAATTCGGGTTTCGGTAAATTAGTTTTTGGTTGATTTCGGTTCGGTTTCTGTTAACGATTCAGTTATTACTCACCTTTAAACATTGTGAATCACATAATATATCACTTTTTTAATTAAAAAACTATAGTATATACTCAAATTATAGAGAATAAAATACTCGTTTATATGGTGTAAATTGTAATTTAAAAATAATATTAACTTACCAAAAAGTAATGTCCGTTTAAAAATCGTAGGGGAAGTTAGTTTTTTATAAGGGGATACAGTGTAACTCGTAAGTAATTATCGATAATTTTGTTAAAGACGAGGTATTAAAATATAATCTAGATGAGATGATTAAATTAATGGTATTTAATTACTTGACATTTTGCAGCTATTAACCATTATGGGATAATGACTAAGTACGTGGGCGTTAATCAGTTGTACACTAAGGCATCATCTACTTGTACCTTTTAATCTACACGTCAATACTGACCAAGACAACTATCGAAACTTCGACAAAGTTGAGTAGGTCATCATGGTACTTTTGGATTTTTTTTAAACATTATAGTTTATAAGATATGGCAAGAATACGTAAAAAAATTTATAAGTTTGTTGTGAAGGGAGAAAAATGTAACTAATTACCTATAATGATGTTAAAACTCAGGGATTTAAGTGTAATAAGATGTGAGACTAAAATATAATTATTGTCTAAAAGAAATATAAATACATTTATTTTAAGGGTGTACTTATAAATTAACAAGTCGAAAGTTCTTATTTTTTGGTAGTGTAAATTACACTTTTCGTCCTTTATGTTTGTATTGGATTGCAATGGATGACCTTTAACTTCAATAATTACAGTAACAATCCTTAGTTTGGAAAATATATCACACCTTTCGTCCTTTAACATTAACCAGGTTAGAATTTTATGTTAAGCCAGATCATGTGCAAGGCACATGAGGGTATTTAGACTATGGGGTATGGGGCTTGGGTTGGGGGAAAACGCCCAAGCCACCACCCCAGGTGGGCTTGGGTTGGGGCGTGGCCCTTGGGGCTTGGGTTTGAAGCCGGGCGTGGGGCGGACTAGCAAGGTGACATGGCGGGCTCTCAATGGCCAAACCAAACTAGCCATTTCACATGTCCCCATGTGTCAACTCATGCCCCCAACCCAAGCCCCACCATACCCCACGGGCGTGGTTTTGGGTTTGTTTTCCACGTGTCAACTCATGCCCCCAACCCAAGCCCCACCATACCCCATGGTCTTATTGTAACGCCCTACTTTTTCATACCTTCCATAATTAGAAACCGTCGTTTGTATTTCTATTTTTGGAAGTCTTGTACTCTCGTTGTATTCTATTTTTTTTTCTATTTGTAATCCGAGACGATTGATCATAATGAACACGAAATAATTTTTATCATACTCATGTTATTCTTGTTAAACTTATGTGCAAATTGTAATCACGACTCACATTTTGAACGCTATATTATTCAAAATTCTTGATTCTTTATTCCACCTTAATGTTCGGTACTCGCTAAACGGATTAGTGAAATAACAGGTAATATTTTAATAATGATGAAATTTGTGGGAAGGTATTACCCCATAATTATTAAGTTCAATCAAGTGAGATTAGGCCACAAACTTTTATAAAAGTTGCAAGACTTTTATAAAATATTTAAGTGTTATTCATAATAATAATAATAATAATAATAATAATAATAATAATAATAATAATAATAATATTCGGCCAATGGGGCCTCACCCAAAGAATATCTCAAAAATCTCACTAAATCTCTTACACCACCACTCACAATTTAACCCATTCTTACACTCTTCCTCCTAATCATTTCTTTCCCTTTCCAAGACACTCTCTCTCCTCTCTCCTTCTCCTTATAAATAGACCACCACCACCACACTCCTCACTTCACTTTTCCTTTTTCTTACTTCTCCTAATTACTCCCACTTACACCTTTCTTTTCACACACATAAGAGTTCTTGGACACCTCTTGAAAATCCAAGTAACTTTAGGAGCATTTCAAGGAGGATTCATCAACAAGAAGCTCTTTGATCCTAGAAATCCTAGTGTATTCATCACCACATTGAGGTAAAAGTGCAACCCACCCTCACTTGGTGACTTTCTCTTTGTTAATATGTATATTTCATTTCTATATTATTCATGGTTCATGACCCTCCTTGGTTGTCTTTACATCAAGTGTAGTGGTGAACACTTAGAGGTACCTAAATGGAAGCTTGTTCTTCCTACCTCCTACATGATTTCTATGACACTTAGAGGTACCTAAATGGAAGCTTGTTCTTCCTACCTCCTACATGATTTCTATGACTCTTAGAGGTGCCTAAATTAAGACCTTAGTCTTCTACCTCATGCTTGACATATATGATATATATTATAATCTATGTAATACTTATATAATATTTAAACCGAACTCTTGATGATGAACAAATGGACATTATCAAGTTAGTAAGTATACCATTTCAACATCATATGTAATGAATGGTTATTTTCCTATGTCTATGTTCATGCATTTCAAATTCCAAATCTATAATCTTCCGTTATCCCCAACTCACACACCTGTGATCCTTCGTGTAGGAGGACAAGGTGCTCCAAACTAAAAAACCAACACTCACGGGATATCAAGTAGGAAAGCTTGCAAAAACCGTGAGTATACTCGATCCCCTTTTCCCCTTTTACACTTTGGGGTGCAACATGTATAATTATGCAAACAACTTTTAAACTAAACATACTTAATCCTTGATCAAGCATGAAACTAATGTGACTTACTTGTTATTCTCGTATGCTATGTGAACGATTTGGAACGTTATATGCTCATTAACTTTGCTCGCCCACCTTAACAATTATAGCGCTATAGGATTAACGCCCCGCCCGCTATTCTATTGGGTATTGTTAAGTTACCACCCCGCTAAACTATTGGGATTAGGCTATTTCATGCGTTGTATTCTAGGGTTTGATCATATTGTACGCCAAAATTGCATACTAGTAATCACATACTATGAATCATGTTGGATTTGAGTTTTTATTCTATTATGCTATGTAAACAAACTTGTATACTCGCCATTGCTTTTGCATTGAAACTCTATTTTAATACATGTTGCAGGTTGATTATTGAAGTATGGATGAATGATGAAACAAGTTTAGGGTGGACTAGATACACACCTTTAATCTATTTATCTTTTGATGTTATGTTGAATTTGAACAATGTTGTTATTTCCATTTTTGAATATTGTATGACAATTTAGTACTTGCAATGAAATTTGAATTTAATTAAATATTGTCACATAGTGTTATGAAGTCTCTTGCAATCTATACACACTTCGTCTCATCCCGATGTTTCCGCCATCGGTTGGGGTATGACAGATTGGTATCAGAGCCATAACTATAGGGAATTAGGAAAATTGCCATGCTTTTGCCCTAATCTATAGTTTTAGGAACTTTGCCTCTTATGTGTTGTTTAAAACTTTTGTGCTCTACCATGCATGCTTCCTAGCTATACTTCTTGTCGATTAAATTTATATGCCTATCCTAAGGTTAACATGAATACACTTTTGTTTATTTGTATACTCTTGTAACACAAACGAGACAACCTTACCAAAATAGGCGTGAAACCCACAATTTGTAAACGACTCTCATTCTACCTTAAACTATATTTTTGCACGAAATTACACCATTAAGCTAGGAGTGAAATCCACATCTTAATGGTAATTTCCATTTCAACTCTAGTGGACCCTTGTCATAGTGTCAAAATTTTATTTTGACCCGACAAGTACCAACCACATTTAGGGTACGAAATCGTCAAGATAGGGGTGAAACCCGCAACTCGTCGATTAAGTCCCATTCCTCGATTTTCAATCTCGCCAAAGTCCTGATTGTTTCAATCAATTAGAGATGTGTAGTAACTGGAAGGGTAAGATACCGTTAATCGCTTCTCAACGAGAGTATCTTACCTATAGGCCAAAGCACGTTTTCTCTAATTCGAAAGGACTTTCGACCCACTTTGGAATAGTCGACGTTTCTCTACCCGAAACAATCCAATGTTTTATTGAGCCTCTCTTTTATGTATCTCAATTTATATGTAATTTTATACTTGAACGTTCGTTCATTTCAAAATTTCGTTTTAATCATTTCGCACGTTATCGCAATCACAAACGCTAATAATCCCTCGTGAACAAACTAAATTTACAATGCTTTCATTTATTCATGCTATGCTATGTGGAACTCATGATTATGCTATATGAGACATCTAAACTTTTTATGTTATGTGAATCAATTTGAAACTTTTATGCTATGTGACACTTTATGCTATGTGAATCAATTTATGCAAACGATTTTTCTTAAACAAACATTATGATCAAGTCTCACCTATTCGTTCTTTTGAATCTTAGATGTCTTCTCGTCACTCCAACTCGTCTAAGAAGTCAAAGTCCCGTGCTACGAAGAAAATGATGGCTTTCATGGCCGATCAATTTGCGCGCGTCGTTCCATAGGTCATTTCCGAGATTCGAGCTTCTGAAACTCCGAACTCCTCCGTTGACTCTATGGTCGAAGTACGCAAGCCCGCTTCGTTCAACTTCAAGCACTTTTCATCGTGCAATCCCAAACCATTCACTGGCAATGATGGGGTGACCGCCATGCTCGAGTGGTTCGATAGCATAGAGGTCACGTTGATCAACAGTGATTGCCCCAATGAGCTCAAAACGCGTAGTGCGACTGGGGTATTCCAAGCCCGAGCTCTCTAATGGTGGACGAACGAAAGGAACATTCGTTCAAACGAACTGGCATATGCGTTGGCATGGGAAGAAGTAAAGGCCCTGATGATGGATGAGTTTTGTCCTCCGTATGAGCAACAAAAGTTGGAGGAAGAATTTTGGGCACTAAAGCAAGTGGGAGATGAGAACCTAGCTTACACCACCCGTTTTAAACAACTTAGCTTCATTGTCCCCCACCTTGTCATGACCACTGCGCGCAAGATAAGTAAATACATCAATGGGTTACCCTCTGCTATGCGCGATACGATCGAGGCTGCCAAACTCGACAATATCGAAGCTGTTTATCGTTTGGCCGCTTCCTTGAACAACAATCGCATTCGTGATAAGCAAGCCGCAAACCCCACTTCTTTCAAGCCAGCCAACCAAATCACCCAACAGTCGAGTAGCAATAGGGGGAAGAAGCGAAAGCAATTGAACCCTGTTTGCAATGCGATTGTGCCACCCGTTAACCCAAACCCTGTTGCTCCTGATAACACCCAGAAGTCGTACACTGGGATTCATCCCAAGTGTGCCACTTGTAATTACCATCATCCCGCCAATGCCCGGTGTCGTCGTTGTGGCACTTGTAACCGTTATGGACATGACACCGTGTTACACCCTAAATCGTAAAGGACAAAAGTCGCAGCGGAAATTCGTACCATAAAAATTTCGTTCGTTACAAACACCTTGACGTACTTAAATTCATTTTTAACGTTAACTCTTTCTCAATAAATACATTTAGTGAACTTATTTACAATAAGAAAACATAACTTAGCTTCGCTCAATTACGTACTCTAACACTCCCGTACAATCTAACTTGTGACTCGGTCTTTGATCTCTACTCCTTGATGACCCTTCGAGTCTCGTACAACCTGCACTCACCATAAACATTCATAACATTAGCTCACATCAATAATATAAACAACGATTCATCCTCGTATATTTTTCATTCCGTTATTCTTTTACTTTTAAGCATTTCATCCGTGCATCAATACCCTTGGTGAGGCTACAATATTGTACCTGCATTACTCTTCATTCCCAAGTTACATTATTAATAATAACAATATTCGATCACATTGAAGCCTTGCGTACATACATTCGTACATGCATACTTACATACCTAGATATCTACCTACGTATATACTTACACACTCATGTACATACATACATACATACCTACTTACATGCCTTCACGCAACCCTACATGCGTGCATACGCTCATATCTGCCCACTTGCATACCTACACACATACATACTCTCATACACACCACTTATATTCATACCTACATACATACATACCTTCATACGTATCTATATTTCCTAAAACAAGGAATAAATTAGTCATTATTAGCTTATACGCGTTTAAAAACGATTCAGACGGGTTCGCATTGCATAAACTGATAAAAAACGAATTTTTGCGAAACTGACACATGCTCGCGTAGCGCCACTGCCAGTCGCGCTACGCCACTGCTTGTTTTCGACAGAATGTTGTTGCTGCTGATCTGCAGATTTCCAGCACGTTCGGATTTTACGGAAACGGCCATAACTTCTTCATTATTGGTCCGTTTTACCCGATTCTTTTTCCTACGCGTCCGTAATTTAATTCTCCATCTTATAGAGTTAAGATCCGACATCCGGATTAACAAAATTGCAGACTTTTAAGTCTTCGGCTTACTACCCTTTTTACCAAGAATTGACCCGTTCATAATTTTATCACATAACTTGTTTGTTTGACCTTAACTTCATATGAATTGATAATTTCAAGGTCATTTGTCATAAAAGATTCATTCCCGGATACCTTACATCTTATTCCACCCGTTTTCACTCAAAAACTTTTTTTGACCCGTTAGGGGTAATTGCGCATTAAATGGTCTATGACATACAAAACCATACTCTTCGCTTTCACTCATGACCAAAACATTACTCTAATCGATTAGCTTGTTTCCAATAGACATTTAAGGTCGTTTGCCCGATATACCTATCAAGGGCGTTTTTGTCAACATTGCTCCATCCTTTACAACCAAGGACTTCATTGCATATTTAACCAATCCTACCACTTAACTAAAATTCTAACGCACATACCTTACTCGGATCAAAGCTAAGATCCGTTTAACACTTCATCGATTTCATATAACTCATTCCTATTTGACCTCAATTATCATACTTAATTAAGTCGCACATAACTTTACATAAACAACTAAAAAGTGATTACGGAAATCACTTACCTCATGCATCCGTGTTCATATTCGTTTCCTCGCCATTTCTTGACCCGTTAGCCTTCTGTGCTTGATTCCGTCTCGACATGATTCCTATACTTCCATGTCATCGAAATCACATTCTTATTAGCATATTCATTTGTACATGTTGACGATCATATCATTAGTCGTTTCTAATAAGCATAACCCATATAGTCATATCCATATCCATTTGCACTCATGTAGTTCATCATGTCATTACATTTAACATGTATTGCTATAACATGTATCATACGACTTCCTATAATCTTACCTTTATAACAACGAGTCAAATCATGTTTCTTATACTAAGTTGACCTTCAAGAGTCACTATTAACCATATTTAACTATCGACTTATCATCATATACTCGTAACATCATAATCGACTATACGGACGACACCATATATATTTTTATCATACGATTGGTGTGCGTACCACCTTTTAAGCATGACGTACAATTAATTTATGCATATTCTTCTAGTCTCATACATAATTCCTCCAATTCCTCCTACTAATTAACATGCATCATTTACACATAAGCATCGAACATATTAGCATCACATTTTATTCAATTCATCTAACAACAATTCATCATACTCACAAAATACATCAATCTTTCAACAAGAATTGGACATAGGTGATGAGTCAAGTCATCTTCATCACCATAACTAATGGGTTTCACATCTAAACATCAAATTAGCACAAACCATTCATAATCCATGTTCTATATGATGATTATAACACCTACTCATGCTCAATTTCACTTAAACTCATGGATTAGAACATAACCCACTTTACACATGATCACCAATCCTAGATTTAAGACATACCTTATGATCCCCTCGTGAAGGCGATCACTAATCCATGCTCGGTTATAGATTTAAGCTTCATCTTGCCTTTCGATTTGATGATCTTCTTGATTAGGGTTTGAGGAGCCCTCATGGAGCTCCTGGCTCCTTCTCGAACACACACGATGTGTGTGTTTATTTGTGTGTTGGTTTTTCTTTTAATTAGTAACCAAGTTTCATCTTATCCACTTTAACCCCTCGGGTTTACTTCTAACACATATTTGGCTCTACTTTTCTCTTTTAATAGTTTTTACCATGCACTTAACTAGGTTAAATAGCCTAGTTATTTATTTCATAATATAACGCATAAGGACATATTTCGAATATATAACATTTGGATTTTGGGGCGTTACACATCGTCTTTTGTCGCTATCAGCAACAACAAGCTCCACCAGCTCAGCAAGCGCAACAAGCTCCGCCCCCTCCTCAAAACGCAAGACCCGCTAGATCTTGTTTCAAATGTGGGGACGTCAATCATCTTCGTCCTCAATGCCCACAATGGAATCAAGAGCAACAACAACCTCCTCGTGGACGCGCTTTCAATCTGAACGCAAATCAAGCGCGCAACGACAATGATGTCGTTAACGGTACGTTTCTTGTT
Organism: Helianthus tuberosus; assembly: GCA_030545235.1. NCBI lineage: Eukaryota > Viridiplantae > Streptophyta > Magnoliopsida > Asterales > Asteraceae > Helianthus > Helianthus tuberosus. The sequence continues at coordinate 207,891,172 of CM060367.1, read as the reverse complement.
AACCATCTTTATGCTTCGATACTATTTGATACTGGTGCGGACAAAAGCTTTGTGTCCCTAGAATTCGAATCATTGTTAAATTGCACACGCTCTAAGCTACCTAAATCGTTTTCCGTTGAGGTCGCCAATGGCAAATCCATCCTAGTCGATTCCGTTCTTCGTGATTGTCGTCTTACTCTTAACAAACACGTTTTTCCTATCGACCTCATACCCATGCAACTGGGTAGTTTCGACGTCATCATAGGCATGGATTGGCTTCAAAAGAACCATGCTGAAATCGCTTGTCACGAGAAATACGTTCGTTTACCCCTTCCATCTGGTGATGTTTTGCACGTCTATGGAGACCGACCTTCAAAGGGACTGAAGTTGATGTCCTGCACACAAGCGAACAAGTACTTACGCAAACAGTACTTTGCCTTTTTAGCCCACGTTGTGGAAGAAAAGGGCAAGGGAAAGAGTTTAAGTGATGTTCCAGTGGTGCGCGACTTCCCTGACGTCTTTCCTGAGGATTTACCTGGTCCTCCTCCACCTCGATCTGTTGACTTTCGTATTGACCTCGTACCTGGTGCGACTCCTGTTGCTAAAGCTCCTTATCGTCTTGCACCTTCTGAGATGCAAGAGTTATCTACGCAACTTCAAGAACTCCTCGATAAAGGTTTCATTAGTCCAAGTACCTCACCTTGGGGTGCTCCTGTGCTTTTCGTTAAAAAGAAAGACGGCTCTTTCCGTATGTGTATCGATTATCGCGAGCTCAACAAACTCACTGTCAAGAATCGTTACCCTCTTCCACGTATCGACGATCTCTTTGACCAACTTCAAGGCGCTACTTGTTTCTCCAAAATCGATCTTCGTTCTGGTTATCACCAACTTCGTGTTCTCGATGAGGACATCCCCAAAACCGCTTTTTGCACTCGCTATGGGCTCTATGAGTTCGTGGTTATGCCTTTTGGCTTGACCAACGCACCCGCTGTGTTCATGGATCTCATGAATCGTGTTTGTAAGCCCTATTTGGATCGTTTCGTGATCGTCTTCATTGATGATATTCTCATTTATTCTAAATCTCAAGCCGATCATGAACGTCATCTTCTTCTTATACTCGAGCTCTTACGTATTGAACGCTTATACGCTAAGTTCTCCAAATGCGAGTTTTGGATTAAAGAAGTCCAATTCCTTGGACACGTTGTTAGTGAAAAAGGAATCCACGTTGATCCCTCCAAAATCGAAGCAGTGAAGAATTGGACCACGCCTAAATCTCCTTCTGAAATCCGTTCCTTTTTAGGATTGGCGGGTTATTACCGCCGATTCATCTCGAATTTTTCAAAAATCGCCGTTCCTCTCACTTCGTTGACTCAAAAAGAGAAACCTTTTGCTTGGGGTCCTGAGCAAGAGAAATCTTTTCAGACTCTCAAGGACATGCTTTGCAACGCTCCTATTCTTACTCTCCCTGATGGGAATGATGATTTTGTGGTGTATTCCGATGCCTCGAACCGTGGTCTTGGTTGCGTTCTCATGCAATGAGGCAAGGTCATCGCTTATGCATCTCGTCAACTCCAGGTACATGAGAAAAACTATACTACCCATGACCTTGAACTTGGCGCAGTTGTTTTTGCGTTGAAAATTTGGCGACACTACCTTTATGGTACTAAGTGTGTGGTTTTCACTGACCACAAGAGCCTTCAACATATCTTCGACCAAAAGGAACTGAACATGCGTCAACGTCGTTGGGTGGAACTGTTAAACGACTACGACTGTGAAATCAAATACCATCCAGGTAAAGCGAATGTAGTAGCTGACGCCCTTAGTCGCAAAACTCATATGAAGGGTATTCGTTGTCTTCAACTCGTGAACGATCTTCCACGCCGCATTCGCGAAGCTCAGTACACCTCTATTAACGAAGGTAACTTCCATGTTGAGATACGAGGCGCTAAAGAACACGACCTCGTCTCCAAGGCCGATGGTATCCTATACCTCGACAATCGTGCCTGGATCCCTGATCGTGAAAAACTTCGAGACTTCATCATGAACGAGGCACACAAATCCAAATACTCAATTCATCCTGGTGCCGACAAGATGTATCATAATCTACGTACATCCTATTGGTGGCCTGGTATGAAGAAAGACATTGCCGTTTACGTTTCTAAGTGTCTTACGTGTTCGAAAGTCAAAGCCGAGCATCAACGACCTTCCGGTCTACTCGAACAACCTGAAATCCCCATTTGGAAATGGGATAGCATTGCGATGGACTTCATAACTAAACTCCCCCGTACACCCTCTGGTCACGATAGCATTTGGGTGATCATCGATCGTTTGACCAAGTCCGCTCAATTCATTCCTATTCGTGAAGATTTCAAGGTTGAACGACTTGCTCGCATCTATACTGACGAAGTCATACGCCATCATGGTATTCCCCTCAACATCATTCCTGATCGCGATGGTCGATTTACTTTGCGTCTCTGGCAAACCTTTCAGTCCGCTATGGGTACTCATTTGAATCTCAGTACGGCCTTTCATCCTCAAACGGATGGACAGACTGAACGTACTATCCAAACCCTAGAGGACATGCTCCGTTCTTGTGTTATCGACTTTGGTGGAAGTTGGGATGTGCATTTACCTTTGGTCGAGTTCTCGTACAACAATAGCTACCACTCCTGTATTAAAATGGCTCCATTCGAGGCATTGTATGGTCGCAAATGCCGATCTCCTTTAAACTGGCACGAGATTGGTGACAAACATTTTACTGGCCCTGAAATCATACAAGAAGCAACGGATAAGATTCACCAAATCCGTGATAATCTACTCAAGGCCCGAAATCGTCAAAAGGTCTATGCTGATAAGGGACGCAAACCGATGCAATTCAACGTTGGGGATCACGTTTTACTCAAAGTGTCTCCTTGGAAAGGAGTGGTTCGTTTTGGTAAAAAGGGAAAGCTTGCCCCTCGCTATGTTGGTCCTTTCAAGATACTCGAAAGGATTGGTGCGGTGGCTTATCGACTCGATTTACCTCAAGAACTCAACAACGTTCATCCGACGTTTCATGTCTCAAATCTAAAGAAGTGTCACGCTGAAGAAGGACTCCAAGTCCCTCTCGAAGATCTCCAAATAACCGACACTTTGCATTTTGTCGAGAAGCCCGTCAAAATTATGGATCAAGGAGTCAAGTTATTGAGGCGCAGTAAAATTCCTATCGTCAAGGTTCGATGGGAAGGTAAACGTGGCGCTGAGTTTACTTGGGAACTCAAAAGCGAGATGAAGAAGAAGTACCCTCGTCTTTTCCCTACGTCTTCCTAAATTTCGGGACGAAATTTCCTAAAGGAGGGGAGACTGTAACGCCCTACTTTTTCATACCTTCCATAATTAGAAACCGTCGTTTGTATTTCTATTTTTGGAAGTCTTGTACTCTCGTTGTATTCTATTTTTTTTCTATTTGTAATCCGAGACGATTGATCATAATGAACACGAAATAATTTTTATCAAACTCATGTTATTCTTGTTAAACTTATGTGCAAATTGTAATCACGACTCACATTTTGAACGCTATATTATTCAAAATTCTTGATTCTTTATTCCACCTTAATGTTCGGTACTCGCTAAACGGATTAGTGAAATAACAGGTAATATTTTAATAATGCTGAAATTTGTGGGAAGGTATTACCCCATAATTATTAAGTTCAATCAAGTGAGATTAGGCCACAAACTTTTATAAAAGTTGCAAGACTTTTATAAAATATTTAAGTGTTATTCATAATAATAATAATAATAATAATAATAATAATAATAATAATAATAATAATAAAAATATTCGGCCAATGGGGCCTCACCCAAAGAATATCTCAAAAATCTCACTAAATCTCTTACACCACCACTCACAATTTAACCCATTCTTACACTCTTCCTCCTAATCATTTCTTTCCCTTTCCTAGACACTCTCTCTCCTCTCTCCTTCTCCTTATAAATAGACCACCACCACCACACTCCTCACTTCACTTTTCCTTTTTCTTACTTCTCCTAATTACTCCCACTTACACCTTTCTTTTCACACACATAAGAGTTCTTGGACACCTCTTGAAAATCCAAGTAACTTTAGGAGCATTTCAAGGAGGATTCATCAACAAGAAGCTCTTTGATCCTAGAAATCCTAGTGTATTCATCACCAAATTGAGGTAAAAGTACAACCCACCCTCACTTGGTGACTTTCTCTTTGTTAATATGTATATTTCATTTCTATATTATTCATGGTTCATGACCCTCCTTGGTTGTCTTTACATCAAGTGTAGTGGTGAACACTTAGAGGTACCTAAATGGAAGCTTGTTCTTCCTACCTCCTACATGATTTCTATGACACTTAGAGGTACCTAAATGGAAGCTTGTTCTTCCTACCTCCTACATGATTTCTATGACTCTTAGAGGTGCCTAAATGAAGACCTTAGTCTTCTACCTCATGCTTGACATATATGATATATATTATAATCTATGTAATACTTATATAATATTTAAATCGAACTCTTGATGATGAACTGTAACAACCCTCGGTAAAACCAACACCCTTATAATAATTCTGACACCCTGTTATATGTTAAAATACCCTTATATGTTTTATAATATACCCCGTATGTTAAAATCAAGCCCGATATATGTTATAGTTTATAAAAATAAAATAAAAACCTGAATTGTAAGTTGAGGCGGGCCGCATAAACCCACCCCAACATCTTACGCGGCCCGTATGGGAGTGTTGACCGGACTTCGCTGAATCCTTTAGTTCAAGCGGGCCGCATAAGACCTCGTCTAAGTTGACGCGGGCCGCTCGGACTCATAACACGCGATTACACCAGAGGCCGACACGTGTCGACATCGTGGCGGACCTACTCAACGACTCAGCTAAGCTATAGTGTTGACTGGTGTTGACGCGGGCCGCGTAAGGTTACCTTGTCTTTTACGCGGGCCGCGTGAGGACCAGATTACACAACTATAAATAGATGGCATCAGATTACAGTTTCCGTCGCTCATTCTCAAATCTCAATCTCGAATTCTCTGATATTTGGCATAATATTTTGGGTATATACCCCTAATTAGCGAGGTTCTGCTCCGTTGTAAGTATTATAACCCCGGTTTCATAATAGTTACGCTGCCCGATTGATTTAGGGTTCCGTAACAACTGTCGTGGTTCTGCCCGACGTAGTTGTTGGAATGTCGTCTCGGGGAGGGTATTATTAATAATTTCAAAGGGTTATGATACTAACCAATGTACATTTGTATAAATTATAGATTATATCCAGGAAATCCTTACAAAAAGCCTAAGATAGCAATGTGAGTTTATTTTCTTTTTGATAATATTTTTGGTAATGTTTTACCAAACCTTAAATGTTTTACAATGTGATTAAGCAGTAAGTGAGTCTTTGTAATTCTTCAATTAGTGCCGGTATTTGGGGTTTTGTATACAAAATTTATTACTTGCGAGTAGTAAGTCGGAATGACAGTACGTTACCATTGGACAACGAGTTAGCCAATGTGTAATATGACCCACAAGTCAAGGATTGACAGTACTGAATGAGTAATTGTGTAGAAATAAACAATGTGATCGCTCTCAATACTGTGTTAATGGATAAAATGTTTCTTGATTAATCTGGGATTCACTCACCAGTATTTCCGCTGACAAAATATTTTTAAAACATGTTTCAGATAACACAATGTGAAAGCCAACTGGGATAAAGCCAGCTCGAGAGCACTGACGGCTTGGAAAATAAGTGGCTATAAAAGTTATCTAAAACAAGATGTTTTAAATTCAATAAATAGGGTTTTGTCCCTATAAGTATATTGTAATAAGAAACTTGGGTTTTGTCCATGTTATTATTAATATGAAATATGGTGGTTTTACTCTGATAAACATTTCCTAACTATGGTCCTGATGTAAATTCCGCTGCGAGACTAAACAAACCGATACCACCAAACTCTGAGTTCACGGCCGCCCATTCCCGGGACAGATAAGGGATCGGGGGTTGTGACAGAAGGTGGTATCAGAGCCTAGCCACTGGTCTGAGCCAAAGAAGTGTTCTGCTGACACTTGAAATTATAAAATTTTGTGTTAGGAAATAAATTATGGAGATACATGCATAACTGTATTTAATTGTTATGTGTTATTTGATTATTTGTTAATTTTCAGTATGAGTGATCAAGGACCATCAGATCTGAACCGTCAGTTGTCTGAATCACATAAGAGTGAGGGTACATCATCACAGCCTGCCCTTTCAGGGTATACTGCTGATCAGGAAGATGGAATATTTGCTTTTAGAGCTCAATCTGAAGAACCATTCCCTACTAAGAAACGAGAATGGTTCAGTAAAGAAGCTTTTGCTCGTAGGAAGAGAATGAGAAAATTGCAACAGCAAAGAACTTTAGCAGCTATTAAGCGAGGGACAGATGCCCATACTCAAGATATGCTTAATAGAAGATTAGCAAATTTCCATATCTTAGCTACGACTGCTGCTGACCTAAGTCTGGAACAACTAGTAGCCCCACAACCACAAAACCCAGAACACCCTATGGAGATAGAAAACCAGGAAAATCAGGAAGAAGAGATGTATAATTTTAATCCAGAAGAAATCCCTCGGGTACCTGCACCAAACCCTCTAGACCCGAATTACGACCCCAGGTGGGACGATAATAGGGACTTTGTGCAACGTTACCCTGTTCAGGATTATCCACCCATACAGAACATAGAAGTTTACCCAGGTATGGACCCTTTAGATCCCTATTACCAAAATGACTATATTAGGGAAATTTTAGAGGATCCTTACCAATTTCAGGAATTGTCACCCCCATATCAGGAACCCGTACCCCAGATTCCAAACCCAGTCCGAGAACCTGCACCCCCAATGAGTGCAGAAAACGTTCAAGAACTTAGGACTTTTGGGGAGGAAATTTTAGAAAGCAGTGAGAGGATGCGTCAGGTGGGAGAGCGTCTCGTATGGAAATACGATGAGCGCAATATGGATTTTTGGATAAATCCATATCCGTGAATGTTTGAATGGAGGAAATAGTAGTAATAATAATATAATAAAATAAAAGATGTGTGTATGGATGCATATTATTATTTTATTTCTGTTGGTATTGTAATCTTTATTTCTGTACTAGTGTGTAATAGACGCATAAGTATATGAAAAGAGTAAGTAGCAGTGATCTACGTTTTTGGTTAGATTGTGTGTCATGTGATTAATTATACTAGATATTAATTGTGATTTTAATATGGGATAAATGTTTAAAATTCAGATGGCCGACCAAGGAAATCAAGTCAATTTGGATAATAACCCGGAAATCCAGAATGATAATATTCAGAATGGCGATAATCTGAATAATGAGAACCCAAACAACAATAACAACGGAAACCAAGTGGATAATAGTGTTATCCAACACATAGTAGCACAGGGAATTATAGATGCTATGCCATTTATACTTCAAACTGTTAAAGATGCTGATAATAAAAGTAAGCATAACAGTAAGCGACTAAGTGAACCAGAAAACAGTGTGAACAATGGACCGGTACTTCAAATGCCTATTCCCAAAAGAAGAAGAACCATGCCTTATGGTTGTTCTTATAAAGAATTCTGGTCTTGTAAACCAATGGAATTCTCGGGCAATGAAGGAGCCATTGCAACCTTACGCTGGATAGAAAAGACTGAGGCAGTCTTAAGGATAAGTAAGTGTGCTGAAGAAGATAGAATACTGTTTGCTTCTAATCTGTTTAAGAATGCAGCACTAGAATGGTGGAACACTATCCTCCAGACTAGAGGAAGTGATAGAACTTACAATATGACATGGGAAGAATTTAAGGACAAGGTAGAAAGGAAATTCTGCCCACCCAATGAGAAAGAACAGATAGCAAACAAATTCCTAAATCTTAGGATGACTGGTGTGGATAGTAAGGGATACACTAAGATATTCTTTGAATATGCTAGGATAGTGCCAACTCTTGCTTCACCAGAACCAGTGTTAATCTCCCGTTATATCTGGGGATTAATTGGAGAGATTAGACATGTAGTCAAGGCAGTTAGACCTCAAACTATAGAAGAAGCTGTAGAACTAGCAAATACCTTGACAGATGAATTAGTTCGTACCCGAGAAGAAAATCAAAGGAGGAACCTAACACAGAAGCTCACTCAAGAATTTCGTTCTGGAAATTTTACTCGTGGGAAAAATATAGGTTCTACCTCTACACTATACTGTAGAAATTGCAAAAGAAAGCATTCAGGAAGATGCTTCATATACTGTAATTTTTGCAAAATATCGGGACACAAGGAAGAAGACTGCAGGAAGAAAAACAGCAGGATATGCTACAACTGCGGAGAACAAGGTCACATCAAGCCAAACTGCCCAAAATTAGCTCCAGCTCCAGATAACAAGAATACTAAAAATGCTAGAGCATTTGTTCTGACTGCAGAAGAAGCTAAGATGATCCCAGACGTCATAGCTGGTACGTTTTTAGTTAATGATGTTTTTGCTAAAGTATTATTTGACTCTGGTGCAAACCAAAGTTTTATTAATACATCGTTTTGCAAAATTTTAAATCAGTCATTAACTAAACTACCATTAGAATGCATAGTAGAGACAGCTAATGGAGAAACTGTTAGAATTTCTGAAATCTTGCAGGGAGCAAGCATAGAAATTTTAAATCAGAAATTTATAGCAAATCTATCTCCCATGAATCTGGTAGGATTTGATGTTGTTTTAGGAATTGATTGGTTAATAGCCAATAAAGCCAGTATTTTATGTGATCAAAAGTTAATCCAAGTAAATTCACCAAAAGGTAAAACGATCACAATTAAAGGAGATAAGTCTTCTAAATCAAATAAATTCATTTCTGTGATGAAAACTGCAAGTTGTATAAGAAAAGGTTCTATAGTGTATTTGATTTCCATAATCACTAACACTAAAGAAAAAGAACTAAAAGATATTCCAGTAGTATCTCAGTTTTCAGATGTCTTTCCAGAAGAATTACCAGGACTACCTCCGGATAGAGAAGTTGAATTCAGGATTCATCTAATACCAGGAACATCACCGATTGCCAAAGCACCTTACCGTTTGGCACCTGCTGAAATGCAAGAATTAAAGAAACAATTAGATGAATTGTTGGAAAAAGGATTTATACAACCGAGTTCGTCGCCATGGGGAGCGCCGATACTCTTTGTTAAAAAGAAGGACGGATCAATGCGTATGTGCATTGATTACCGTGAATTAAACAAGGTCACGATTAAAAATCGGTACCCATTACCAAGAATCGATGATCTGTTTGATCAACTGCAAGGAGCTCGATTTTTCTCTAAAATCGATTTAAGATCAGGATATCATCAATTAAAGGTATAGGAAGATGACATTCATAAGACCGCATTTAGAACAAGGTATGGTCATTATGAATTTACTGTCATGCCATTTGGTTTAACCAATGCCCCAGCTGCATTTATGGACATGATGAACCGAATATGTAAGCCATATTTGGATAAATTCATAATTGTATTCATAGATGATATTCTAATTTACTCTAAGAATAAAGAGGATCATGCAAGACATTTACACACACTTTTAAGTTTGTTAAGAAAGGAAAAGCTTTATGCTAAGTTTTCTAAGTGTGAATTTTGGTTAGAACAGGTACAATTCCTTGGACACCTAGTTAATCATGAAGGAATTCATGTAGATCCCACAAAAATCGAGGCAATTACGAAATGGAAAACCCCTGAGTCACCAACCGAGGTTAGAAGTTTCTTAGGATTGGCAGGATATTATAGAAGATTTATTAAAGATTTCTCTAGAATAGCCATTCCTTTAACTAAGTTAACCTGTAAATCTGTTAAGTTTGAATGGGGAATAAAGCAAGAAGAAGCCTTTAGAATTCTTAAGCAAAGATTAACCCATACACCTATATTAGCATTACCAGAAGGAACTGAAGATTTTGTAGTCTACTGTGATGCTTCTAAACTAGGGTATGGATGTGTATTGATGCAACGTCAAAAGGTTATAGCTTACGCATCAAGACAACTTAAGAATCATGAAGAAAATTATTCAACCCATGATTTAGAATTTGGAGCTATAATTTTTGCTCTTAAAATTTGGAGACATTACCTTTACGGTAGTAAGTTTACTATATTCACTGATCATAAGAGTTTAAGGTATGTTTTCGGACAGAAGGAGTTGAATATGAGGCAAAGACGCTGGATGGAATTTCTTAGTGACTATGATTGTAATATCCAGTATCATGAAGAAAAAGCAAATGTAGTGGCAGATGCTTTAAGTCGAAAGTATCATGAAAAGCCAAAAAGGGTACGTTCTCTTAAATTAAATCTGCAAGTAGATTTAAATGATCAAATAAGAGAAGCACAAGAATCAGTAATCAAGGAAGATACTGAAATATTAAAAGGTATGTTAAAAGAATTGAAACAATGAACGGATGGAATTTGGAGATTCCATAAAAAGAGAATGTGGATACCTAAATTAGGAAATCTACGTAATCGTATATTAGAAGAAGCCCATAAGTCTAAGTATACGATACATCCAGGAAGTGATAAAATGTACCAGGATTTAAGGAAAAATTTCTGGTGGATAGGAATGAAAAAGGACGTAGCAGTCTATGTTTCTAAATGTTTAACTTGCTCATAAGTTAAAGCTGAACATCAGAAACCTTCAGGTTTGTTACAGCAATTAGAAATGCCGGTGTGGAAATGGGAATTAATAACAATGGATTTTGTTACTAAATTACCCAAAACTAGGAAAGGAAATGATACAATCTGGGTGATTGTAGATAGATTAACTAAGTCAGCGCATTTTCTACCAATGAAGGAAACAATTAGTATGGAACAATTATCTAAATTGTATGTAAATGAAATTGTTTCTTTACATGGCATTCCTTTATCAATTGTTTCTGACAGAGATAGTCGATTTACATCTCATTTCTGGTCAAGTTTCCAAAAGGCAATGGGAACCAAGTTAAAGCTAAGCACGGCTTATCATCCTCAAACAGATGGACAAAGTGAAAGAACAATTAAGACAATGGAAGATATGCTTAGAGCTTGTGTAATTGACTTTGGAGGTAATTGGGACGAACACTTACCTTTAATAGAATTTTCTTATAATAATAACTATCACACAAGTATCAATGCTGCACCATTCGAAACACTTTATGGACGAAAGTGTCGAACCCCAGTCTGTTGGGCAGAAATTGGGGAAAAACAACTATCTGGACCTGAAATAGTGCAGGAAACAACTGATAAGATTATTCAAGTCAAGGAACGACTGAAAGCAGCACGTGACCGACAAAAGAGTTATGTTGACAACCAATGCAAACCATTGGAATTTCAAGTAGGAGATAAAGTATTATTGAAAGTCTCTCCTTGGAAATGAGTGGTAAGATTCATCAAACGGGGAAAGCTAAGTCCCAGGTATGTTGGACCTTTTAAGATTATTAGAAGAATAGGACCTGTAGCCTATCAGCTACAACTGCCAGAGAAAATGGCAGGAATACATGTTGTGTTTCATGTATCAAATCTTAAAAAGTGTTTAGCTGATGAATCATTGATAGTGCCTCTTAAGGATATAGAGGTAAATGAACAACTCAAGTTTGTAGAAAGGCCTCTACAAATTGAAAACAGGAAAATCAAGAATCTCAAGCATAAAAGACTAATTCTAGTCAAAGTGAAGTGGGACTCCAAAAGAGGACCTGAGTACACATGGGAGCTTGAGTCAGAAATGAAAAGGAAATATCCGCACTTGTTTCAGTAGATCTCGAGGACGAGCTCTAAAACAAGGTGGGTAGAATGTAACAACCCTCGGTAAAACCAACACCCTTATAATAATTCCGACACCCTGTTATATGTTAAAATACCCTTATATGTTTTATAATATACCCCGTATGTTAAAATCAAGCCCGATATATGTTATAGTTTATAAAAATAAAATAAAAACCTGAATTGTAAGTTGAGGCGGGCCGCATAAACCCACCCCAACATCTTACGCGGGCCGTATGGGAGTGTTGACCGGACTTCGCTGAATCCTTTAGTTCAAGCGGGCCGCATAAGACCTCGTCTAAGTTGACGCGGGCCGCGCGGACTCATAACACGCGATTACACCAGAGGCCGACACGTGTCGACATCGTGGCGGACCTACTCAACGACTCAGCTAAGCTATAGTGTTGACTGGTGTTGACGCGGGCCGCGTAAGGTTACCTTGTCTTTTAGGCGGGCCGCGTGAGGACCAGATTACACAACTATAAATAGATGGCATCAGATTACAGTTTCCGTCGCTCATTCTCAAATCTCAATCTCGAATTCTCTGATATTTGGCATAATATTTTGGGTATTATACCCCTAATTAGCGAGGTTCTGCTCCGTTGTAAGTATTATAACCCCGGTTTCATAATAGTTACGCTGCCCGATTGATTTAGGGTTCCGTAACAACTGTCGTGGTTCTGCCCGACGTAGTTGTTGGAATGCCGTCTCGGGGAGGGTATTATTAATAATTTCAAAGGGTTATGATACTAACCAATGTACATTTGTATAAATTATAGATTATATCCAGGAAATCCTTACGAAAAGCCTAAGATAGCAATGTGAGTTTATTCTCTTTTTGATAATATTTTTGGTAATGTTTTACCAAACCTTAAATGTTTTACAATGTGATTAAGCAGTAAGTGAGTCTTTGTAATTCTTCAATTACTGCCGGTATTTGGGGTTTTGTATACAAAATTTATTACTTGCGAGTAGTAAGTCGGAATGACAGTACGTTACCATTGGACAACGAGTTAGCCAATGTGTAATATGACCCACAAGTCAAGGATTGACAGTACTGAATGAGTAATTGTGTAGAAATAAACAACGTGATCGCTCTCAATACTGTGTTAATTGATAAAATGTTTCTTGATTAAACTGGGATTCACTCACCAGTATTTCCGCTGACAAAATATTTTTAAAACATGTTTCAGGTAACACAATGTGAAAGCCAACTGGGATAAAGCCAGCTCGAGAGCACTGACGGCTTGGAAAATAAGTGGCTATAAAAGTTATCTAAAACAAGATGTTTTAAATTCAATAAATAGGGTTTTGTCCCTATAAGTATATTGTAATAAGAAACTTGGGTTTTGCCCATGTTATTATTAATATGAAATATGGTGGTTTTACTCTGATAAACATTTCCTAACTACGGTCCTGATGTAAATTCCGCTGCGAGACTAAACAAACCGATACCACCAAACTCTGAGTTCACGGCCGCCCGTTCCCGGGACAGATAAGGGATCGGGGGTTGTGACATGAACAAATGGACATTATCAAGTTAGTAAGTATACCATTTCAACATCATATGTAATGAATGGTTATTTTCCTATGTCTATGTTCATGCATTTCAAATTCCAAATCTATAATCTTCCGTTATCCCCAACTCACACATCTGTGATCCTTCGTGTAGGAGGACAAGGTGCTCCAAACTAAACAACCAACACTCACGGGATATCAAGTAGGAAAGCTTGCAAAAACCGTGAGTATACTCGATCCCCTTTTCCCCTTTTACACTTTGGGGTGCAACATGTATAATTATGCAAACAACTTTTAAACTAAACATACTCAATCCTTGATCAAGCATGAAACTAATGTGACTTACTTGTTATTCTCGTATGCTATGTGAACGATTTGGAACGTTATATGCTCATTAACTTTGCTCGCCCACCTTAACAATTATAGCGCTATAGGATTAACGCCCCGCCCGCTATTCTATTGGGTATTGTTAAGTTACCACCCCGCTAAACTATTGGGATTAGGCTATTTCATGCGTTGTATTCTAGGGTTTGATCATATTGTACGCCAAAATTGCATACTAGTAATCACATACTATGAATCATGTTGGATTTGAGTTTTTATTCTATTATGCTATATAAACAAACTTGTATACTCGCCATTGCTTTTGCATTGAAACTCTATTTTAATACATGTTGCAGGTTGATTATTGAAGTATGGATGAATGATGAAACAAGTTTAGGGTGGACTAGATACACACCTTTAATCTATTTATCTTTTGATGTTATGTTGAATTTGAACAATGTTGTTATTTCCATTTTTGAATATTGTATGACAATTTAGTACTTGCAATGAAATTTGAATTTAATTAAATATTGTCACATAATGTTATGAAGTCTCTTGCAATCTATACACACTTCGTCTCATCCCGATGTTTCCGCCATCGGTTGGGGTGTGACACTTATGTCCTTTTACACCTCATTCCTCCCTTTGTTAACTAAGGGGCTGTTTGGTAGCCTCTGAATGGTCATTAAGAGGCTATCTCTTAATGGAACCATTAAGAATTTTACCAATGAGAAGGTAGAAGAATGTGACATGTGATGATTTATCATTTAGAGGTTACCTCTTAACCATTCAGACTTGAGGTTACCTCTTATTCATTCAGAGGTTTTAAACCATTAAGAGGTAGCATCTGAATGGTTTTCTCATTCTCTATCCAGCCTCCACCATCACAACCTCGACAGCCACCACCACCACTTTGACAGCCATCGACAACATCCCCGACAGTCGCCGACACCACCAACGAAAACCACATCTTCGAAAAATTTGGGATGTTTGGAGCTGCGAAAACCACCGACAGATCTGGGATACTTCAGCCTTCAACGTCCACCACCACCGGCAGAACCGCCCACCACCACTTCGCACCTCCGGCGACCAAGAACCCCCAACGACCACCACCACAACCTTCTGTTATGCTCAGATCCGGCTCCCCCAAACCCTCACCACCACCATCTTCGCAACTACCACCATCGCCTAAAATCCGATGACAGAGACACGATTATTTGTGTTTGTGACTCATTTTTTCTCTCTCTAAAATCCAATGACAGGCACACAATGGTTGTTTGTGGATAATCTATTTCACCAATTCTAATTTGAAACGAATTGAATCCGTGATAGTGCTTAGCCAAAAAGGAAGAAACAGGTGTAGTTTTTGGATTTAAGATAGAGAGTTGAAGGTTTTTTTTAATACTTTTAGATAAATTGGTAGGAAAAATGACTGAAATACCCTCGTTTGCCTTGTACATGATCTGACTTAACATAAAATTCTAACCTGGTTAGTGTTAAAGGACGAAAAGTGTGATGGGTTTTCCAAATAAAGGATTGTTACTGTAATTATTGAAGTTAAAGGTCATCCATTGCAATTCAATACAAACATAAAAGGACGAAAAGTGTAATTTACCCTTTTTGGTATCTTAAAATGCCTCTCCTTTATCATACAATATGGATTAGTTGTGAATTTGTGATAGATTAGTAAAAGAGGTTTAATATATAAAGGTGAGATCTATAAACATAAGCTTACGCAGCCAAAACCTATAAATGAAGTGATCTCTCTCATATGGCACGGAGGAGAAGGGGCCGCGGAGGAGGTGGAGGTGGAGGTGGAGGTGGAGGTGGAGGTGGTGGAGGAGGTGGGGGAGACGCCAAGAAACCTACAAACTCCTCGGATCAACCTCAAACCGCCAAACACAAAACAGAAAACACTGATCATCAGGCGGTTAGTACGAAATTGAAAAAGAAGAAGAAGAAGAAATGGTCGTGTATAGACAGCTGCTGTTGGTTGATCGGATCCATATGTTCCATTTGGTGGTTTTTATTGTTTCTTTACAATGCCATGCCCCCCTCCTTCCCGGAGTACGTCACCACTGCCATAACCGGTAAAATACCCGACCCACCCGGTGTCAAACTGCAGAAACAAGGATTAAAGGCCAAACATCCGGTGGTTTTCGTACCCGGCATTGTCACCGGTGGCCTTGAGCTCTGGGAAGGCCACCCCTGCATGGATGGCTTGTTCAGGAAGAAGCTTTGGGGTGGCACCTTTGGTGACCTCTATAAAAGGTAGGTACTATATATACTACCTAATTATTACTATTATATATATATCAACCTTCAACATTTTAACATGCATGCCTGCCTAGTGGTGACTGACTCATTATTATTAAAACCATTCATTATGAATGAGAGATTACAATATTTAGCTTTCCAAATTGTTAGTTTAACTGCTGAATCAAGACTTATTACATATTTATGTTACTATTACCCAAACAGTATGTTATGCAATAATGTTCTATTAGAATAGGTATGTGATTGTTTAACAGTTAAAAACAGTTAATGACAGTTGATCATCAAATAGCCACAGTTGTTGGTTAACCGTCCTATGATCATGTATTTATAACTCTATCAATAAGATAATAATCACCAAGTTTAATTGATTCTCACTAATTTGCTTAAACCAATTTTCTGTGTTATTATCGTTTGCTGCCAAATGTGTGCGTGTTGCGTTCTTTGATACCCAACATTAACGTCTATTGTGAACTAAGGTAGCGTTCGTTTCACATAATGGAATGGATTCTTTGATGGAATTTAAATGCTGATGTCCTATTTCTTATTTTCTTGTAGCTAATATAACCTAAAACCTATAAAAGCTAGTAAAAAAGAAAAAAAAAAAAAAAAACGGGTTTATTCGCAAATCAGTTGCAGCCAACTGAAGCTTGCCTTTGGATCAACCCCATGGATGATGATGATGTAATTTTGTTTTTTGCAGGCCATTGTGTTGGGTGGAGCACATGTCACTGGATAACGAAACCGGGCTTGATCCACCTGGTATACGAATCAGACCCGTTTCTGGACTAGTGGCAGCTGATTACTTTGCTGCAGGCTATTTTGTATGGGCAGTTTTAATAGCAAATTTGGCTAGCATTGGATATGAAGAAAAAAACATGTATATGGCAGCTTATGATTGGAGGCTTTCCTTTCAAAATACTGAGGTACCCTTATAATTAGATGCATATGAAGTCATTAACCAATGGCCCATGTCGAATTAACCAAATTTTGAATTAGATACGAGATCAAACTCTAAGCCGGATGAAAAGCAATATAGAACTCATGGTAGCCACAAGTGGTGAGAAGGTGGTTGTGATTCCACATTCTATGGGCACTCTTTACTTTATGCATTTTATGAAATGGGCTGAAGCACCACAACCACTAGGTGGTGGTGGTGGGCCAAATTGGTGTGCTAAGCACATAAAGGCGGTGATGAATATAGGTGGCCCATTATTGGGCCTCCCGAAAATAGTCGCAGGCCTTTTTTCCGCGGAAGCCAAGGATATCGCTGTCGCCAGGTATATTAATCTTAGTTTTTTTTAAGATATGCAACTTATCTGCATGTCCAACTTATGTTTTTGATGTAGGGCGGCTGCACCTGGTGTTTTGGATAAGGATATATTCGGTTTCCAAACATTGCAACATGCAATGAAGATGACCCGTACATGGGATTCAACAATGTCATTGATACCAAAAGGCGGGGACACTATATGGGGTACACTTGATTGGGCTCCTGAAGCTGGCCATGACTGTGTTGCGTCGAAAGTCAACAATAACGAAAGTCAAACATCAGGTCAAAACATGAAGCAGAGTTCAAACTCAATTAATTACGGGAGAATAATATCTTTTGGGAAGGATGTTGCCTCACTACCGTCATCAAAGATCAACAGTGTGGACTTTAGGGTAATCTATCATAGCAATGTAAATGTTTATCTATGCCAGCTGGAATATTTGATGATCTTGATCATTTATTATTAAAATAAAATGCAGGGTTCTGTTAAAGGTTATAACTGCGCAAACTCATCGTGTCGGGATGTGTGGAATGAATACCACGATATGGGAATTGAGGGTGTGAAGGCTGTTGAAGATTACAAAGTTTTTTCAGCTGATTCAGTTTTGGACCTTTTGCAATTTGTAGCTCCAAGAATGATGAAACGTGGCGGTGCTCATTATTCTTATGGAATCGCTGACAATTTGGATGATAAAAAATACCAACATTATCGATATTGGTCAAATCCCTTGGAAACCAGGTTACCCAAGGCCCCTGAAATGGAGATGTTTGCAATGTATGGAGTTGGATTAGACACAGAAAGAGCGTATATTTACAAAAGTAGTCCAGCTGCCGAGTGTCATATTCCATTCCAGATTGATACATCAGCGGACGGTGGAAATGAGCAGAGCTGTTTAAGAAGTGGCGTTTACTCCGTTGACGGGGATGAAACGGTCCCCACCTTGAGTGCAGGTTTCATGTGTGCAAAAGGCTGGCGGGGGAAAACCCGATTCAATCCATGGGGGATTAAAACATATATACGGGAGTACAATCATGCACCACCAGCAACTCTTCTGGAAGGACGAGGTACCCAAAGTGGGGCCCATGTGGATATAATGGGGAATTTTGCTTTAATAGAAGATATTATACGCGTAGCAGCTGGCTCAGATGGAAAAGAGCTTGGAGGTGATCGGGTTTACTCTGATATTTTTAAGTGGTCTGAAAGGATCAACCTACAACTGTAGCCTACAACACTTGATGGCGAGGAATGAAATCGCCTTCATTAAGTGAAGCCCAGGTACTATGACTATACTCTTTTCTCAAGTAAAAAGA
The DNA here is from genome assembly GCA_030545235.1 of Helianthus tuberosus. Lineage (NCBI taxonomy): Eukaryota > Viridiplantae > Streptophyta > Magnoliopsida > Asterales > Asteraceae > Helianthus > Helianthus tuberosus. The sequence goes on along the minus strand of CM060367.1, from coordinate 207,872,707 downwards.
AATTTGTTGTTTTTATGTGACTGACTGAGATAAGTAATGAGGTTGTTTTATTGGCAGAGTTTTTGTGTGCATGATTCTTGAATGGACAATTTTGTTGCTCTCAGTTCATCATTTCATGGTTACTGGGAATATGATGGATCGTCATATCTACTCCTTCCATATCATGGTTAGAATCCTTTTAATATTCTAAGTTCTGAGAGGGTATAATATAAGAGATCTTTTGGTTGATGATATTTGATTCCAGAGATATTTCAGTAAATTCCTTTTTCACGTTTGGTCGATGATATTTGATTCCAGAGATATTTCAGTAAATTATTAAAAGAATAAAACAAAATAAGCGAGGAAGAAAATTTTAGTGTGATCTTCCAAATGTCTAGTTATGGATGACTAAGTGCATCCACAATAGTCTATTTTGAGGGCGTTTTTGGGAGGCCCATCCGTGTACAAGGATGGGTCCAGACGAGTTTTGTCAGCGAGGGTGTTTTTTGTCGGTTGTGAAAGGCTGCTTACATTTTAGAGACCAGCTATTGTGGGTGCTCAAAGCGATTGAATGATACCTGAAAGTATTAATGAGAACATTGGCTACATACTTCACTTTTAGGTGCCAAGTTACCAAACATAAGTCCCTAAACCAAAGTTGCATGATTATGTTCTATATGTATATTGTCATGTCCTGAATAAGGCTGGCCAAACGGCGTGTTGGGTGGTGTTGAACCATTTGCATCCATTTTAAGTTAGCAACTTTAAAAAAGTGGCATATTTTGACCCGTTGCGTAGACCCAAATTGACCCATTGTAATTTTGGTTGACACAAATATAAACCCATATGTATTTTTTTTTTTTTTGCCTAACTCAACTCATTCCTTGAATAACGAACGAGTCATGACTGATGATCGCCACTCCTACTCCTAAACAAAATTTTGCATACTTTACAGAAAACCAGCTCATCGTACTTTTCCCAAGTCCATGTACAAAAGAGATGCATCACATTACTCAGTATTTGCCTTTGTGTTAAGAGAGAAATCAGATTATACAGCTCAAACATGGTTTCCCGCTTCTCATTAACGACTAATATAGACTGTTACAACTAATCCAGTACCTAACAAACAATTAACCAGCTAATTACAATTGAACCCCTAAAGAATACAATAATTACAAAAACTGACCCTGAACTTATTATCTACCGTAACAGTTTGTTTGACACTAGTCGTATGCTTAGATGGACTGTAGTTGTTGACGTGAATGACAAAAAGAATGTTAACATGCTGTTGCAGTTAATTTTATATGTATACTATGTACACTTGGTTTAAATATAAAACCAATCAACCCTTTACATATCTAAAAACCTTGTGATATGGTTGTAGTGCTTTACAAACAACGATAATAGAGAGATGTGGTTTCAGTTAATAGAGGTGGCTGTGTTTCAGTTTATAGGTGTTGGGTTCGACTTGCATGTCATTAATCATTGTAACCATACTGCTCCCGGTGTGTATACAACGTCACACCACTTATATTTGCAAAAGAAAAGTACGATGAGACAAAGATCATAAAGATTATCTAAAGTGGACAAGAAAGCGCACATAAACAAAGAAACATACCTAGTAATGTCTCGCCTATATATAAGGTCCTAGGGATATTGGTGTGTAGTAAAGGTACACTAAAGAAGAGTCTGTAGCTTAGTGGTATCAGAGAGTTTAGTATAAGGATTCAAGTCTCATAGACCATGGTGGATACTAAAAATAGGTTTTGTGTTCTTAAAAAAAGTTAACAAAAGTTGGGACAAAAAAAGGGCAAAGGATAAGCCCAATATTGAAGAGGTCAATTCTCCGTCGCTCTCTCATTGTTTCTTGTTGCGGCTTTCCCTATGCTTTCTTTCATTTTTCTTATTATAAAAAAAATAAATTAGGAGCAAAGTTATCAAATATGAGTGCTGCAAAATTCAAGTTGATGTGAAATATGATAAGAAAGTTAACTAATTATCCAATATTTAAATTTAACATAAAAAAGCAACAAAGTTATGTGTTATCATCATTTTGATTTATGACTTTTTCTTAACCATGATTACTAAAATAGGCTGACTTTAATATATTTATTATAGATATTTGTTTTTATTTAACATAATTTAAGCAAAAACTCAATATATCGGTAATGATTTGAGAGGATCGAATATGAGTAGGAAAGACATTTCCCAAAACTCACGCAACTCCACCTTTCTTTTCTTAGAAAAGAAACAAAAAGCATGGACAATCAATTTTAAATTAACCTTCCTTCAAAATTATTAATGATTTAATTCTACAATTTTATTTCTTTTTATATTTTTCAGGACCAACAAACACAAGAACTTGATGATGGAAACGCAAGAGGATAGATCTATACCAATATGTTATTAAGTTAACTAGTTTTCTAATCGTGACATGAATTAACTTGTTGTACAATTTGAGTAGATTTAAATGAATCATATATAATTTTTATTTACCCCAATTAACTTGGATAGACGAACACGATTTGTGGAATCAAAACTCTAACCTAGCCTTACTTGATCCACAAAAATAAAATGATAAAAGGATGAGAAAAAGTAATTCCATTACATGTTGGCAATAACATAATTTTAGAAAGAAAGTTGATTGGTATTGTCTCCCTCAAAAACCGAAAAGTAATAAGATATGAATCAAGTTTCGTAAAACAAACCACCACTCACGTAAACCTCCTATCCATTCCCAACCCAACCCCTTTGAAGAAAACCCAATTTCAAATATTTATAATGATAACAGTAGATGCACATTGGCTTGGTGGTTTGTCTAATGACACGTGCATTTTTTTTAAACAGTGAAAATAACTTTTGTGGATGAAGTTAATACTTAACTCTAAACTAGTTCCTTAAATATTTCTTTTACAAGTATAATAATAATTCGTTTTGACAGAAATAATATTTCAATACCCTAAAAGGGGGGTATGGTATATAATTAAACTGTAAAGTTGTTAGGTTTGCCATTTATGTTGTTGGCAACACAGACAGACATATTGGTGTTTGAGTTAAAATACAATACATACAATTAATTAGGATATTCATGGTGGGACCAACCACAAAAAATAAGAATAAAGCAAAAAAGAAAGAAAAATACCAAATGAGGAGCAGGGTGAGTGTGTGTGTGTGTGTGTCTTTATTAAAAGATAAAAGCCTTTTCTTTTGTAAGCAGAAGAAGAAGAAGGACAAGGAGGCAGCCAGCAGATGATTTGAGGGTTTCAGGGGAGGAGACAAACATACCCAATTTCACCCAACACCTTTCTTCTCTTTCTTCCAAAGGTTTCATTTTTTTTTCTTTTTTTTTTTCTCTGTCTTCAATCTTGATGCATGTATGTATGTATTCAATCCTGCCTGCCCCTACTTATATTATAATTCTTTAACAATACTTCATGGGGGTTTGATTTTTTTTTATCTTCATCTGTATCTTACTGAATCTTGATTGTAAGTATTGGGGACATGTTCTTGGTTTCTACAGAAAGATGTTTAACTTATAAGCTGCTGCACATTCTTGTTGATTGAATCTTTCTTAGGTTTTCATAAATGTTTATGCTTTTTCAACCCATCTTAATCTTGTGTAGATAGATAGATAATCACCATGTGCTTTATAATCTATGTTAGGGTTTTATGCTGAAACCTGCAACTATTCTTTAATGGTTTTAATCATCATGGAAAATTCCTAAATACAAAGATATTATATATTTTTATTGATCCAATTTATATCATCATCTAATTACTTCTTGACTTGCTTTCATAGAGTTCATTTTCAAATGATTCAACCCATTCTTTTGTCCGACTTTCCCATGTTTAAGCAGCCAATTTGCACACCAGATCAAACCCTCGAGCGATTTCTATGGTATATAGGAAGGAGTAAACAAAGATATCTTTCCCAAAATTTTAGCTTAAAGATGGTTTTTGTGCCTTATGTCTCTGAGGATGCTAATGAGTTGACTCAACAAATTCGCCATCAAGATTCATCTACCTGCCATTCGCACTATCAAGATGATGGTGATATTTCTCCACAAGCACTTCACTCCCAAAATCAGTGCATCTCATCAGTCTCAGGTACTTACTTCATTGCTATGTTTGACTTTCTGAACCAATCATATTTGGCTTTCTTTACCAAACTAATCATTATTATTAGCATTGCAGTTTACAAGAAATAGTGATATTAGACAACTCTTGAACTGCAAATACAAAAGAAGGAACTCTTTTCGTATGGCGAATTTGCCCAGATTTGATAATCTTAATGTGGTCTTTATGAATATTTCCATAAAAACGACAATCTGTTTGCAACAGAAGACCCATGTGAGGCTTGAAAAGTCAATGACATAATTTTTTTTTGGGTGAATTTGTTGCTTGTTTTAGCTTTATGGTTTAGTCTTGTAATGTGTAGAAAGGTTTGTGTAATTTATTAAAGTCAAAGTTGTGGAAGTTAAATTAATCAATTAGTTAAAAAGAAGACTTTTGCTTATAGATGAAAGAACATGCCACCCAACTACTGGGCACTTGACATCTTACCTGAATAATGTATTCATTACTTCATGATATATTGAAGATGAAAGCTACAAGCTTGAAAAGGCTCAGACGAAGAAGCCACTCTTATTCACGGGAAATCCAACTTTTGGCTTCACTAATCATCAAGTCACCCCGATGGTATGTATATGTTACCATGTTTCACTCACTTTTTAATTCATTTTTCACATAATCTACCAACTTTCTGCATTAATAATCAGGTTCAACATGCTTATGCTGATCATTACTTGAATGGTCTTTACGCTGCCTATGGATCACACCCTATGGTAAGTTCCTCTCACCGAGTCTGATACAAAGCGATCACAATCAGATAAGGCCATGTGTCAACTAACATTACTCCAGTCCATGTTTGCTCCTGTCATGTAGGACAAAGAGATTGTATCTAGGGCTGTAAACGAACCAAACGAACTGTTCATGTGGGGCCTTTTTTTGTGTTCGTTTGTTAAGAAATATATGTGTTCACGAACTGTTCATGAACACTTACCAAACGAGATCTTATGTTCGTGTTTGTTTGTTAAGGAAATGAACTTGTTCGTTTGTGTTTGTTTGATAATTTAGGCAACGAATGAAAACGAATGTTGATGAACACAAATGGAAAAAAACGAACACAAACAAGCGTTCATGAACAAAATATATAATACACTGACACTTATTAAGTATTTTATTCGTCAGAATTTTGAAGTATTTAATCATCATCATCATACTCAATAAATCCCATCAATAGCAAAGCTAAGGTCTGAGGAGGGTAGATGTAGACAGCATTACCTCTACCCGTTAGGGATAGAGAGGCTTCTTCCAATGAGACCCCCGGCGTGAACTATCGAACACTAATGAGCTATCGAACATGTTACCGAACGTTCACGAACATAAATGAATGAAAGTGCCATCTGTCCATGTTCGTTCATTTAACTAAACGAACGAAATTTCTTGTTCGTATCCGTTTGTTTAATAAACGAACGACACAAACAACCTTCCTGCTGAATGGTTGATGAACTGTTCATCGAACGTTTGGTTCGTTTGCTGCCCTGATTGTATCTGTATACAAGTTGAGATTGTTTTTTTTTTTTTTTTTGTAATGATTTTGATGTAATTGAAAGAAGGTTTGAAATGCACTTGATATGATGAAGTTGTTATTGATCAGATTCCACCTCAAATTGCTCCTGCACGAGTTCCCCTGCCCCTAGATCTATCAGAAGACGGTCCTATTTACGTGAATGCAAAACAGTATCATGGTATTCTCAGAAGAAGACAAATCCGTGCTAAGCTTGAAGCTCAAAACAAACTGGTGAAAAACCGAAAGGTACTAGTACTAACTACAATCTGTTTTTGATAAATGGAATGTGGTAGTGATGTTTGTATATGTGTGTGTGCAGCCTTACCTTCATGAATCTCGACATAAGCATGCTTTGAACAGGGTTAGAGGGTCTGGTGGGCGATTTCTTCCAACTAAAAAAACACAGCAATCAAAAGCGAATCATCATCGCTTCTTGAATTGTTCAGACTCCCATTCATCTGGAAGTGAGCATATGATGATGAATCATGGGTTCTCGTGGGGGATAAGAGGAAACGAGGGGTTTGGAGATCCTAATCGTGGCTGGTGAGAAATGCTTCTTCATCGGCAGGCAACTCATCCTTGGCTTTGTTACTGATTAAGTTTCGACGTTGGTCGAGCTTAACTTTACCATTTCTGTTGTGTTATGTTTACCTAAAAAGCGTGCTCCTTGACTTGCATAAATTTACCATTTCTGTTTGGACCGTTCGGTCACTAGCTAATGGACCGGGATGTAAACTATGGATTGCTTTCTTAGCTGACTGGTGCTTAGCTCTATTTACAAGTGGATTAGGTTGGTCCCTTTGGGGTATGAGTGTGTTGTACTTTCATAATGCCTAAATGGCATCTATGTATTTATCTCTCTTTTCCTAGCCTCTTGCCGCTGGGATTTATCTTATGAAATATCTCGTCCTTCCAAATAAATTTACAAGTGGCTTCTAGTTTAGTACTTTAGTTTGAAAGCACATACTTGATAATATTAAAAAGTATGACATGCTTGCTACAATAAATTAAACCATCAACCATTCAAAATTCTATTTACATATTAGTTAAGTTATACCATGTAATATGTGAATTTTTATATTTTAACATACGTAATAAGGTATTAGTAGATGATATGATTTTTAAAAGTATGTTATTAAAAGTTGTGTAAAAATTGAGAGAAATGAATGGTGGATAGATTATCCTTTTCAATTTCTTACAACATGTCAATGTAACAAGTAAACAAGGTATAGAAATGTATCACCACAACAAATTTCTCAACGGACACATCAACACAACCGATCGGATTTTAGGTGCAGGATAAGCAGGATGGTGGTGAAGTCTTCCCTAAAATATCACGAGACCTACAGGGTGTGGTCATGACCCTCATGACCACCATGACTCTCCACGTCAGTACCATGTCACCTACCTCTAATCCACCATTTAAAACCAATACCATAAGACCATGTGTAGTGGTTAAGTCAAATAATGCCCCCACCATGGGGCGTTTTGCGACACGTAGCAGTCCAGTCAGCATGGGGCATTATTGGGGGTTATTGCAAAAGTGCCGTAGTAGGAATAATGCCCAATAACGCCCCTTCCAATCAATAAACAATTATTTTTTTATAGAGAAAAGGATAAAAAAAATAATAATAAGAAAAGGCCCCTTACGCTTGGACCACTCCCATTGGCCACATGCAAATTCCATTTGACCACTTCAGCGTTTTTTTTTAAACGCCGGCATGCAGTTTTCTCAAATATAACGCCGGAAAACACCCGGTGTAATGGGTGGGGGCGTGTTTTGGCGTTTTTTTTGAATTTTTTTTTTTAAAAACGTCCCACTACACATGGTCTAAGGGTGTGATCATGACCCAAACCACTATCCCCTTATTTATTTTAATTTATCTTTGTCTAAAGAAAAAGGAATGATTTCTTGAAAAATGAAAAGTAGGACCATGATTGTCATGGTTTAATCCATGCAAACCATGGTGGATCATACAAGGGGATGATATAGCATTCTATTATTGTTCCTATGTGGCGAATCATGTGATTGTTAACGGGCCTGTAGGAAAAATAACTTCTCCCCACACATATTTAACATGAAAAATTGGTCTATCGCATTATCCCCTCCCCTTAGCTCCCATTTTACATGTGTATTTGATTATGAATCCAGAATAATGTAATTGTAATACATTGATGTGTATTTTTTTTATTCTTATTTTTTTCTCATTAACTAGTAGTCCTAATTACTAATACTCTTAAATGACAAAGTCGGTAGAAACTCCACCGGCTTTGTCCCCCCCTCCCCCTATACTTTCACGATGTTGCGATTTTAGCTCTTTGACTTGGATACTTTCAAAGTTTCATAAAATGACAAATTTAGTCCCTAAACTACTACTCTATTTTACAAATAATTTGCTTTTGACACCCCAACTTTGTGTTAGTTTCCTTTTCAGCCCCAACTTTGTTATAGTTTCGTTCTTACCCCAAAACTTTATCAAATTTTATCTTTACCCTTTCTTATTCCTTAAGTTTAGGAAATGCAATTTTTAACCACTTAACTTTTTATGAACTTTGTAAATGCCACTTTGACCCCCTCGAGAGTTTTTGGCCTGACGATATAAATTCGAGTTAGTCGGGTAGTGTATAATGCATTAGGGGAGGAGGGGTGGTTCACTAGTGAAGGAAACTATCACTCCCATTGTCCAATCATATCATGCCATGTCATCAACCAAATTTCTATCACTAGTGATAGAAATGTAGGCGGGGTGGTATCACTAGTGATGGAATTCTATCACTCCCAAATTTTTTTAATTTTCATTTTAAAATTAGAAATTAGAAATTTTATTTAAAAGCAAATTTATAAATTAACAATAAAACACTAAAATTAAAAATTTCATTAAATTTAAAACATACTACTTCAATTTAACATACTAGAAACATACAATTTAAAAAAAAAAACTACTCCTCGTCCGAATCATCAAACACCAAACCTAGAGAACCTACTAGTTCGATTAAATCGAATCTTAACCGAAAGTGAGTGTCTTCGTTACGCAATTGTAGATGGATATCTTGTGGAACTTGAACTTGTGTAGGAGGATCCGGCACCCAATCCGGGGATATTGCATGTCCGTCTTCTTTGATCAGCATATTGTGCAATATGATACATGCATACACTATGCTATGTATCGATTTCTTGCTCGTCGCACGAACCGGTCGGTGTAGTATACCCCATCTACCCTTTAAAACACCAAATGCCCTCTCAACATCTTTTCTTGCCGATTCTTGCAATTTTTTGAACGCCTTTTCTTTAGCCTTGACAGGAAATGAGGGAGCTTTCACAAAAACAGACCAAGACGGGTAGATACCATCCACAAGATAAAAGCCTCGTCTGTAATGTCGACCGTTAACATAGAAAGGAGCGGAAGGTGCGGTACCATCCGTTACGCTTTGGAACAACGACGACGTGTGCAACACATTGATGTCGTTGTTTGAACCTGGAACACCGAAATACGAATGCCAAATCCATAAATCATTCGACGCCACCGCTTCTAGTATGATGGTTGGTCTTTTGATGTCTCCCCTGACATACGCCCCTCGCAACTCTCTTGGACAATTTTTCCACTCGATATGTGTACAATCGATGCTACCGAGCATCCCGGGAAAATGCCATCTAGCCTCGTGTGCGGCGTAAATACGTGAGATGTCGTGGCTCGTCGGTTTACGTAAAAACTCGTTAGCATACAACTTAATGACCGCGTTGCAAAAAAATTGCAAACATTCACGTGAAGTTCTTTCCGACATAGCTAGGTATTCATCATATTGATCGGGAGGGTTACCTGTCGCTAGTTGGCGAATGGCGGACGTGCATTTTTGTATCGGCGTGAAACTTGGTTTGCCCCTCGCATCGTAACCTTCTTGAAACCATTCCTCGCTTGCTTCGATGTCTCCAACAATCTTTAAAAATAATTCTTTGGGTAAACGAAACCGATCTCTAAACGTTTCGGCATTGTAGAGCGGATTTTCCACAAAATAATCGTTCATCAAAACTTCGTTGGCACGTATACGATCACAGTCGACCATCTTCTTCTTTGGGCGGGACGACTCGGCATCAAGCTCGTTATACACCGACACAAAATATTTTAGCGTCTCGTTGTCGGAAGACGACTCGGTATCACTATCGCTAGACATCGGAAACGTCGAGTCTGTAGGGAATTCCATTTGAGAAAGATATAAAAATTGTGAGAAATGGGTTTATGTTTTTGATGTGTGTAAAAAATGGTTTAAAATGGATATATATATAGGTTTTTTTTTTTTTTTTTTTTTTTTTTTTATAAAACTTAACCGTTGTTTAACGGTCATATCCCGGCCCAACGTTCAAATTCTTTCAAAACTCAACGCGTTAAACATTCCACGCGTTTAAACAATAACGCGTTAAACAAGTGGCGGCGGCGGTGTAGCGTTATAAAATAACGCGTGATCGGGGTGGTATAACGGACCACCCCGTGTGCCCTTATGATTGTACAATATAAATTCGATTTACGTTACGTTTTGATCCAATCGCAATGCAACTATAGGATATATTGAGTTCAATCGGATATGTCAAAACGTATATTTTCATATGGTTAACACATCACATATCATTTGTACTAATCCGTTCGAGATATTTGTGAAGTATGTGCGGGCGCAGGTCTTATTACTAGTTCTCGTATGAAAGTGCAGCCATCATTCTATTGTATTCTACAACTCTTCGGAGAGAGAGAGAGAGATGGTGTCGTACATGAGCTGGTTGAGCTACGGCATCGGCGGAATAGTGGTGGCCGGAATGGCGTTGCTGGTGGCGTTTCAGGAGAAGCTGGTTTACATCCCCGTGTTACCCGGTCTCACCAAGTCCTATCCCATCACTCCCGGTCGTCTCCGCCTCCTTTTCGAAGACGTCTGGCTCACTTCTTCCGACGGTGTTCGTCTCCACTCCTGGCTCATCAAGTTCTCTCCCGATTGCACAGGTACTCTTTCAATTTTGCTAATTAATTAGGTTAGTAGGGTTTATTTGACTTTCTCTTGCTAATTTTGCTGCTACTAGGACCGATTGGGAAAACTATGATCTCACCACTTATTATTATTATAATAACTTCATGTACTAAACAAAACAAAACTAAAGGAATTGTATCTAGGGTTGTTTATACCTAGGCCCTTAGAAGAAGTAGTTTTACAAAAAGCTGTTTTTACATGACAGGGATTGTAACAGAAATTTACCTAGGTCTTGCATAGAAAAGTGTATGCGCAGTTTTCACGATTAGTATGTCTTGTTTTTCAAGAAAGTATTATTATATGCTGAGCTGATTATTTGGTGGTGTTTAGTTGTAGATTTATGTTTTGGCTAGGTTAATTTAGTAGCTGAATGTTGAATGATTTGGGTAGACTTGTTGGCCAGGATTTCAAACCAAAAAATTTGACTCGAGTTCTTGTGGGGTTACAAGATGCATTTAGGTATTATATCTGTATTTCTCCTGATACAGCTATATGAGGTGAATGGATTGCAGCTAACATATTTGATCGTCGTGTGAGAGCATATTAAAGGCAAATTTCTTCTACAGTTAGTTAGCCCTGAAGAAACTTAATCAGACAAAATAAGGAAATTCAAATAGTTTCTTTTACAAAAACCCATGATGTTCTCTGCTAATATAAATCTTTTAGAGAGCATCTGTCTTCTTTTACCAATCTAATGATGATTATTTAGTTAAACCTTTTCCATTCTCAGATCTAGGATTAAGACTGTTACTGTTTCATTTGCAGGCCCAACAATTCTCTTTTTCCAAGAAAATGCCGGAAGTATCCTTCTTGCTGTTGACCACCTCTAAATACGTGTTACCTGAATTTATTTACTTAATCACTTGACTTTCTTTTGATTATCGAAGGCCTTGACTGATGAATTATAGATATTGCACATCGCCTTGAGATGGTGCACATTATGTTACAAAAGCTGCATTGCAATGTTTTCATGCTTTCTTACAGAGGGTATGTTCTCCTTGTATATAATTATGAAACAACACTCGTGCTATCCATTTTTTTGTCATGAGATTATCCGCATGTTGTTCTGCAATTGTTACTAAAATCATGGGTTTTGGTAATGCATAGTTATGGTGCTAGTGATGGCTATCCTTCTCAACAAGGAATAACTCGGGACGCACAGGTTATCTTTCTAGTTATCTTTCTAGACAATGCTATTATATTTTTTATATAAAATTTCTCTCTGTTGTGTATTTAAACTCTTTGGAAATGCATCTACCTTTTATTCTAGGCTGCTCTAGATCATTTGAGCCAGAGAACAGATATAGACACTTCTCAGATATTAGTGTTTGGAAGGTCTCTTGGTGGGGCCGTTGGTGCTGTGGTTACCAGAAATAATCCAGACAAGGTACATCTATTATCATTTATGATTTATAAACACACACACACACACATATAAGTTTGTGTTTAAACGTATTTTATCTTATGTTTCAACCATTGCAGGTGGCTGCGTTAATATTGGAGAACACTTTTACCTCAATTCTTGATATGGCTGGAGTTTTATTACCTTTTTTAAAGTGGTTTATTGGAGGAAGCACATCTAAAGGCCCTAAAATTCTTAATTTTGTCGTTCGTTCACCTTGGAGCACCATTGATGTAGTTGGACAGGTAAAGCTAATAGGATTATGTGGAATTTTGTGAATGCACATAATACTTATTAAGCTCTGTGTGGTTCTTTATTATTTAATAAGTGTTTTCTTACATAGTTTTTTTCCTTTGATTTACAGATTAAACAGCCAATTCTTTTCCTTTCTGGACTAAGAGATGAAATGGTTCCGCCGTTTCACATGGAGATGCTATACGCAAAAGCAGCTGCACATAACAAAAAATGCATTTTTGTGGATTTCCCAACTGGCATGCATATGGACACGTGGCTGGCTGGTGGTGATCATTACTGGAAAACTGTGGGGACATTTTTACAGCAAAATGTTTTGGAAAAAGGGGATGAATCTCACCACAATAAAAATGGTACGCCGTTGATCAATCTTCATATCCATTGCTAGAAATACTTTTAGGAATAAAAAAAAAACCTTTATGAATGTCTCATGAAAAAAGTTATTTTTCTGTCAACGTTGTTACAAATAAATAATCCTGTGAAAATTGCAACTCTTTGTTGGCATTTTCTCTGAGACACCAAAAATCTCTTTGAAATTGAAATGACCTAATGGCTCAACATAATTTCAACTGAACGATGTATTGATTTGATTCCACAAGTTTATTTTTATTAAAGTGTATTTTTTTATTACTAATACTAATCCACGTCGTTCAAAAGTTGCAATTTTCATAGGATGTATTACATTTATTTCTTGAAAATACACTTGAAATGGAATTCATGTAAAGTGTTTTGATATTCTCCAGATTCCGAATCCAGTGATTGTGCAAGATAAAGATGAGTGGTATTTTTCTTCTTTCCTGATGACAAATGCAGTGACCAAATGCCGTTTGTAATTGTGACGAACAGTATCTTTGCTTTACAAAACCGAGAATGATGCCAAATCAGAATATACATGAGATTTTGTGGTCCTTTTTTTACTTACCAAAAAGGTCCTGACTAATAACATGGAGTAGTCATTTGTTTGTAAGTAGGATAAATTCACCTGACACTTGTTTTGGAATGCTTCTAGCTTCTTAATTGAAAGATTGTGTACTTCTATCATGATAACTAATAGAGATTAAATAAGCCTGAGTGATATACTTTTGATCCAATATTCATCTTTCTCATACTCATTTCTATTAGCCTAGCTTTTTACCTTTAAAAAATTTGCTTATTTACCCGTTGTATATAAAAACTAATTCGCTTTACTTGATATGCATGTATATGAAACAAATTGTTTCACACATGTTTTATATATATAACTACTAAACATTATAGTAATAATTAGATGTACATTACAAACAAGGGAAAACAAATCAAATAAATTATGAGTTTGAATCACAAGCATAAGAAATTACATTCGGTCAAAATCGATAAATTACGAGCCAATGATCATCCACGAGGCCAGGTCGGGTCAGGTTTAATCATTGGTCAAAGGCAGTCGGGTCAGGTTTAATCATTGGTCAAAGGCAACACGATACTACATCACACCCATTAACAATTGCTTTCTAACAAAACAAACACCTTTTCAGCATCTTCTTGTTATTTCTGGACATAAAACATATATAAACAACCAACACAACCCATTGAGCTACCAAAAGATTCACTGTCTTCTTCATATAAAACCGGCCCCACTTAGTAACTTAACTGTTTCATTAGGGATGATGACATTGGGGTTCCTTTCAGGTGGATCCACCTTCCCCTTCCCCTTTGATGAAATACTCCACAAACTACCACCAGATTTATCAGCACCACCACCAACTTTTGATTTCATAAGCGGATGTTTCGCGTTCTTCTTCCCCATTCCATTTGCAACCAACCACCGTGACCCCGCCTGTTGTTGTTTAGCGTTTGAACCCCATAACGACTTCTTTTTTGACTCTGGTTCGGTTTTCACACCTGCAACATGAACCTCTGTGATCTTAAACTGAGGAACCAAAACACTTTCTTCAACACAAACTTCCTTTTCTTCGATAAAAGCTTCTTTCTTTTCCTCCACTTTTACTTCATCCACCTCCTCTTTTTCTTCAGGCTTATTCCATGATGAAAAAATTGAGCTGTAAACTTTCGGTTTTGGTGGTACGAAAACCCGTTCAACTTGAACAAGAGCAAGCATTGGAGTACCAACCGGCTCAAAGTTTCTTAACGGGTCACGAAGCTGAACCATTAACGCCACAGTGAAGTTATTCCCTAAAAGCCCACCTTTCTTTGATCCCTTCTTACCGACTCTTGCACGCATTAAATCACTCGCATGATGAGCAGCAAGAATTCTTGAAGTTCTTTCACTGATTTCATCTCCATCGTCAATTTCACCAGCATCTAGTCTCATCCATTCATCAAGAGTAACAGATAAACCCATAATCCCATCAACATCATCATCGTTACCACCACCACCACCACCACCACTACTGTTCTTAACATCCAGCAACTGCAACCCTCCAGCTCCTTCCAAACCCAAAGACCCATCAAAATTCACTCTTTTACCCTCAAGAGCCGAGATTTCACCAATGGATTGCGGGCTTATATTTGAAGGTGCATCCTTGTCAGACATGCCAGACTGTATTCTTAACCCCTCAATCGATAAAGCCTCAATCTTGTTCATTGCCAATGGAGCAAGATCCTCCAGTGATACGTATTCTTGGTCCACCCCATCCAATTCATATTGTTTTGACCCGCGACCCGTTTTTCGTCCATTGAAGTGATCCACTGCATTTTTCCCAAGAATCGGCTCTTGTTGTAATGAATCTTGCCTGCACAACAGAAATTATATTAACATGTGCTAGAGGTGGCAAAACTTACTGGTCAGGCAAGTTGGCTAAAGGGTCAAAATGGGTATTTTTTTTATCTTTGGTACGGGCCATCAAGTTGGTTTGACCTAAAAATACTTTTTTTTTTCAAAAAAATGTAAAGAAGTGTTTTAAATACATGTTAATTATACATTACAGTATTTGAATAATGTTATTCTTTGAATAAATTTATTAAACAGGTTTTATGAATTCAGGTTCACTTAAGATTAGGGTTGTAAATGAACCAAACGTTCAGCGAACAATTCGTAAACCGTTCGGTGGGAAGTTCGTTTATGTTCGTTCATTTTATAAATGAACTAACATGAACAAGAAATTTTGTTCGATAAGTTAAACAAATGAACATGAACTGTGTTCGTTCGTTTATGGTATTTTTGTTCATTCATTTAAAGGTTTTTTTTATGTTCTAATTATATTTTATTGGTTTTAGTTATTAAAATTTTGAAACCATAGTTATACTATAAGCCTCTACCAGCATCCCTCATTTGACCATTCCAATCACAATTTGTGTTAAAGCTTATTTCTTAACTTTTGTGTTAATTATGTTTATGATAATTCTTTCAACTATGTTAGGATAGTTATGTTAAGTACTAGTGGTTATTTCTTTGTAATCTTTCTCTTTTTGATGAAAGATGCAGATTTTCTCTTAAACTGGATATATAAAGTTCATTTGTGTTCATTTATGTTCATGAACATTTGTTTGTGTTCGTTTACATTTGGCAAGTGTTCATGAACATGTTCATTTCCTTAATGAACAAAAGCGTTCGTGAACCGTTCATGAACATGTTCATTCCTTAATGAATTACAACCCTACTTAAGATGAGCCCTTTTGACTAGTTTCCTTTAAAGCCACTTTATTTAGTTTTACCACTTTGCCCCTGGTTCACACTAAAACAGGCCGTAATTGCTACCTATAGCAAGCACAAAAAATTAAAAAAGTAGTTTCATAAGAAATTAAGGATACCTGTATGGGGCCTCTAAAGATGGTGTAGATTCCCAAGCTATTTGTTGAATGGTTTTTCCAGATATATCTTCTAAAGGCATGAGTTTATTTGCTTGCATTGAAAGCTTTTCGATACCAACTGAAGCCAAACACTGTAACACATCCATTATTCCAGAACCCATTTCTGCAGGTACAACAACTGGACTAGAAACCTGCATAATCAAATTCCCACCATTTTTACCATTATTAAAAATCTCAGGGTTCATTGACCGTAAGAACCCTCCGTTACTGGTCTGGACAAATGAGCCTAACCCTTCTCCGAGTGGAGGAAGGTCAAAATGCCCTTCAGGAGATGGGTCAAGGTCAACCGGACCACCCGGCCCACTTGACGGTGAACCCTGAAAAATGTTCTCGTTTAGACCCCACTCACACATCAAAGATTTTGTCTCCATCTCTTCTAAGATTGATGCATTTGTTTTGTTCCGTGGCGGTTCTTCGGGTGTGCACCCTAACATATCAATATCATCGTCGTCAAGATTGAAGTTGAATAACGAAGAACAATTAGCCATGGAATCCTTCTCGAATTGTCTTAGTAGCCGCTCACGTGGCGAATTTGACCCGCTTTCGGAAGTCAAACTAAAGGGACTGTGTTCTATCCCAAGCATGTTTAAGAAATCATCAGCGACAGTCTCAGTATCGTAATCTAATTTGAGTGATTTTCCTTTCTCTTTGTAACCAGTTTTAACCTCCGAGCATTCAGTTTCGTTTAAACATTCGCTTTCTTCTTGAGAATCGGATTCTTCTTTCAAGTCCGTCACGTTATTCAAGGCCAACTCCAACTCTTGCAGGAGTAATTCTTTGTCGTCAAATTCTTTTTCTTTGGTATTGCTTTTACTTACAACACATTCTTCGTTTTGACTTATGGATCTTTCGACCAGCAAAGATTCAAGACTCAAACCGTCAAAACCTTTTAAAGCATCTTCTTTTACGTTTTCTTTTGAGGGAATTTCAATTCCCTGCTCCATGACAGAAAACTCACTGTTAATATTATCATAATCAGTAGAGTTTAAATCTTGATTTACGGGTTCAGGAGCTACAACTTGAACAGCTCGTTTAGTTTCATAGTCAACAGAGATAATTGACTTTTCTTCTTCTTCTTCTTCGAGTTTCTTATACAACATACTAACCGACTCAGAAAGTTCTGACTTCGACACTGGCAAAACCTCATGAAGGTCCTTTATATCTTCAACAGAATGAGAATTAACAGGAAGACTTTCACCCCGTTTAAGTTGACTTTGATCAAACGCCTTGACTGAAGAATTGACCATCTCGACATTACTGCCAACTATCGAATACCCAAAACTGACATTCATAGTCGCGCCTTTTGCCTTTCCCGACAACCTATAAGTCGTAGTCCACTTTCCGGAGCTTTTTTCGTCCTCCAGCTCTTCCAACGTAAGAGGGAGCAATCTAGTGAGGTCAACCCTGTGTTTTCCTAAGTCAACCTCAGGGTCACCGAACACAGACGCATACAACAAAAAGTGTTTGGCCTCATACTTGGCCGAGTGATGGGGCCCGCTTCTGCTACCACTAACCAAGCAAGTGTTGGTCAAAAGCTCCTCGAATTCCGCCACGCCTTTCAAAACCAGCACGGGTCGAGTGGTCAACTCGCCATCCCGTCTTTTCCACTTGACACAGAGTGTAAGATTATCAAAACTCGGAGGCAGCCCTTCAATCGAATGAACTTGAAGAGAAAAACAACAGTTGAATCGTTTGCTGCGAACATGTGTAAACGATTTCAAAGTGTTCTTCCAACTCCATATTGACTTTTTATCCTTGAGAAACCGATCTTCATTACTGTTGACTTTGGATTTAGACTTAGTATCAGGAAATGGTGGTTTTGTGACCGCTTTCGATCGACTACTAGCTGTCGAGTTCCCGATTCTAGGCTGTGGTTGTTTATCTTGATACAAAGCTTTGGTCAAGACATCTATATCATTATAACAGATCCCCTTTCCACCTGTGTTTCTCGACATGTTCCTAAACAATTTAAGAAATGTCAAAATCAGGCAACCCCCCCTATTATTCTTACTCAGTTTTAATCTTCCTAATTGAAATTCATGAGGCACAATCAAAATACAAGACAACTAGTTGAACAAAAACTGGATTATGTATGTTGATTCAAACATATTGAAAACTAGAATTAACAGCAATAAGTAAGTAGTTGAATTATTATTAAGTATTGAAACAGAAGAAGGGTGGAAGATTAAACAACTTGCCTCGGTTAATCCGCAGAGACGAAGAAGGAGATAAAACCCAAGATTGAAGCTTGTAATAATTGTAATTAATAGCGTGTTTTTTTGTAAATTCTTGTAAGAACAGCTACCGATCTATGAAACGCCAAGTCCATCTCTCTCTCTCTCTCTCTTTTCTCTCTCTCTATAGAAAGAAGTCTAGAGTTGAGTTGTTTCAAAATTCAAACAAAAAACATGTTGTCTGAAACACAATTGTCATCGGTTGCTATATTACAGATCGCCCCTTTTACTTTCATCTTTTTACAAAACCTTTATCATACTATAAAAATATTTCACTAATTGCTATTATCTTCTATAATCATTTCAATGATCTTAAGTCTATATATTATATTAAAGCCAATAAATATATATAAAAAAAACTTTTGTTTTCTTATTTATAGTTTATATTTTGTTTAAAAACATGAGCCAACAACAATCAGATCATACAATAACACTTATCATACATGTAACAAATTATATATACATACGTTTGTTAACTTAGGCTTATGACCCCTTCTAGATGTTTATTTGTAATGTTTGTAGCTAAGACTATGGGGTATGGGGCTTGGGTTGGGGGAAAACGCCCAAGCCATCACCCCGGGTGGGCTTGGGTTAGGGCGTGGCCCTTGGGGCTTGGGTTTCAAGCCGGGCGTGGGGCGGGCTAGCGGTCCGATGTGGCGCCCTCCTATTCGCTTTGTTGGCCATATCATAGCGGGGTGTTTGAGTTTGAATTTTAAATTGTAACCGTTTGGCCAAGCCAAGCGGTCACCCCAACCCCCAACAGTCAACATCCCCTATAAATACAACCCCAACCCCACCGGCTACCCCAACCCAAACCATCGCTGTCCAACCCCAACCCCACTTGATCCCACGAACCCGCTACCCCAACCCGAAGAAGATGGCCTCTTGGACCCACGAATAAGAGTTAACTCTCGTCACAAGCGTCGTTGACGCTATGAAGGGGCGACAACCCGGCCAAACACGATATTGGCCGGAAGCCTTCGCAAGCTACCGACATAACGTCGGACACGACCGGCACAACTTAAACGCGTGCCAACATAAATGGCGCGAGCTACGGCCCAAGCTCGATCGTTTCAAGGCCTACTACGAAGCCGTTCCGAGCGGCAAGTTAAGCCACGAGGACCGGGTGGCGGTGGCGAACATTGAGTTTCGGGGCAAGGAGCGAAGGCCGTTCGACAAGCTCGCGCTTTTTGAAATTTACCTAACGCTTTAGGTTTTTTTTTTTTTTTTTTGTAATCTTTTTTAGGTTTTTTTATTTTTTAATTAATAAAATTTTAGGTTTTTTTTTAATGTTGTGTGTATTTTTTTTAATTTTTTTTTAATAAACTGCCAAGCCACTCCCCCAACCCAAGCCCCACCATATCCCACGGACACGTCACTCACCGATGGGGGGGGGGGGCTCCAACTCCACGTGTCAACTCATGCCCCCAACCCAAGCCCCACCATACCCTACGGTCTAAGCTTTAAGCTCGGGATGAAGAAGTATGACGATCAACACGATAATCCAGACCATCTTAACATATTTATTCTTAAGCATATTAAATAAATTACAAAATCAAAGTATTACAGTTTTGTGCCATTTTGGTCCCTATGGTTTTAGTTTTGTGCCATTTTGGTCCAAAAACAAATCAACTCAGATTTTTCAAAAAAAAAACCCTGCTATTTTGTCCTTTTCCTCAGAGGCAAAATGGTCATTTGCCACCTTCTCTATAAAAGCACATGGAAGTCCGCCGTACTGTTGTGAATATAAATCAGAGTTTTCTGGCAAGTAAAGGCTTACCGGAGGAACGGCAGCATGGAAGTCCGTCGATGAATGCGGAAGACTCCGGTCATCTGCATCTGCGGTTTTGGAGAGTATTGTTATGGTCGAGAAGGAAGAGAATTGCAGGAGATTAGATGGCTGAGGAGGTGGTGATGGGGGTGGAGGTGGTTGCAGGTTGTGAAGGTGGAGGAGGTGGTGGTAGAGTTAATTTTATAATTTAGCTAATAATTTGTTATAATAAAAGTCATAAATGACCATTTTGCCTCTGAGAAAAAAGACAAAATAGCAGGGTTTTTTTTTAGAAATCTGGCCAAATTTAGCTTTTGGACTAAAATGGCAACAAAAACGAAACCACGGTGCCCTAGATGCAAAAGGTTTGAAATTTAGACTAAAATGGCAAAACTGGCAAAACCTCAGGGACCAAAATGGCAGTTTACTCTATCCCCAAACAAACAAAAATTGCATTTAATTTATTTTAAAAAATGTATAAATCACTACAATTTTGACACCAAGGTATGAGACCAAATATGGCCCACTTTGTAACATATTCAAATTCGGAGCGCACAATAATTTCGCGTGGCGCGCTGTTTTACAAAGAAAGAATATCATTATATGTTTATTTAAATATATTCACATTTGCATTTTCTTCACATGTAAAAACGTGACATGTATATATTTCAGTATAATTGAATTAAAATGTTTACTTATATTTCAATAAAATCACATATATGCTTAATATTAAGCCTTATTTTTCTATACAATGGTAAACGTATTCTTTTAAATACAAATTTATGTGATAATAAATAAAGGTATCATAAAAAATTAACGGCGGCATCAACAACAACCACCACAGCAACAACAAATAATATAAATAATATACTTTAGTTAGAGTTTATTTAAAGTATGTGAAAGGTTCTATTGAAAACTATGTCTTATATACAACAAATTATTACTTGTTAGGGTGAACGAGGTGGAAGCGGCAAGGGGAGCGGTGAACCCCTTTGCCGCAAGGGGAACATCGCCGCCAACAGTTAATGTCGCGTGGGGAGTGCTTGAATTGGGGACTTATTACCGCATGCGGGGAAGGCTGATTTTGAACGTTGGGCATGAACGTTGGGGATACAACGGCTATATGACCGTTTTATTAAAAAAAACAATTGAATTCCTTTATAAATATCATTTTAAACACTCCATTTTAAAATGTTTGCACCGGGTGTGTACGAGTATCCTACGGAAGCCCAAAACGCTTTTGACCCATTTGCTTATCGGAGTCCACCGACTCAATCTCCAAGAGATAACATTGAACACATGCTTCCCATAGACGATGACAACGAAGATGAAGAATTTGTATCCGAGACTCGAAACTTAGATGAAAATGAAGAAGTCGACGAAGAGGAAGATCTTGAAGTTGAAGAAGAGGCCGAACATGAAGGGAAAGGAAAGGGGGTAGGGCGGATCCGCAAAGATGGACGAAGAAACAAGAAGAGACGTTAGCGATAGCGTACGTGCATTGTAGTCTTAACAAGAAAAAAGGAAATGCCCAAAATCGGAAGGTTTTTGGAAGAAAGTTCTCGCACACTACAATGCAACCGTTGGAGGAAGTTCACGAACCGTTCATCAAGTCCGTCTGAAATGGAAAGCTACGCAAGCAAAGTTGAACTTATTCAACGGTTTTTTGCATCAAACGGTATAATTTTTTACGTTTACATACTTTTTATTTTTTGAGTTAAGTTCACGTACAAATGATCTTATCGTACAAAACGTACGAAAGGCATGAAAAAGCCAAAAGAAACGCGGTGACATTTTCGTAATTATTTACATTGTAGAGTAATTATCAAAATTACTCTACAAATGATCTTGTAGGGTAATTTTGATCTATTTGTAGAGTAATTTTGATAATTACTCTACAATGTAAATAATTACGAAAATGTCACCGCGTTTTTTGAGCAAAACCTTCGGTTCAGTTCGTACATTTTATACATTAAAGTTATTTGTGACTTTGGGCCTCTTAGTTTCTTGCTAAGAGGTCCTTTTTTTGGTAATAAAATATTCCTTCAGCTGGTCAAAAAAAAAGCTGATAGCAGAGATGAAATGAGCCATTTAACCAGCCAGCTTTATATTCTGTCTGGCTGCTCATCTTTCCACAACAATCATGCATTTTATTCGAAGAGAGCTTTCCTGGTAACAGTGGTAACCTAAGAAAAAAACATGCTTTATCAGAAATAAAAGAAATGTGTGTCACTCACTGTATACAAACAAACACCAACTCTAGAGATGTAAGAGATTGGATATCATGTTCCAACCCCCCATCCAAGACTTTTTGTCAGACGGGTTTACAAAATTAAGTGCAAACATCTCCTTAGACCCCGTTTCACAAAATCCTACAAGTTTCGCAACTATTTCAGCACTCTCTTTAACGTGTGACAGGTTCAGCGGGTCTGTCCACAACCGATTTACAAGTTGCAGCCTCCTCCTCTGCTTCCCCCCTCCCACTGGGATTTCCCATTTTTTATACAACACCTCCCTTTCTTCCGCGCTTAATTCTGTGCTCACCCTCTTAGCCAGATATTCCCTCTCCTGTTTTAGCGCCTTAATACTGCCACATCAAGTAACCAAATATATATATATATATATATATATATCATGCCTGTCGTGTCATATTAAAATATACATACAACAAACAAATCACAAGAGAACTGACTAACTACTCACCTTGATGTGACATACCCTGCCGGTTCATCACCCAATAGAGCTGGACTTGCGTTTCCGAGATCCGATAGTTTTTGTTCTAACCAAGTTAGCCTTCT
Organism: Helianthus tuberosus; assembly: GCA_030545235.1. Taxonomy (NCBI): domain Eukaryota; kingdom Viridiplantae; phylum Streptophyta; class Magnoliopsida; order Asterales; family Asteraceae; genus Helianthus; species Helianthus tuberosus. The sequence goes on along the minus strand of CM060367.1, from coordinate 207,849,822 downwards.
AAGTTCAACTTGTACGTATATATCATCAGCAGCCTCTCCTTTGAACAACATATAGAACTGTGTCCTGTGTATGATAGACACGTGACACAAATGCCACAACATTATTATTTGATTTCTGTGATCCTCAAACACCAGATGTCGTGGCATTGGAGATTGTTCCTCCAAATCATCAGCCCTCTCATCATTTCCTTCCTCTAGCTCCAACACCTGTTAACAGTCAGTAATAATATATTAATTATTTACATAATAAAAATTGGACAAAAAAAAAACCCAGTAAAACATGTTAACCAACAAAGAAGGCAAACCTGGCAGACTAGCAGTTGTTTCTGGTATTGTAGCTTCGCCACACGTTCTTTAAGATCCGTGACATACGCCTTGATGCTTTGGATGTTATCTTCAGCTGCCGTCTTAAACATCATTTGTATCTTTTTCACATTAACAGAACTTCCCGGTTGCTTAGATGCAGATCTAGGAGTCACTTTCTTCAAAGAGGTGTCCTCATTAGCAGCAGCAACAGGTGAATTACGAGTCTCCGGATCCCTGTTCTCGATACCACGAACATTTGGTAAGCACGGAGAGCGAATATAATTTGGCATACCACCACTGTTATTACTGTTATTCCTCTTCTTGTTCTTTAATGGAGTTCTTGAATCCACACCACCTTCTTCCACACTAACTAGCTTGTCTAACGATTTCTGTACGTGTTCAAGCTTTTTTTCCAGAGATGCTAGTTCTTCACATTTTAACCTGGCAATCTCTTCCTTCAGACTGCCACTTTCTTCTTCGTTCGCGCTTAAATCATCCTTAAGACTTGCTGTCATGCTCTTAATATCGGCCACCAGCCGAACTATACTTTCGTTATTCTCTAACCTGTGAGAGGAAAGTAACTCGAGAGTACGGTCTGCTTCATCACCAAGCTGCCTCTGCATCATCCCGATCTTTCTTATTTCACGCACCAGCATGCATGGCTCTATTGACTGTCTCCGTCTTCTATGTGCCTTTGTTTCTGATCCAGATACTTTCGATGAATTCTCACCACCAAAAGATAGTCGTTTGACTGCTTGACGAGAAGGCCGGTCATCATCCTGGTACAAAAAGCTCAAGTATAAGTACTGCTGTCTGGTGTGTGTGTGTGTGTGTGTGTATAGGCCTGGAAATGAACCTAACATATACTCGAACACATGTTTGTTCATGTTCATTTAGAAAATGGGAAGTTCGTATTCGTTTATGTCCGTTCGTTTAAAACCTAAACGAACAGTTCACGAACGTAAATGAACATAAACTAACAAACTGAACATAATTTAACAAACAATAAACAACACAAATGAACATAATTGAAGAAACATAAATGAACATAATTTACTAAATATAAACAAACATAAAGTATTTTTTTTTGTTTAAATTAGTGATTAATTATGATAAATTCCATTGAAAACCCCATTTTATTGCTAGAAAGCCCAATTACCAATTTGTTATATTTATACAAGTAGTTAGAAAGTTCCTTTTATGTTTAATATTTATATAAATATAACCACTTTTGTATTTAAATTGAAACGAACAAACATAAGTGAACGAACACAAATGAACAAACATAATTGAACGAACAAAACGTGTGTTCATGTTCGTTCGTTTAATTAAATGAACAAAAATGTGTGTTCATGTTCGTTTGAAATGAACTTCCCGCCGAACAAGTTCACAAACAGTTCATGAACGTTCGATTTGTTTACAGGCCTATCAGTATATATATTGGTAGATAGATGGTACGAGGAAGCCTTCTGATAACCGACCTGTAGTTTTTGAAGTTGTGATTTCGCAAGGTCTCTCTCACGCTTTAGCTCATCCATTTCTCTCTCCATCTGCATTAGGATTCAAGATTTATCCGCTGCTGTATAAGAATTAAAGCAAATAAACAAGTGTGCAAAATGGATCAGACCTGCTGAATTTTCAGCTCCTTCTCGGCCAGCAAAGACTTTAAACATTCAGAGGAAGAAGGTTCTGGACTCAACAATTCTGCTTTAAGTCTACTTACTTCCTTTTGCAAATGCTTCACCAATTGCTTGTCAGCAACCACCTAATATCCATTACAAGTGATATTTAATATTGGAGCCAAACAACTTGATTTAAACAATACTAAATAGTTTAAATTCTTTGTGAAAATAAGTAACTGTTTATTAATCTTTATTGCAGTCTCTACATGTCGGCCCAATAACATGCAGGAATTCTAGAGTTACAACACTAATTTAATTAGAATAGTTTGTTTTGTGCTAAACGAATTGATTTCACATGCAAAAGCTGAGGATTGGTATCAGTTAACACTTGTCATATACTTTACTGAACAGATACTCACCAACAGCTGACACATGTACCAGCTTCAATAGATACCACAATTTCCCCAAAAGAATTTAGCATGTTATGTAAACACATGTACTTCAACCAGAACTAATTAAATACAACAGCTTCAGCTTGTACATGGTTTGCATTGCAGTTTACAACAATGAATTATAAATTCAGTATCATGTATAACATAACATCACCAAAAAAAGAAAGAACAATGTGTCATTGAACATATAGATTATTCCAGCATCTATCAATAGCAGCTCTAATCTTTTTCGGTTTACAAACACAATTTCCCAAGTGGATTCTTTTGGTACAAGATACCTTTGAAGCATCTTGTACCATAGGTTTGTGGTGTGACCATTCATAATTGTTTTTAATCTCTACTTTCACTACCTTTGTTACCCAAAAACACATGTACCTTAAACAAAGTTAAAATAATTTAACATGTTAAACCTATATGAAAAAACCCAAGTGGGTTCTTAGAGTTATATATACGTATTATATTTTTTATTAGTATTCCAACTACCTAAATCAAGATTGCGAGTTCATCATACCATATTAATTCGGGCAGTGTTTGTGACTTCCTTGGCACTAGTTGCGAAAGCCAAGGTGTTGCGTGATTGGTCCACATGGCTCAAAGCAGGACTCATTGTGCATATTATTGCAGTCCGTGCATTCCCGCCTAATGATGACTGCAATATCCGTGTCAGTTTCGAGTCTCTATATGGTATGTGACCACTCTTCTTCCCACCACTGCATAACAAGAAAACTCGATTATCATACTCTGTTTCAAATGTGTGTTCACAGTTACACTAATTTCACCAACTAGCATTTTCACAAAAGAAGACACTTCAACTTCAACATTTGATAACATCATTTTCATCCAATACCTCAACTTTCTAATCACATTTGTCAAAGTGAGTAGGCTTCTGTTTATGTGGCTGCCTTCCTTCAATCGGGCACCTGCAGCATACGTTTGAGATGCACGCTCACTGCCAGCAAGATCCACAAGACTCTGCAAGAGTCCAATGAGGTTAAAATCAACTTACCGAAAAATAATCAATAACAAAGAGAATATTAAATTACGTACCAAACTTGCCAGAAGAGATTTTACACATCCTGATTCATCATGAAAACTGCTCTCAATAGTCTGAAAAGGAAAACCCTTAAACGATGAGATGAAGTGTGCACAAATAGAATGATAGATTATTCTAAAGTGAAAGACATGAAACTTGCCATTTACTTCACATGAACCGTTTATACACAAAAGAAAAGGCAAAAGCTGGTAAATTGTTAAGATTACCAGTCTGATTATCTGATGTGATCTTGAGCTTCTATCGTTCAAAGATGTTTCACCGACTTGCCTTTGATCTGCAAGCAGAAGCAAGTGTAAAGTTGAGATATGAAGAAATTCCTATTAAGCGTATGCAGGGAGTGGGCAAGTACCTTCACAAGTAGCAATTAAGCTCCTAAGATGCTGACTATTTCTTACGACCTCCTCCGTTAGCTTCTCCACCACTGTACCTTTCTGGATTCAAGGAACAAAATATAAATCAAAGAAAAATAGAAATACACGACAAACATAACGATGAACTTGAATGCTCACCTCGGGATCGTCCAAGAGACGAAGGGCACCAGAATCACGGTTCAAGAGGTCTACGACCGTCTCGTTATAGATTTCGATAGCCGAAAACTTCAAAACAAACCTACTTGCAGTGGCCTAGTCATAACAGAAAGAAAGTATTGAAGTAAAAAGAATTATGTAATGTAAAGAAATGATTGATGGGTAACAGACAGACATTGGTGATATGGGCGTAAATGTCATTGATGCAGTTGTCTGCAATTCCTTTCATGGTGTAGGTCTTGCCACTGCTAGTCTGACCGTATGCAAAAATGGTAGCTACACACATTTTACAACAACAAGAAGAAGAGAGAATTCATGAATGAATGAATCATCTAGAAACTGAAATTGAAGAAGATTGAGATAAATCATTTTAAAGAAATGAACCTACAGTTGATCCCTTTGATAGCAGAGAGGGCAACATCTCTAGCGCCTTGTTCATAGACACTCCGATTAGGGCAAGAGGGATCAAATACTCTATCTGTAGACAGACACAAAATAATAATCATCATCAGTAGGAGGTCGTCATAAGAAAGAAAGGGAGTATGGATGTAAGTAGTACCGAAAGTGTAGGTGGAGGTATGGCGATCGTGATTGAGGTTGGTTGAAGTGAGGGTGTTGTGGTCGGTGCAATTCCAAGCGAAAAGGTCATAGTTAGCAAGCTCTCTAGGCGTCAATGGCCTAACCCTAACTGTTACCAGAATCTTCTCCTCCTCGCGAGTTCTTGGGGTTGAAGAAGAAGGTGTGGCGGTTCGAACCTTGGTTAAGGGTGTGACTGGTGCGCTCATGGACATGGTAATCGAATCGGATGAAAAGGAAGATGGTGAATCTAATCTAAGAGTTGCTGCGTTGGTTGTTGAATCCAGACAGATTGGTAAAGAAAGAAAGAAAGAAAGAAAGGAAAGAATGCCGTTGGATGAATGTAACTGAATGATGAAACACAAAAGTGGTAACGGCTTCTTCACTTGGGATGATGGATGGATATTCAAATCTATATATATAAAATACAATATAGGGTAAATTACACTTTTTGTCCTTTATCTTTGTAATTGTAACGGGTTGCAGTTGATAGCATTTAACTTCAATAATTACAGCCACAGTCATTTATTTTAAAAACATGTTGCACGTTTCATCCTTTACCTCAAACCCAATTAGAAAATTAAGTTAGTTATGATCACATGCTTCGCACGTGAGGGCATTTAAGACCATTCACCTATTAACTACCCCACCATATAGATACCCCATTTTCTCCCCCAAATCCCCCATTAGAGCATTCTCATCCAAACCATCAAAATATGTGAGGGGTAGTTTTTATATTATAAAGGGTATAAAAAATGGTTGTGAGTGGATGAGAGAGAAAATGTTACTGTTCATCTGTATATTTGGGGGGACACTGTTCACCCAGTATAATTTTTTTAATATATATTGAAAGTGGTTGTAAGTGAAGGAGAGAGAAAAATGTAATGATAATATTATTTAATTGAAAAGGAGAGAGAAAAAGTATTTGTTTTTAGTGAAAATATATTGATATAGGAGTTGTTTTTTAGTTGAATGTATGTATAATTTGATGGATTGGATGAGAATGCTCTTAAGGTTTATCCAAACCTGCAACTCTCTACCCACCATCTACCATCACCACCACCATCCTAACCCAGCCACCGCCATCCTAACCCAGCCACCGCCATCTCTCATCGTTACATCTTCGAATCAAATGACAAAACCCTCGGCTTAAAGATAGATCCCGATGGAGGTTCGCAACGGGACTCTAGTTTCAGCAGTGATTGTGGTGGTGTCTTCACTGGAGAACGGGCGGCGGTGGAGGATGCGACGGAGAACGGGACTCTAGTTTCAAAATTTGTGTGTCGTTATTGTATGACCTTCAGGGCGCTTGGTTTTTGGACGTGCTCAAAGGTTTTTGATTTATTAAGTCCTTTCAATATTTTTGAATTTCTAATCTATTTCTGTTGTTTCTTGTAATTGTTAAATGGGTACTTTTTCAACCCGAATGGTACCAACGAATAAAATACAATAATCGTTTTAGTTACATTTAACCATTTAATTAATATTTGTACTTCTGTAATCTATGTCCTTGAGAGCTTTGCAACGACGGGTTTGTGTTGTTGTTGTTCGGAATGTATGTGAGAGGTTTTCCGTGGAGGTACGGCAGGCGGCGTTGAAGATCTTGTAGGCGGTTTCGCAGAGGTCGGTGGCGGAGAGAGTAGGTGTGTGGTCGTCGAATGGTGACTGAAGTCTGTGTTGTTGTTGTTCTCCTATATTTTTTTTAGATCTTGGTGGAAAGGTGAAGAAGAGAGGGAGATGGGGTTCATTTTGGTGGTGGCAGTGGTGGTGCACGGTAGTGGTTGTGGTGGTGAACCTTGCCGGAAACGGTTGTGGTGGTAGCTCTCATAGTGATGGTGGGGGTGGGGATTGGTTGGGGAGAGATAGAGAAGGGAGAGAGGGATCTGAAACAAAGAGATGTGTTTTGTTTATTTGTTTAATTTAAATATATTAGTAAAATTACTAATCCACCCTCATGTGCAAGGCACATGCCATATTTAACTAAAAAATTTAACCAAGTTAGGGTCAAAGGACCTAAGGTGTAACGAGTTTTACAAATAAAGGACTGTGACTGTAATTATTGAAGTTAAGGGCTATCATTGCAATAGGATACAAACTTAAAGGACGAAAAGTGTAATTTACCCTATATCTATCTATTATACTAAATGAATTCTCTTAGGCCACATGGGCTATTCTTAGCCAATCATTTTGATGATGTGGACATGCTCTAAAGGCTGATAATTGTTTTGGGAGGGAATTCATCTCAATTCTGAATACACAAACCAAAATTCTCAAAACACAAACCAAAATTGAAGTGGGACGCGGGATCCATTTTTGTTCGGGTCAACCATTACCTATTAATTCGGATCTATATAAAAAAGCTTTATCTTTTTTGACTGCTTCATTTCCAAACCCTAATACACGCTCCTTCTCTCCATCTCTCCGCCTATCCTCTTTGCCGATTCTCTCAGATCAGATCAGATCTAGGGTTTTTGATTTCCACAGGTATGTTTATCTACGCTTTTGATTTTGTTTCGCTTAATAATTTGTAAATACCAGATTATTTTGATTGTTGTTTGTCCATAGAAGTCTAACTATGTTCTGGATTGCTTTTCACCTTCTTCTCGAATTCTAATCAAAATCGATTGAATTTCAAAACCACCCCTGTTGCAATCGATTTCCTCAGGTATGTTAATTTCATTTTTGATTTTTTTTATCGCTTAATTATGTGGAATACCAATGATTTTGATTTTGTTTATCGCTTATTTTCATGATTTAAGGTTTTTAATCATACTGGGTATTAAAGTTATTGTGTACATACTTGAGATTTTGATTTTTACATGGCTACCTCCGTTTAGATTAAGAATTGGTAAAAATTGTTGAAGAAGATAGCACTTTAATGATGGCTTCCGTTAATTTAATTATTATTTGTTTTTTTTTACTAATGAGATTAGTAAGGTATTACTAAGAAGGGTATGAAGATTGGTATAACAATCGCATTATAGATAACGGGTGTTGTAATCTACTTTGGAGTTTATCTCTAACCTGCTTTAGAGTTGAGTTTTATCAATAATTATATATCTAATCTATTTTGGCTTGAAATTGTAATGATTAGAGTTGTTTGTTAATTCTATTGAATATGTTTTGGTTTTATAAGTAAGTAAGCTTTATGTTATCTCTGCTATTTGTTCATTATGAAGAAACATGAGCCAAAGGCTGTAGTGATTAGAGTAGCAAAAGTTTATCAGTTGCTATCACATGGAAACCGGTAAGTATGCATTTAAATGAGCCTAGAAAGAAGAAGCAACAACTAGATATTCAAGTTATTTGAAAAACTAGCTAAATGAAATGTCTAATCATCTCGATTATGCTTCTAGAGAGACGGTTCGGTGGCTGGATCGGAAAGTCGTCGTCGATGATTCATCAGCGGCTAGGGTTTAATTGGTAAGTTCATCTTTTGCTGAATTTTTTGTTAACTTAATCCTGATTGAATTTTTTTTTTTGTGTTTACCTATAGTAATTTGTTATGTATCGTCAATTCGTCTTCGTTTTGTTCACAATAATTTGCTATGTAATATAACCTTTTTTGTAATCAAGTTTCAGGTCATTGTTGACTGCGCTTCAATTTCTAATGCAGTTATAATTAACTATGAAAGTGTAAGGAATTGTTAGTTAAAAGCTAACTTTAACGATTCAATAAGAAAAAAAATTAATCGGTAATTTTTCATGATCATTACAGGTCCAAAGTGTGTTTGATCCTTGTGAGTATGATAGATTGAGTTTTGGAGGTGATTCAATGCATCAAGATGGAGATAGTGAAGCTCATAGTAAGGTAAAATAATATAGTGTTAATATATATGTTTGCTTTTACAAGTCTTATACTTATTTGGGTAACTTATACAAGCCATTAGCATGTCTAATGATGAGTACATAGTAGCACCTGTATGTAATTTACATATCAATAGTTAATTATCAATGATGATACTCATTCCATTATAATACATATATATACATGATTAATAGGTGAAGTGAAATGAATAGTGTTTTCATCCGGGTGGTCCATCTGTACGGTTGAGATTACCACGTATCGTTTCTCCTGTTGCAACAATATTGCAAACCCTTACTTCTCTTTCTTCGGATGACAGAGAGATACGAAAGGTAAGAGAAAGAAAGAGAGATAAAGAGATCGCGAGAACATAGTACTACCAGCGAATAAAGATGATGATGCTTTAGTATTTTGACGCCACCATATCCATCGGTGATTGATGACAGTGGTTGAGGTAAACATTAACAGCAAGCTAACATCGATGGTTTGCAATAAATACGTTTGTCACAGCATCGGTTTTTCGATAACTTTTAAACATATTTTTCGACTAAATTTGCATATACCTATTTGGTTATAGCATAACAAGCTTCGTTGTTCTTGTTTTCTCATGAGTTTTTGATGAGTAAAAAGATGGATTTGTATTAGGTTTGATTTTTTATGAACATTCGAGTAGAAGATTAGATGTGGTTCAAGCAACACTACCGGAGAGAGGTGGGTATCATTCACAGGCAACTCTTAGTCAACTTTCTGACACCATCAGTTACCCAATTCACATGAAGAAACTATTGATTAAGGTAAATTGATATCACCTTATGTGTAAAATTGAAGTAGCAGAAGTTAATTAGTATAATTTATTGAGTTTTACTTGAGTTATCTTTAGTTTGATCTTTGTAAACCGGAAGGAATATTGAGCGGTGTTTGGATAGTACACGTAAAGGTAGGCCACTTTTTACAAGGAATAGTACACGTAAAGGTAGGCCACTTGATCAAATTAGTTTTTTTGTTTAACTGCATGATTTCAAACTTAGTCTATCGTTCTACGAGGAATAGTACATGTAAAGGTAGGCCACTTTTTTTCAAAAGATTATGTTACAAGAACTAACTAACAACTTCTTGACAAGAGAAATTGTATTTTTTTTCTAAGAGAAGTAGGTATATTTCCTGCTTAGTTCTGACCAGTTGGGTCTTTTTATCATGAATTGTTGTCGTATGGTGATTAGATTTATATATGTAATGGGTTTTGTGAACCAGTTTCATCAAATGCATTTGTTGATTTACATGTAAATTAGCTATCCTATATTTACCCACTTCAAGTTATGTGTTGCTGCTTAAAAACACTAAAAGTTTAATCTTAAAGGCCACTTTTTAGATTTTATTAGTTATGTTACTGATGTATTTAGTAATTGGTTGATGGTTTAGATATCTGTATACAATTTATGGATAATCACAGCAAATGATGGCTTAATGGATTGCTAAGAGGTATCGTATTACTTTTCGTTTTATGTTGTCTGTTTGGATTTCTCCCACTCTTTAGTTGGATTCGTATTTTGATACCGAGATACAGTTTTATTCCATATGTGTTGTGTTGGTTATTTACATTTATGCATGCAGTAGTTTATTCAATCTTATTCTTTCTTGGATTATAATTACATTCAAGTTTTTCACATTCTTTTTGAATTATATATTTCTGATATTTGCCATTATAAAGTAACCCTTACCTACTGCATACCAACTGCTTGATATAATGTGTGAATGGAAAGGAAATTTCTAATTAAAAGCTTTTCTCAAATTTGTTTCATATGTAAACCACTTATTTGATTATAATTCAAGGACAATTTCTAACTGACATAATATTTGTCTTGGTCTTGATTATTGAAGTTGGTGGACAATCAAATCTAAATTTCATATCATTTAAACTAAAGTTCACATCTGCGTTCGATTAGTATTTTATTATACACTACTTTAGTATCAACTTACGGCTGTAATGTTGTATAGAGGCTGCAGATACCACCAGTGGCGGAATTTGTGAGCGTTTCGCGTGAAAGCAAGATTTCTTTCATCTAGGTTATTATCTGTTCATTCTTTTCCTCGGGTTTCATTGTTTTAGTCATTATGATTATGTTTTGAATTTTTTTATTTTGTGCCTATGCCTACTCATTTGTTTATTGTTTCTGTTTTTTTTTTTTTTTTTCTTCCTTACAGATTGAGTTTGGATGAGTTTTCTTTGGCTGGCATTTTGTCGAACACCTTCCATGCATTCCCAAATTCAGGTTTTTTAAGAATGGTTGGGCGATATTCTCCTTAGTCGTACTTTCTTTGTCGGGCGTTAGGTTTGTGTCTTGGTTATTATTTGATTTTTTCCAATTGATCGTCGGTGTCGGTTCTTTCTTAAACTTAGTTTTTATTGGGTAAAAGTAGATGTTAAAGTCGGTATCATCAAAATAAGATAGCGTTTACTTCTGGGTTAAAGTTTTAACTTTCGATTATCAAGTGCTTTGATCTGTTAAGGTTATATCTTTATTTTTTATTATTATTTAAGAAACAAATAGATATAATGACCGAAAAAGGAAAACATTTTATGAACAGGAAGATCCAAACATCCTCTTACAAGTAAAAAATTTCACCTATAAATTTATAGATATATCATTCTATGAATGCCTAAAAATATTGTTATTATAATTTTAATTGGAAATTAACACATTAAACTAACCAACCTGTCGTATTGTTGACAATCACCTTCGCGCCTAAAAGAACTCTGTTTGATGAAGACGCCTGAAAAGCATGGGGTATGACCCCCACCTTCTTATAACCATCAAAACATTGCGTAGTCGAATGACAAGTTTTTTGGGTAGAGTTTACCTACACCGAGCCCCGCCATCGAGGCACAACTCATTCGAGTCAACTCATTTCCAACAAGAAAGTGGTTCGTGCTGGCTCCCCTGGAAGCAAAGCCATGATAACAAGTCTCTCAGCAGGTGACTATTTCGTTAAAACCTTATGGGGAAGGTACATTATTAAAATATGTAAATTTCTAATTTTAAATATTGTAATTTAAACTTAATTTCTTGATATTGTTCTCTGGACATATTAGGCATCCCTGAGCTATCTCATGAAGCATTAAGCATTTCTATCACTTCAAACCCTTATTGTTTCAAGCAATAGGTAAGTTCCAAGGTTTTTTCAAATCAAGACATGTTATTTATATTTATATTTATGTTAAAAATGAACACATTGACTTTTCAATTACTTTTGGGTTCATTTGAGACGCATTGGTTGGTTTGGCTATAATCAGTTTGTACAAGTCAAAACGGGCCACTCCTTGAAACCTCTCTAGATGAGCCACCAGTCGAACACCATCCACCAACACTGTGTGTAACCACCATTTAGCCCGTGAAGCTTTTGTTAACCTTTCTTGAAACGACCTGTTTTACCCGGCCCTCTTTTGGTTGGAACCTGTTTTAACCCAAAGAATTTTTCAACTTTTTTAAACAACCCACTTAACTCGACCCAATAAACTTTTTTTAAACGACTCACTTGACCCGACCCAACTCACATGTTTCGCATTTTCATTAAAAATGACTAATTAAGGGAAATTTATTTCGTTTGTTAACCAAGTTTTGTCAATTGTTTTTTGGTTAATTGTTGTTTCATTTAGCCTAATTTAACCAATTCAATGTTTTTAAGGTTACGATTGTGTAACCATATTGGTTTTTAGGTCCTTACATGGCTTAGATAATCAATGAAAAAGTGGAAAAGGTCTACAAAAAGATCGATTTGGCACACCAAACAAACCATTTTTGAACTGTTAATATTTATACATTATGATGAAGATTATTTTCGTGTAGGAAGAAAAGAGGGAAAGATTATAAAATAGAAAATTTGAAGATCGTTATTTTTGTTTTGGTTAAGGTTAATTTAATTTTTTTTTTTTTTTACTTTTACCATTTATTTCTTGCAATATACTGTTTTACTACCCGGGGAAGTAGGTTCTTTAAACTTTTGATTCATGTTATTGTAGGATGATTTTAATAATTTTTTTTATTTATATTTTACATTTCGTTGTGGAAAACATTTGTTTATAGAAATATAAGTTACTTTGATCTGCTTTATTAAAAATTGTTTTACTTCTATGAATATACGGCAATGTTTAAATATGTGCATGATTCTAATACCCCAAGTTGAATCTATAAGTTTTATTATGTCAAGATGTGATCCATGTTACACACATAAAATTTATTATACAGAGGTTAATTTGGAGTTTATTATGCAGATATGTGTTGGCAAAGTGACTACTGACTACTTTGCATCTTTATCAAGGTGCTTTTGCAGCCAGGACATTTAAAGTGTCGGTGGAGCTTGCATTATCAAGGAGGTATTGATGACCAAGAGGCAAGTAAAAGGGATAGTAAAAAGTTGTTGATGTGATTTATGACAAAAAGTATATATGAAAAGTGTTGGCGATTCTCAAACAAGTTGGCTAATTTGCGATACCAAAATGAGTGTGCCTGAAATCTATCTTAGTTTTAGGTAATTTGGTTTTTTCAAGTTTAATCATTTGTGGACAATTAGGTTTAATTTGGTTAGATTTTAGTTGATGGGTTGATTCATTTTTATATTTGTTTGTGGTTAAATAAAGGATAAATTACGAAAGATTATTGTGTTTTAACTTTTAATTATCATATATGTAGAATTGGGTTAATTATCAGTGACATGTAAAAGAAGTTTTTGTAAAATATTTACATACTTGCTCACATATATGTTAACTTTTAAATCCACCTTGACCTACCGATGCAATTCGGTAACTACTAAAAGTCTACAGCTTTAATAGCCATAACCAAATGATACTTTTAAGTTTTGCGTTGAATAAAATGGCTCCCCTTTAATGTTAAAAAAAAACATATGTTGATAGCTAATCATTTTGCTCAAATTGTTGAATACTGTGCATTGACCCCTGATCAACGGGTAGGCCTTTGAATTAATTTTTTTTTCATTAATATGAAGTTTATTATCACACGAAAATTGTGATTTATCAGGTAGCGTATCATTATATTGGTTTATGATCAGTAGAAACTGCAGTTGGTTGGTTCTGTTGTCATGCTTTTGGCTTGACGAAGTTTCAGGACCTTTATCTCTCATTTCGACCTTTGGCGCATATATTGATCAGCTGATGCATAGCATGCTTTATTAATCATATTGCATCTAAAGGATTTTGGTGTGGGGTAAGCTTATTATAGAATCTATTATAAATGCACATGCTTATGTGTTGGTAGTGTAATTGCGCAATTGACTTTCGATCTCTTGCTTGGTTCATGGTGTCGTTTCATTTACTTTAGTTTTGTATTTCCTTTTAGGGTTCTTGATTTCAATTGCAAGTAACGGTTTTGGGCTTATTTCGTCTACCCATTTCATTTAGTATTTGATTGTGCTTCACAAAAAAATCATTTAACCTCAAGCGTTTCTCATCCATGAGTAAGTTATTCCAGCCCTAATTCAATGGTTTGGTAGATAAAAGTAAAGATTATGTTTAAGTTATGGCTTATTCAAGGTTGTGATAATTTTCTTAGGCCTTTTGAAACTGCATGTCTAATTGTTGTTACGAGCATGTAATTAGTGAAATTTATACTATTAGGATATGTTGTTACGAGCATGAAACTGCCGTCATTTGAGGGTCGTTGGGTTTAGGTTAATGGTGTTTAGGATATGTTTTCTGATTACTAGGTTGGTACACGTTTGATTTTGGGGTTGATGTTCAATCTTTCTCTTTTGTTGGTGGAATTGAATGTTTGGTGCTTTGTGATATGGGGTTCTTGACATTTTTATTTTTTTGAATTTGTATTGTTTTTTATTTGTTTAGCTTTACTTTTTTTATTTGGCAGGTTCATCTATTAACACCCACGAATGTGTAGTGAAAATGTCATCATAAACTGGGTTTTGATACACCTATCGGTAAAAAAAAAATAGATGAAGTTGTTTATTCTTTGCTGCAAGTAATACTAGATTGTAAAATTCGTATCCTGATGAAAGGTTATCAGTATATGTTTATTGCTTATGTCTTTGCCTGTAGTTGTAGACTGTCCTTTAATTAGTTTTTCCAGTTAAGTATAGCCATAATGTAGTGAATGTAGAAAGCATATTGTTATCATTATTAAGCAACGAAAAGTTTGATTTTAGGTCTAGAGGCTTTTTAACTGCTATATATGCTTTTAACTTTCTATATATGCTTTAAACTTTTGACGTCGGTGTTGTGCCCTTGCGAGCTTAGACGTTGCGTTGTCGTCTAACGCCTCTTTTTGAGGCTTCGTTGTGGCCTCTTTTTAACTACTATATATGCTTTTAACTTTCTATATATGCTTTTAACTTTTGTCGTCGGCGTTGTTGCCTTGCGAGCTCAGACGTTGCGTTGTCGTCTAACGCCTTTTTTAAGGTTTCGTCTACGTCGTGGTGCCAATCATCTTATCGGACTTCCATGTTATGTTCTAGAAGCCTTAGTTCCGGGTCACAAATATTGGCTGACTTTCTCGGTGTAACGCTTTAGTAGTCGTAGTCTCCTGAATGAATGGATTTGAGAGACCGGTAGAGTGTGAGAGAGTGTTAAAGACATAAAGTGACACGTTGGTGGTTGTTCCGACGCCGCCTGCCAACGGCGACCATTCTGTTGATGAAACCATCCGTCTTCCGGTTCGAGCCTTAGTAAGGTTGTTTTTGGGATTTAATTTTTTAATATCTTGTGAGGTTTTCTCTCTAGCCATATATTCGCTTTCCATCCGTAACTTAACTTCTCGTGTGTTCTGGATCTAATTCCTCAACCTATTTTTCTATGTTAGCATTGTTTTTTTCATAATATGTTGCTTCTCTTCACTATTGTATCTAGATTTGGCCATGTGTCATAACCTAGGGTTTCGTTGTTGATTAATGTGTTTGGATTATGTATGTTTAAAAAGGTTGATTGGCCATGATTTTGTTTATTACTTATGCTGATTCGCTCACGCCTTGACCATTTGATCTGGATTTGTGTACTAATAGAAGGAGGAACCTAATTGATTTGTACAATTACAGAATTTGGGGTAATGTCACAACATGTTTTATTTTTGTGTTTTTTTTTTTTTTTTTTTGCAATAGGTTTGTTTCCATTTGTTCATGAGATTTCCATTGAAGAGGAGATCTGACATGTACCCAAAGGAGGTATGTGGCCAAAGGTTCGTGTCCATTTTGAGACCATCATCGTAGAGAGAGAAAGGGAGAAGAGAGCCACCATTGTTCTCCACTGCACCATGCCAATCGTCATCTAACGCTTGATACAAATCCATGTACCTCGGCTTCTCAAACCCTAATCTGTGGCGAAGGAGGTAGGTGGCCGTTCAACCGATCGTAGGCGGCCACGCAACGACGGTTGCGAAACCAAGAATGACATCGAATATGAGGTTGATAATGACTATGAAGACGAGCTGTTTAGTACTGTAAAGGCATAAGGGTTGATGATTTGGAGCACCAATAGCTAAATCGTAACCCAAATATTTTTAACCCCAATTTTATTTTTGTTTTTGAAATAATACATGGCAGACTCGCAACGAAATGGAAGGATGTAGGTTAGAGACTTAATAATCGAACCATACTGTGACAACTCGAAATTTAGAACCTTTCGTTGTATCTTGGTGTAACTTGCTTGAAACATTATGTGATTTAATTAACTTGTTGGTTTAATGATATAAGTGAACATCCTATGTGATTACGTGTTATGTTTATATGTATGCCTGAATGTATGCGACCCGAGACACAAGAACCCGACTCGAGACCATGCGGTCTCGAGTGAATAGTGTAATAGTTGGGCCGGTTGGGCCACACCTCATTTAATCCACCCGAGACCCAATAGGGTGCACCAACTCGGTCCGGGTATAAAACCCGCAAGAGTGACCAACCTTGCCTCCTTGCATCATTTGCAACATTTCCACACACACTCCTACCTTCTCTCTCTCACTAAAACCCTAGAAGCACAAACCTTCACTCTCACTCTCGGATCAAACCGGCCGACCACAAAAGGGTTCTCGGATTAGCTTGCTCACACCAAACAAAGCTTCATCTTTCACCACTACTTCTTTAACCGGTTAGTGACTTATGATTATGTGTGATATTTCGGTTGAAGATGATATGTTTCGGTTCATAGTTATGTATGATGAAGTCATATGATAATATGTTTGCTTGTTAAGTTTCATACATGATTAGGGTATTGATTATGTGATAATATGCACCATGACTATTGTTTGAATATAACAAAGGTGTTTGTGGATTTAATGAGTTCTTGATGGTTAGACAATACATGCTTAGTTACAACATTGATGATGAACATGACTTCTTTAGTAAAAGTATAGATCTTGTGTGATAAAAGAATGATAAGGATCATCCGAATTGTGAGGTCATAGAACAAATGTTTTGTTGCAAGATGGGCTTGATATCTAGTCTAGGTTTTATAACCCTTGTCCGTAAAATGCAAAATGTGGTTGAATAAGGGTTGTTGTGTTATGAATATTTGATGAACATGATGAATATATGAAGAACTCGTTGAATGTGATATGAATGTGTTGTGGATATTTGAAATTAAGATGTTTGATCCATTTTTGGTTAGTAGTAGACAAGGAAACATGTTTATGAAATATCATTGGATAGTACATAATCTCATGAAATTGTAATTCTATTGGTTTAGTACATGTGTCGGAAATCAGCAGATGTTCCAGCCGAGACCTTCGGTCTCGACTCGAGATCATCACATGACAACTCGAGATCACGGTTTCGACACAAGGTTGCGAGTCGAGAACCTCTAGTCTCGACTCGAGACCATACTTCATCAACACACACACATCATGACTAGAGACCATGGTTGCGAGTCCGGTTGCGACTCGAGACCAATACATGCATGACCCGAGACCTCCTCAGATTGCGACTCGAGACCAATACATGCATGACCCGAGACCTCCTCAGATTGCGACTCGAGAACTTGTAAGCTGCAACTCGAGACCGCACAGTCTCGACTAGAGACCGCACAGTCTCGACTCGAGACCACACACATGTGCACGCTATTTGGACTTTCACACTGTTACGGGCCTAAGTGATTGGGCCGAACAGATGGGCCGCATGTGCTACTGTTAATTGAGTATGCTGTGCATTGTTGTTAAACTGCCATGATAAACGTGTATGCCATGATCGTTACTTGTGTATGAATACGTGTAGAAGATACGTGCACTACTTGGTTTGAACCTGACTTGAATGGTATCTATGTTAGGACGTAGTTGACCACTTACAACTTGATTGACCTTTCTGTGTATCTGCCGAGCAAACCAAGGTGAGTTCACACCCTCTACAAAGCATGGGATTCCCTGGGTTGGGAATGGGGTTAAGGAACGTGGATTCCTTGTCCTCCTTGGGTAGGACATTATTGGTTCAGGAATGTAATTCCTCGTCCTCACGAACAGATAACTCGTACTAGACCAAAACTCTATCATGAAGTCCCTCATTTTTATATCGACTTAATCGCCGAGCCAATGGCGAGCGGGTCATTAGTTAGATAGCGCTATTTAGGTCTGACAAACCTCACACCGTGCCGCGGAGGACGGGCGTGAACTAATGGATCTGGGGCACGTCAATGATGATAGACATTGACAGTTTCAGGGCACATAAACATGACTACAGTCAGCAGTCGATATGGTAACGAGTCTAGTGTATACATGGGGTAGCCCCCACGGCCGAAATGCCAGATAACTAACACGGGGTAGCCCCCACAGCTGGATTGCCAGAATAACCGGGAATGAACAAGTCACGTTTTTCAACTATGGGGTAACCCCCACGGCAGGATGCCAGATAAAGGAAACTGTTTTCGAAACAACTTAAAACGAACACCCAACTGTGAACTCACTCAACTTGTTGTTGACTCGTTACTACATGCTTTGCAGGACAATAGGTACTTAGCTGGAGCTTGCATGGAAGAGAGTCGTTGTGGGACATGGAGGGCTGTGTGCCATGTTAAACTTTGAAACAATTAAGCTTATGTTTTGGTTTTAAGACTTATGCTTCCGCTTGCAACTTAAACTACGTTTTGTTTGAACACCAATTGTATTGGTTGGATTTTTATAACTACTTATATGTTTGTTCAATATGATTGGTGGCTGGATCCTGGTCAGTCACGCCTCCAAGCGGTGGTACTCCGCAGGTGGATTTTGGGGGTGTGACACACACAGACACAATTGTGTATTTATTGCTAAAGGCAGGAAGATGCTCTTTGCACCAAGAACATGGGCCATGGAGAGGCTGTGTATAACCAGAAGAAAATCGGATCTCTATGCAGGTACAAGTCAAAGCTAACTCCAAATTAACTTTTAGCTTCAAAAGTTGAATGATATTATTTTCATGAGTTATGAATTTGTATTGTATTTAGAATGAACATGGAACAAAGGTCGAGTAGAGAGTATGAAATCTTTTCAAAACAAAGTTAGTTGCTGCAATTCTTAGTGGTGTTGATAATATTTAAATGGTAAGTTTTAATTATCACCGATTAAACAAATTTGTTGGCAAATGAAACGGATGAATTAGGATCTAGAAGAACACCTATTTTCCATTGTAGCTTATGAGATTGAGGACTTGACAGGTTATAGGAATTTAATTGCTGATTTTTATCTTTGAATATTAAATTTCAGCAAATTAGTTCTGTATTTTAACTGAAAATGCCTCAATGCTGGACGTGTGGCTGTTTCCGAATCTGAGTTGGCTTTCCTGCAATTATATTCTCGTACTTTTTTAATCGATTGTCAATTTGTATGTGTGTTCATGAGGAAGAAATTTTGATGGATCAAATGATCTAAAACGTTTAACAATCAAAAGAGCTAATTGTATGAACTGATGAATTAAATACGCAACTAAAATTCTTATTCTTAAATCGTAACATACAAACAAGTGAATTATGTCATTTTATTTGTGGGTGGCTATTAAGTATTTTAGGTATTGCATTTTCTTTAGTTCTTGCAATTTGTAATTATTGCGAGTAGAAATGGTATTGTCTTCGAATACTGAATCTTTTAGCTCTTCCAGATTGTGATTACTGTGTGGAAGGCTTTCACGGATTTTAGGTATTGCATTTTTTTAGTTCTTGCACTTTGTGATTACTGTTCAAATCTATGGTGGTTGATGACGATGAGTATTGTTTGTGGGTGTTATGCTAGGGTTGATTGCGGTTGAAAACTTAATGAGCCTCATGAAACAATATCACTCTCAGGTTGGTATGTTCTATAATATTGTTGACGAAACTAATTCTATATGTAATTTGTCCGTTTTGTTCTTAAATTCTGCAATTCGGATTTTTAAGCTCTGTGTGAATAGAAACTTTCTTAAAACTAGGAAATGTTCAGGCAAAATGATAAGTTATATGCGTACAATATGTTGTATGTGCCATTCTTTTATTGTTAACCGTGTAACTTTATTACTCAAAGCTCATAGGGGTAGTACAGAAATCTATCTACTATACTAAAAGAATTCTCCTTAGCCACATGGCCTATTCTTAGCCAATCATTTTGATGATATGGACATCCTCTTAATCAAGAGAATTCACCAATGGGCGCCAAACTCTTTTCCTCTTTTCATTAAAAGAGCAAAATTTATCCCTAGATCAATGCACCCAAAGATGTTTTTTTAGTTTCTACTTGAATTGTGTAGTTTTTGTTAACAATTAGAATGGGACCTTAGCTTCTAGACACCCTTCTCAGGGAATAACACGATCTTCTACAAATGGCTAGCCAGTATATTATCTTTTATTCAACTCAACCTTGGCATTAGATATTTTGTGCTTATGAATCTTGAGATAGGCTGGCCAGTATGTTACTGCTGATTTGACTTTTTTCGGTTTTTGGAATCTAGACGTAGCAATTTGCAGTGTTTGACAACTTGCATTTGTACTCAAACTATGAATAAGTGGTTTAAATATGTTTAATAATGTTTTAATTGTTTGCAAAGGCGATTTAGTCCTTTTTTTATTGATGACATCCTTGATCTTTCCAAAGTCGAGCAAGGTAAAGTCTCCAAAGTCGAGCAAGGTAAAGTCTGGTTATTTATTAATTGTCATTTTATAATTGGTATTTCCTTATTTAATAGTGTTTTGGGATTGTTTCAGGAGGTATTAGGTTGGAGGACACAAAATTGAGGCCTAGAGAAGTAATCAAGCATGGATTCTAACTGTTGTGGCATCATTAAAAAAAATGCTCATCTTAGGACATGTAGCAAATGTGTGCCAGTGGAGGTTAGATATACAATATCAATATACAAATTTCTACAAAATATCATTTCTTTACACTTTTTTTTATTTTTTAAGTTTTTTTAATTTCCATGTTTACATTTGTAAAGTTTAGTATACATTTTTTGCTTAATTGTAACATCAATTACTATGTAATTTCATTAAGGCATTATAATTAATATATTTTATAAAAGAATAAGAGATGGGTGATGGGTCTATTAAAGCTGGCCTATCAATTAATAGAATATACATGTGAATATTAGAAAAATATGCACATCTTATTAGTGAACCTGTTTTTTATACTTTTTTGTGAACATATTTTTCACTGGGAGCTTCGTTACCTTGTGAGAAAGAGTAAGGGGTTGTTTGTTTACCTCTTAATGAGGCTCTTAATGGTTTAGACCTCTTACTGGTTCAGCACTTAATGGTTTAAACTGTTTGTTTCATGAGCAGATGTCTGAATGGTTCAGACATTTGCCTCTGAACTGTTAAGATTTATAAAGAGTTTGAATGGTTAAGACCTCTAATCTGAATTGGTCAGATATTTGTCTCTTAATGGTTCATATCTCTTACTGGTAAGTAAAATGAAAGTGTGTTGCTATCTTTATGAAGAAAACGATTATGCATTGTTTTTCTAGAAGTTTTTAAAGTAAGTTTCGGTCTCAAATTATAGTATGGAAACCGAAACAAATTTTTCATTAAAAGATTTATGAAAACACCGTTAAGTAATATAATTTTTTTTTGAGGCAACCCGTGTAACACACGGGGTCTTAAGCTAGTAATATAATAAATGAGATGGATTTGGGCCACGTGGCATGTTATGGTGGAGCCTCAGCCTTTTTTGAGAGGGAATGCACCTCATTCATTTGTGAAATTTTTATGCGGGATTCGTTTTGAGTTCGGGTCATCCTATACAGGTTCATTCGGATCTATATAAAAGCCACAACCTCAATAATTAAGGGGCTGTTTGGCAACATCTGAATGGTTAAGTGCTGAACCAGTAAGAGGTCTGAACCATTAAGTGTTGAACTAGTAAGAGGTCTAAACCATTAAGAGCATGTATAATGCTTAACCGTTTAGAGGAAAATGTCTGACCAATTCAGATTAGAGGTCTTAACCATTCAGACTCTGTATAAATCTTAACCATTCAGAGGCAAATGTCTGAACTATTTAGACATCTGCTCGTGAAACAAACAGTCTGAACCATTAAGTGCTGAACCAGTAAGAGGTTTAAACCATTAAGAGGCTCATTAAGAGGTAAACAAACAGCCCCTAAGACCATTATCTCTCCCTATATCTATAAACCCTAGCCGACACCTACAACTTCATCTCCTTCATCGTTCTTCTTGTCATCGTTCAGTACATCGGTATATTTGTTTTGTAATGTTTATCCTTGATTCATCCTTATACAAAGTTCCTGATGTTTTCGTTGATTTAATTTTTGCTCTGAAACCCCTAAATGTTGATGCATGTTCGTTGTTGTTGATGTTCACTGTGATTCAGCGATTTTAATCCATGGTATGTTGATTCTTTTGGTGTTTATTTAGTTTTATATGTTAAATCATAGTTGTTAATCTTTTGTTTGTTTTTGTTCTTCTGACTGAAATCATTGCAACTCGATCATCACGATATGTCACAACCCCCGACCCCACCCCGGGAGCGGGCGCCGCGAGCACGAGCCGGTGGTATCTTATTAAATTTGCAGCATAATTAAAACATCAGGATCGTAGTTAGGAAATAATTTCAGTTATATTAAACAAATGGGCTTACCCATATTTCATTCACAATGTATTTATAGGGAAAAACCCTAATTTCTGAAAATATCGACTTCTTTCTTTTATTCAGGTAACTTATAGCCACTTTATTTAAGCCTTCAGTGCTCCATAGCTGGCTTCTAGTAACTTCACATCAAATTACCTAAAACGCGTTTTAAAAATATTTTATCAGCAAGAAATACTAGCGAATACATTCCATTTTGTAAAAGAAAAAATATAATGTTATACTTTACAGCATCAAGCGTTTTAACATTTGTTTATATCTACCAATTTCTCAAATAGTATTGCTACTGTGGCACAATTCCCCCGTGCTTGTGGTCATGCTACTATTGGCTAACTCTTTGTCCAATAGTAACGAGTGTCAAGTAATGTATACAAAACCCCACATACCGATAGTAATTATAGAATACAAAAACTTAATCACTGTAAGCATAACTGATAAACATTTAGGGTTTTGTAAAGCATTTTAAATAATGTCTCACAAACTGTGAGAAAAAGGAGAATGACTCACAAACTGTGAGAAAAAGAGAATGACTCAAAAACTGTGAGAAAAAGAGAATGACTCACATTGTAAACTTAAGTTTTTCTATAAGCTTCCTGGAAATATTTTCTGATAATTTTCTCGAGTTCCTATTAAAAAATATACAATGCACGTGCGTTAGTATAATAACTGATGGAGAGTGTGAAACACATGCCTTAAAGTGAGTTATATTACATATTTTATTGTGTTTTAAGTGATAATGCCCCTTGAATATGTTAACTACATGTGTTTATGGTTTTACAGGTAAAACACTTAATTCGGAAAGTTAGAGCGTGTGTTGATAAAGCGGAATTACCGGAAATGATAAACAATGCGAAAGATACCATTCGGTAGATGTTCGGGTACTTAAATGGAAGTTGAAATCAAGTAATATATGGAGCCATCATTCAAGATTTCTAGCTCTCATAACATCTTCAACAACATCACTCATCATTATCCACATCATACCAAGATCCGAATCATGATGAACTCGATTCTCTATAAAGCTTCGGAAGATCGTACGAACGTCATGAGCGGCTAGTCATCCCGTGACCGTCTCCGGGAATAGGGTTTGTACGAAACATTGGTTTGCTTATTGTTACGGCTGTTTGGATTAGGATTTGATTAAACTTTCGGTTAGTCGTTTCTATTGTTTTTGTTTCGGCTAAACAATATTTGATTATCATATTCACTTTTGTTCATCAATTATTTGGTTTGTTTCATCAACGACCGGGATTAAATTTTAGGTTGTCATTGTTTAAACCTTTAATCATTTGTAACGCCCCAAAATCCGAATATTGTAACTGACATACATTCTTGTATAGTATACCCCGAAATAAATAATTAGGCTATTTTACCTAGTTAAAGTTTGTGGCCAAAAACTATTAAGTGATGAAAGTTGTGCCAAATATGTTAAGTGGTAAACTCAAGGGGCTAGATGGTATAGAATGAAAGTGGGAGTATTAAAAGAAAATTAATAACACACAATCGTGTGTGTTCTGGATCGATCAGGAGCTCCCCAAAGGAGCCAAACCCTAGCTCAACCTTAAATGATCAAATTGAAGAGTAAATCGAAGCTTAAATTCATGGATGAACATGGATTAATGACCACCATCACGAGGGGATCATAAGGTAGGTCTCAAAATTAAGATTGGTGATCTTGTATGAAGTGGGTTATGTTTTAATCCGTGAATTGGGATGAAATTGAGTACGAGTATGTGTTAGTATCATGATATAGAACATAGATTATACATGGTTTGGGTTAATTTGATGATTGGAAGTGAAAACCCACTTAGAGTAGAATGGGTATGAGTTGTAAAGGGTGAAATTGGATGAGATTATGTATGATGATTATTTTTATTGGTAAAATAGTTAGCTAGAACTGATTTAGAAGAAAAGTTATGTGAAATTCTATTGAAGTTGATGTTCTTGATGATATTGACATGAATTGGTCATGATATGCAAATGATACTTGTACACCATGCTTAATTAATGGTACGCCCACCAAGTGTATGATGAAATGCTTAAGTGAAGTTAGGATGCAAAATTTTATGAAAAAGCTTGGTGTATATAGGAATGAAATACGTAAATGATGGCATGATCATGTTAAATTACTAATTTGAATATGGTTGTAAGCACATTTGCATCGAGAGTATGTAATGTATATGGTGTCTTTCGTATAGCCTATTTTGATATTACGAGTAGATGAGAATAAGTCGAAAGTTCATATGATGAATTGTTGATTTCTGAAAGTCAACTACGCATAAGAAGAATGATATGATTTGTTGTCGTAAAAGTAAGATTATAGGAAGTCGTAAGTTACATGTTATGTTAATACGTGATATTGTGATGGCATGATGAATTACATGAGTTTGAAAGGATATGAATTTGATTATATGTCTTATGCTTGTTAGTTGTGACTAAAGAAAGACAAAATGTGAAATATGCGATTGATATGATCGTTAACATGTACAATTGTGTATGTTAACGAGAATATGATTTGGTGGCATGAAAGTAGAGGAATCATGTCTAGATGGACTCAAACATGAAAGGCTCATGGATCAAGAGGAGGCAAGGAAGCGGATACGGACATGGATGCACAAGGTAAGTGATTTCCGTAATCACTTCTTAGTTGTTTACGTAAAGATATGTGTTAGTTAATTAAAGTAATTGTAATCGAGGTCAAATAAGGATGGATTGTATGAAATTGATGATTTTCGTTAAGTAGAAATAATGAGGTCTTGTAGTTATATCGAAATGAAAAGTAAGAATTGGCTACGGTTTATTAACCGGGTAAAAAGGTAGGAATGCACATAGGTACGCTAATTGGTAAACGGAAATGTGGATAAGTAGTCGAAAGATTCGGTTGTGAGTTGTGGTTAATGAGTAAACATTCTCGCGAATGAAATTTGGATTAACAAAGGTTGAAGTAGTATGATGGTATAAGATGAATGAACTAACGCACAACGGGTATCGGGGGCGTAAACCCCAAGTACGAAACTCCGGATAATGTAAAAGTATTATGGCTATAATGTTCATGTAGGTTTTGGGCTAAAACGAATGTGTTGTTTGATGAAAACATAAACGGGTCGAATAAATCGTAAATGAATAATAAGCCGATAGCGCGTAAGTTAAGAATTTCCTTAATCCGGATGTGGGATTTCAAGTTCACATGATAGAATGTCAAATTACGATCATGTAGGAAGAAACGGGAGGTTAAACGGGTAAACGGTTCAAAAGTTATGCAAGTTTTAGTATTAACGGACGACGAAACGGAGCTGCAGAAAAACATCATTTTGAGGGGCCGTCGCCGACGCCCTCTCTAGCCTTCATTTTTGCCGACGCGCTATTTAACTGCCTACGAAGGTTTCTGGCTACGTGAAAATCCAAGGGCCGTCGTCGACGCCCTCCCCATGTCCAAAAACCTGAAATTTGTTATTTAAGTTGATTTATATATAGTAGGCTTCGGTATGATATCCGTGGACTACGGCGGGCCTCCCAAACATGATTTTGATCGTTCCTTTAATGTTTATGGACTATAAATCTAAGTTTAGGTCCCATGCAATTAATGTATGTGTATGTAAGAGGTATGCAAGATCTTGAACGTGTATGTATGAAGGTATATATGTATGTAGAAGTGTATGTATGCATGTAAGAATGTATGTAAGCATGATTTAGATGCGTTAAGTAATAACGTTATTAACAGTGTGCCTTGAGAATGAAAAGTAATGCAGGTACATTACTGAAGCCTCACCTGGAAATGCATACGCAGATGGAATGTTTAAAGTTAGGAAGATAACGAAATGGGAAGTGTACGAGAATGAATCTTGTTTATATAATGTATGCTAATGTTATGAATGTATGTGTGAGTGCAGGTTGTATGAGTCACAGAGGATCACCGAGGAGTGAAGATCGAAGACCGAGTCACAAGTTAAATTGTACGGGAGTGTTTGAATAAGTAATTTAGTAAATATAGTTTATGTTTCTATTTGTAAATAAGTTCGATGGGTGTATTCAGTGTAATAGTGTCACCTTAAAATGAACTTCAAGTAAGTCAAGACGTTTATAATGAAAGGAATTTTATGGTATGAATTTCCGCTGCGACTTTTGTCAAAAACGTGTCAGGGTCTTACATCATTGAATCGGTTAATGTTTATGAAATTTGAAATTGGTAATTAATTAGATTACTATTCATTTGCATCAATCTTTCGGTTTCGATCGTGGATCATTGAAATCAGATATATTGTCCGTTAATTATTTATCAAAACAAGTTTTACGAATCATGTCTATGTGATTTCCAATTAGTGGTAACTAAGTAAACCAATTTTCTACATAACCTGAAAACCCGGAGATTGGTCATTTTCTCATAATTGTTTACAACTTTAATTTACATTTGTTTTCATAATCATTCTCAAAACTGCAAAAAGCAATTAGTTTAGACGTAGATGATAATTAAAACAACGAGCTTTCATACTTTCCACTGATTCCCTGTGGATTCAACACCCTACTTGCCCTTTACTAATAAAAGGTGAATAGGACACTTTACTTATATTTTTGACCGACCTTACGACATCGATCAAAATGGCGCCGTTGCCGTGGAGTTAGTGCGCTTAGTTTAGTTTTCTTGTTTTAGTTAGCTTTTCTAAAAAAAACCCTAAAAGAATTTTTGTATTATTTTTATTTTTACCTTGTTTGTTCGTGATTTACGTGGGTAGTTGAGTTGTGTTTGTGCAGGATGACAGATCTTACTATATTTTGCGGCTCTTCTACATGCAAGTTGTACGGGGAACCACTTCACCCGTGTATCGGTTGCCACGAGGCCCGATTTAGAGGGGAAAAAGCGAAATTGGAAGAACTACTGATGCCTTGCTATGAGAATCCTTTCCATCCACCTTATTTCTATGATTCTGATACAACGGTGGAGGATGGTTATTACTCTGACAGATGGGATCAGGACGAGGATGCTTATTATGAGCCAATGACGGATTGACGATGTTTCTGTTGCGGTCGTGATCATACTTATGATTATGATGTGTGTGCGGTATATTTGGAAAATCCAAAGCATTGGAATAAGAAAATGAACGATTTCAAAAATTGAAGAAATTTAAAAAAGATCTATTTTAAACAAACGAGTGGTTTAAAAAATAAAGATTAAAAAAATGACGTTTATAAAAAAACAAAACCTTAAAAAATAAGTTAACAAGTGTAAGGTTTTAAAAAACACATGAATTTAATACACGAAAGGTTAAAAAAATAACGAATTTTGAATAACAAATAATTGTATTTTAACTCACTTAAAATAGTTTAAATATATTTCGAGGTATACAATCCAGAAGTTACAAATTTTTAACTTTGTATAAGATTTTCCACCTTGCAATTGTGAGTTCGTGACACCAATCCATGACCCCACTTTGTAACATATTCAAAAGTTAGATTAGATTCCTAAACGTATATGCCCCACTTTGTAGCATATTCAATTTTGGAGCGTACCACAATTTGTCATTTCGCGTGACGGAGTGTTTCATAAAGAAATAATGTCATTTTGTGTATAATTTAAATATTCTGACGTATAAAATAATTATTATTAATAAGATAAATGGAAGATAAAACAGTACAGAACTGTCTTAAAAATAGTCACATTTAAGTTTTCTTCATTTGTGAATAACGCGGCATGTATATACATCTTAAAATTCAAATTATAATATTTTTTTATATTTAATAAATTCACATATATGTTCAATAGTACAAGGAATGGTGTTTCAAATTTTTTAAGCATGGTGACACCATGCTTAAAAAAACATAATAAAATTTAAAACACAACAGATAAAAATTAAAACATTATGCCTAAATATTTACTTTTATTTTTTAATAGAAGTGCCAAAAAACTAATAATCATAGTTAACTTCATATTTGACATAATTCAGCCTTAGAGCAATAACTCAATAAGCATCAGAGGGAAAGTGAAGATTTGTATTTGAGACGCAATTAGAGAGCTTGTATGTGGTGGCAGGCGTATTGGATCCGCTTTTTGCTCCTGGGTTACCTCGGGTAGCCGAGCTTTTATTTAGTTGAGCATTAAAAAATAACCAAAAAAGACTTAATTTAAAAAATTGACTTGACATAAGAATAATAAAAAAAAACACCTCTTGTTCTAATTGATGTGAAAAGTGGAGATTTAAAAAACACTACTCTCAGGTAATGCATGTATACAGTGATTATAAACATTACTTTGTTATTGTGTGTATATAATTATATAAATAATGTCAGATAAATAAAATATTTAAATGGAAGTTATTTTTTATACAACAAATATGTTAAAGGCAACACAAAGAAAAACATATGTTTTCTTGTGAAGAAAGAAAAAAAAAGGTATGATAATGTAGATTCAACACAAAAGTAGGTATTTAGGGGAAGGTGTCATATACAGTATACAAAATGCAGCCAGCAGCTATACAGTTTTGTTGACACTACTACAAATTGTAACCTAACAATTTGCAACTAAAAACATAAACCCTAAACACACCCTCCCGTCGCTAATATCACCGTAATCCTTTAAATAACATCACACTTTTGGCAATATTATCAATTGCCAAATCACATCTAATGAAAAAAATCATCCCTTTTTAAACCAACCCAAAGGCTCAAGAAGGGACACAAAATAATTTGAACCCCAGACACTACTAAAAACCCAAACTGCCTGGAAAAGAAAAACAAAAGATAAAAGGTATTGCACACCAAAATAAACAAAAAAATGCAGTATTCACAGGTATGCATGCTCCCATAACGACATCAAAAGGGGCTTCTTTCCATCTATCATTCTGCCCGTTGATGTAAAAACACGAAACTTGAGTTTTCACGGATCAGCGGTGGAGGTTCAATATCCCCTATTTCCACTTGTGGCATAGATTTGGAGATATCGTCCACAGAGAACGGTATGCTGCATTAACAGTTAAAATTGTAGCCATTTTAAATAACAGCTTTTAAGGTTCATACAAATTTGACCTAAAATCGATCAAAACCAGTGAGAAATCTTTAAGGGAAAATGTCAACCCTAAGGACTTTTGTCAAAGATTAAAAAAAAGCTGTTGAGCATTTACCTGGAGTCATCGTCCAACAAAAACGAGCTGCTAACAGCATTATTCGAGTCCTCTGTCATCATAACTCTCATACTTGAAATGACCTAATTACAAAAACAGCCCTTTGTTAGAATGCTGGAACAATAATAAACTTCACAGTAAAGAAAAATAATAATAATAACAACGAAATGAACTTTTGGTGTAAAGCAACTTACTTCTGAAGAAACACTGTGTGTACCGTATTTATCATCCCAATACATCGTGCTAATTCTGTATAATTGTTGTATGCTAAGCACCTGCACAAATCGCACACAAAATCTTAGAATAATAGAAGGAAAAACATCATTATTTACTTGAAATGTTGAATTTTAAAATAGACTCTTACGGGACAAAGTTCATTTGTTATTTCATTCAGAGTCTTCTTGGGCTTTTGATGAATAACTAAAAATCCAACAGCCTGTCTAATATGCTTCAATTCGTCCCAAGCAGTTCCAGCATACTGAAAATCAAATATATTTTAATAAAAAGAAATTCCTTTACTAGTAATTTAAATTTCCAATCAGGAAAAAGGCTTACTTCCTCAGTTGCATAACAACACCATTGTTCAAGTTCAGCCAACCCCGATTTTACATATTCGCCATTACTGAACGAGCAGCACTCACGTCGCAATAGTAGACTTCGATTTACAAAATAAATAAAAAATAAACTGTCAGAAACTCATAGCATTTAATTTTGGATAAAAAGCATTCATACTTATGTTTCATTTACCTGTTAAATAGTTGAACATTAATAAACGAGAATATCTGGGTGAATACTTTGCGCACCAAAAATGGAGGCACCTGCAAATCCAGTAAACACAAGACATAAATATGTTTTTAAGCGTAAACAAGAAAAAAAGTTATGAAACGACTGATCTTAACTTTTAGGGTTAGAACTTACAAAGTTTGCTTTCATTGTCTTCAAGTAATTATCAAGGCTTTTAACAATACTTTGCCAATGAGCAATTAATGCTTGTTGAGCAACAGCATTAGCTTGCGAACGCCCTTTAACTAAACTTGAGCGAGATGTCCTCGGAGCCTGCAATAAGTAAACTTCCATACTTTAGGCCCAAAAACCTAAGTGATATTAATAATAGTTTTGGATGATGATTATACACCAACCACATAAAGATGAAGAATTTACCTGAATACATAATCCAAGCAATGGTGATATTTCTTTCTTCAAATTGTCACGTAACATTCCATATATCTTCTCAAGGAATGCAGTAAGTTGTTGTTTAAACAACAAGGCTGGATATTTAGCCTCCACCTGGCGTAAATCGTCAAGTTTACCAAGAACTCGACCATTCAGAAACGGAAGTCCCGCACTCTGAGGAGATGCACGTAATCCCTGAAATTTAAAGAAGTTTTTTATGCATTATAACTGTCTCACACTTTAGTAAAAAAAATAAGAAATACTATGATCGTCATACTTGTGACATCCTTCCAAAGAGAGAAGCTGATGATGACCGCCGTCTTTGTGGTGTCATATGAGCCGCCCCACTTGCTTTAAGTGTGTGTTGAAGTAATGTCAGTAATGTAGAAGTGTTACATAACCAGTAGCCTAACACATCGTTACTATCTTGGACCTTCATCACACAAAAGTCAAATTCAGTTTTTACTATATGGTCTGTATAAGCCAAACCAGAATTTGGTAAAAAAAATCACCTCTATAGCTGAAGCAATGGTTTGGATTATACGATCGAAAACCGTAGTTCTTTCAACTTCAAATGACCTCCAATGAAGAAGACTTTTGTATATCAAAACAGCAGCAACTGGTTTGCCACTTGAAAACCCTAGATCTTGAGTGATGCACTTGATAAGTAAATCTTGGTTCTCCTAAACACGAAAATCAAGTTGTTAGAAAATACAAAAATATCAAAAGGGTATCAAATGGCTTTTAAATTACAATTTTAAAGCCCTGATCATGGTCACTCACTTGTTGCTTTTCGTTAAGGGACTTTTGTGGTTTCTCCTCAGACTCGGGCTCTCTTAAATTGGATATAGCATGTGTTGTCTCCTGAAAAACATGACAAAACATAAAAGAATATTCATTTTTTGCATTTTAATATTTTTAAGGAGTTTATTTCAAGCAGATTAAATAATATCCTTACAGGTGTAGCCACCCTTGTTTCTCCATTTTGAACGTTTCCATTCTCTGGAGTTCTCTGTAAGTTCATTAAAAGAAAGATAATTATACCTATAAATCGAGCAAAAAGTAAACTTAAAATTTAAATACAGTATATGTGTTACCTGAATAATCATTGTTCTCGGCCGTGAAGATATGGATTTTCCCGTAGGGGACATGGTCAGCGCCTGCTGGCGAAGTACTTGATTTTCAGACTCCATGTTCAAAAGCTTTTCTTCAAGCCTATAAAAGAAACACTTTATCGTCACAAACAATCAAGTGTATCATTGGCGCAAAATACATACACATTAATAAATCAAACCTTTATTAAGCATAAAGATCCACTTTAAATATTACTTTATGTAAAATGCCATTTTCGTCCTTGTGGTTTGGTCAGTTTTGCGACTTTCATCCAAAGGTTTGTATTTACGCATCTGGATTCAAATGGTTTGAAATCTTGCCATTTTCATCCGGCTTGTTAATTCCAGATTTCCATCCATTTCTCTTTGTTAAGGCAGGGGTATTTCCGTCTTTTTACTAACTTAAAGGGCAATTCAGTCTTTTTCACTTTATGTAAAAAGCCCAAATACCATTGAAAAGGACCGAATTGCCCTTTAAGTTAAAAATAAAGACAGAAATACCCCTGACTTAACGGAGAAAAATGGATGGAGTTCACGAGCCGGATGAAAATGGCAAGGTTTCAAACCTTTTGGATCCAGATGCGGTAAAACAAACCTTTGGACAGTCGCAAAACTGGCCAAACCTCAGGGACGAAAAATGGCATTTTAGTCTATTATTTTTTTACTACTATGACCACAAACCTTTGATTGGATTCTTGAAGCTGATATGCTCGTTTCTCTGCATCTTCAAATTTTTTAATTAAATCATCGTTCTTCAGATTAGCTTCTATCAAAGACTTTCTAGCCTCTTCAACCTCCTGTTTTTGATTTTGCATCAAAGCCTGCACAAATATATTGATCAGGTTAGCCACCGCCACTGAATTGATTATCATTTACTTTATTCGCGTTTTGTTACAATCTAAAAAACCAGGAATTACTTTACGTGCCTACCTTCAAACTTCCAACCTCAGCAGTCAAGGTGTCAATCTTTTTGGTGTCCTGAACTATGATAGGCGTTTCCTTAACAACTGGAGGAGCTTCCTCAATAGCTTTCCGTGCTGCCTCACGCTCTTTAATTACTTTAGCATTTGCTTCATCTATTTGGATTTGCATCAAACGTAAAGCCTCCTGCAACTTCGCGGTTTCTTGAGCTTTTGTCTCTTCTAATTCAGTCTGTATAAGAGTTAAGCCACGGTTTGAATTAAAAAAAAATCATTAATTAATAATTTATAGAGGCAAAGGGCAAGGGTGGTTAAATAAAATTACCCTCAGTCGTTTCTCCAACTGCAAACGCCATGTAAGTTCTTCCACGCGCTTTTCAAGTTTGTCTTTCGCCTCTTTAAGAGCGCCTGTCTCCCTTGCAGCCTGACAATATATAAATGTATCATTAAGGGCAAATGGAACAAAACAGAAACGACCTATACATTTTTTTCCAAACTTTGAACCGACTTCAAGGCAGGCCCATAGAAACCAAACTAGATATTATTACATTTTAGAAACCAACCGCATTTTACATGTAAATTGCTGATGTGGCACTGGTTAATGCCATTCAGCCGCCACTTTAGATGCCACATATGCAAAAAATGCTTATTTGAAAAATAAGCAAAAATAAATTAATATACACGTTTGAGAAAATGATCTCTAATATGTGTGTATGTATATATATATATATATATATATATATATATATAGGGTTGAGTTCATTTCAGTACTCTAAATAACTACAGAACTTTCAGAACCCTAATAAACAATCATTTTATATATAAGTTTTTGTATTTAGGATCTTTTTATCATCTATTATATGTATTTCTTTGATTACATACATGTTAAAAGTAGTTTACATATGTTTAATTGCCAAAATTATATATATGTGTCATAACTTATTACATATATGTAAAAAAACTAGTTTACATATGTGTAATTATAAAATTACATATAAAAATGATAAAATTACTCAAAACATGTATGTAATCGTAAAAATACACATAATAAATGATAAAATTATCCTAAACATAAAAATATATAAATAAAAAGTTTGTTTATTAGGAGTTCTGCGAGTTCTGTAAATATTTATGGTTCTGAAATGATCATGCCCCTATATATATATATATATATATATATAACTATAAAATGACACATCCGATGCCATGTGGCATAATACATTAAAATGAAAAATAGGATGCCACGTCAGCAACTTTAAAAATATCAGCAAAAAAAAAAAATGCTGCGACAATACAATAGGTTGAACATGTCATTCATTTGCCACAAACGGTAATAAAATATAAGTTGGCAGCTAAAATTAGTAACAAGTGTAAGTTGGTTTCTATTTTGCTGGTTGCCAAAATAGAAAAGGGTGCATAGTTCAATTCTATCTGTTATACCAGAAAACATAAATGTTTCATTAAGGATTTAAATACCATTTTGAGCTCCCGAAGCTCTTTCCGAGCAACTCTTCGCCTCCAACCACACTGAGTATATAATGCAGCCTTTTTAAGACTCCTGTAGTAAGAATATGCTTTGTAGCAACGGTAGTGAGCCTGCATATTCCATCAAAAAATAAACTTAAAAACTCAAATATTTATTGGAACTAATTTAGTTATAATCCATTTTGATTATGTTACCTGTATAAAGATTGCAGCCTTGGTTTGCTTGCGGTATCTAAATTCATCTCTAGCAGCCATTGCTCTTAATCCTGTTTGTAGTTTAATTGTAGATGCCCTAAGTGTTTGATATGATTTTCTAGCAACAAAACACCTGAAATCCTTTTCAATCTTGACTGCTGCTGCTTCTCTTCTTAATTGTTCGAATTGTTTACAAGCTGATATAGCTGATGAAATAATAGAAAAGATCAATCAAACTCCGAAGCAACTAAAAGATAAAAATAAAAAGTGGGAGTAATTGACCTAAAAGTCATCATCATCATCATACTCAGTAAATCCCACCAATAGCATGGCAAAGGTAGGGTCTGAGGAGGGTAAGGTGTAGACAGCCTAACCTCTACCCCGTAGGAATAGAGAGGCTGCTTCCGGTGAGACCCCCGGCTCGATAGTAGTTTTGCATCAAGCCTTGGACATAAGGCACATAACACTCAGCAATCGGGACAAAGACCGATTAGTGCATGTACCCTTTTGTCTTTCAGCTATCAACGCCACCACATGATGCATGATTAACCGTCCTCAGCTTTTAACGTTATTTTCACGAAATTAGTAAAATAACGTTAAAATTAGTGCACTTTCACTAATTTTAACGTTGTTTCACTGATCAAGTTAAGAGAACGTTACAAGTTTAAAAGATTTACAGTATCAGGGTTAAAAACTTGCTTGTTTAGTGAAATAGACAGTTATAAGTAATTAACCGTACGGATAAATAATATATATATATATATATGTATATATAAATATATATATATATATAGGGTGGGGGAGTGAACACTAGTGTATTTGCGAACTGAGTGAACAAATCCTGGGCATTGATTTACACACGTGTATGGCTAGAATTTTATCATCAAATAGTAAAATACACTAGTGCATGGCCAGGATTAGTTCGCGCAGTTCGCAAATACACTAGTGTTCACTCTTGAACCTAATCCTATATATATATAGAGAGAGAGAGAGTAAAATACAATTGACCTTAACGTACGAGCGTACGCTGTGAAAATATAACAAGCGGCTTCACAAACCCTGACAGCCTATAACATGCGGCTTCACTAAACCCTGACAGCCTATAACATGTGAAGCCGCATGTTATATTTTCACAGCGTACGCATCATACGTTCTTGGTTTTAAATTGCGTGATGCGCTCCGATGCGTTTAGTCCAAAAATCTGATGCGTGATGCGCGATGCGAGCGCATCACGTATGTGATGCGTTCTTCATAAAAAAATAGTTAAAAATTATTTATACATAAAAACTTATAAAAACATACTTAAAGTAAAACAACCGACGTAATTAGAAGGTAAGAGTTGTGTTTTTTGGTTCAAATCAAGCATACTAAGATGTTAATTATGGAAAAAACCGAACACAGTTCATAAAATCTGGAAAAAAGCATAAGAAACAATGTTGCGTGCATCAGAGCGCATTATGCGATGAGCGCATTATGCGAAATGCGCGCAATATTCTCGCATCACGTAAACGCATCGCATCAGCTGTTGCGATGCGCTCTCATTAGCGCATCGGGCGCATCACGCATTATGCGCGCATAATGCTCGCATTTTAAAACCAAGCATACGTTAAGGCCAATTGTACAAAAACCGGCCTCTCTCTCTCTCTCTCTCTATATATATATATATATATATGATGGAGTTTATGTAAGTGTGCGTGTAAATAAGAGATACCTCGCCAGCAAGCCTGCAACTGAATAGCAGCTTTGCGTATTGATATATATTCCTTGTGTGCAATATAAGTACGCATCTGCCTTTGAATGACTCTAGCTGCATTTCCAAGAACCTCAGCCCTCCTGGCATCCAGCTCAGCCATTTGTCCCGCACGTAAAAACACCTTTGTTTTGCCAATCTGCAAAAGTAGTTAAAATTAGAAATTTTGTTTCCATTAGATTACATTTCAAATACTATGTGTGTAGCATCTAGACTAATGGGATTTATAACGATGTTAAAAGGGTCCGTTTTTGGCATACAATACACAAGTGCATTTGAGTCAATAAAAATATGGTGAGGTTGCTACCTGATATCCTTTTAGTCCCATTTTATCCAATAACATCTGGCATGCAACCTTCTCATCGTAGCTATATGAAAAAAAAGTATAAGAAAACATTATTGTAAAACTAAAACTTATATTTAAAATAATAAATAAAGAGTAAATTACAAGTTTTGTCCTTTATGTTTACATCAAATTTCAGGCGCTGTCCTTTAGCGCAAAAATTGACAGGCGGTGTCCTTTATGTTGCCAAATCTTGCAAGTTTTGTCCTTTTAGCCAAACCAGGTTAGATTTTTTGGTTAAATCTAGTCATGTGCAAGGCACAAGAGGGTACTATTGTAATTTTACCATTCAAGGGGCTATTGTGTAAGTATTATATAGATTGGGACTATTTTGTAAAATTAGAAAATATATTAACTTACTCTCTCTCTCTTAACTTCTGCACACTCACTCTCTCTTAACTTTTCTTCTCTCTCTCTCTAACACAAGCTCTCGCACTCTCTCTCTCTCTCTCTCTCTAAAAAACTACTGCACTCACTCTCCCTCTCTCTCTAAAAATCTCTGTACGGTGGTGGATTGTGGTGGGGTGTGACGGTGATGGTGGGTTTAGCGGTGGTGGGTGCGATGGTGATGATGGGTGGCGGTGGTGGGAGGTGTACGGTGGCGGGTTTTGGATGGTGAAGATGGATGTGATGGTGGGTTGTGGTCTGTGGATGCTGAAGTTGGGTTGTGGTGAAGGTGCGTTTGTGGTGGTGGGAGGTGGTTTTAGGGGCGGTTGCAGGTGGTGGAACCCTAATTGTTTGATTGTTTGATTTGCAGCCATCACCCCTGCTCTCTTCACTCTCTCTCTATGTTCTCACTCCAAACCCCAAAATCCCCAAACTAACAGAAGCAATCAAACCCCAAAATCCCCAAACTAACAGAAGCAATCAAAGCTAACAGAGCATGGTTAGACTCTCTGCTCCATCAATCCGGTGCAATTCTTTTCAAAGGGTTCCGTTGAATCTTCGATCTGGGTTTGCCATCGTCGATCGGAGTTCGCCGGAAGTAGGCCGACAACCCCTTTCTCTTTCGATCTGAGATAAAAATGATTGTGTCTTTTCAAGATTTTCTTGATTGAATATATGTGTAATTAAAATCCAGGCCTCTGTTTTGATTTATCATATGATTTTTGAAATATATTTTGTTTTGTTTTGGGGTTTTGATCTGCACAAGTTTATGGGCTGAATCTGGTACTTGTTTTATGGGCAAATTTGGTCTGATTGTATGGTGGTTGTAGATGATGAAAGGTGGTAGTGGTGGCGGTGAAGGGTGGTGGTGGTGGATGGTGGTGGTGATAAGTGGTTCCTAATTTCAGAAATATATATATATATATATATGGTTATAAAAATAATATCTTAAATTATTTTGTTTTATTTTTACATAATAGCCCCTCGATATAATTTATTTTACACAATAACCCCTTGAATGCTGAAATTACAATAGTACCCTCATGTGCCTTGCACATGATTAGATTTAACCAAAAAATCTAACTGGGTTTGGCCTAAAGGACAAAACTTGCAAGATTTGGCAACATAAAGGACACCGCCTGTCAATTTTTGCGCTAAAGGACAGCGCCTGAAATTTGATGTAAACATAAAGGACAAAACTTGTAATTTACTCATAAATAAAAAATCAGAAAACAAAGGACTTTAAAACCATACTTTCCATCCAGGACATCCGGATAAAGAACACCGAAACGAAGAAGAAACTCATCGAACGTTCTCCTGGTGGGATAACCAGCACAACTGATCCTGATCGCCTCAAGTACACCCTACATTAAAAAGTACATTTTAACCAAATTAAAACATAGAAGTTTACTTGATGATTAAGCATAAAGAATCTTGAAAATACTTACACCACATCGTAATTGTTGGATAATGTTTAAGTTTTCAAAAATAGCAGGCTTAAGAACATTGTTCGGCTTCACGCATCTAATGTAGTGAGGTTCTGTTGTACTCAAGGTTTCCATTAAAGACTGAAGTTGCAGCTGCAATTAGTAGACACACTCATCTTTCGTCAGATGTTTTAACGCAAGTGTTAAATTTGCATACAGACGAGGTAAAAAACAGAACTTATACCTTAAATCGAGAACCAATGGAGGAAAATTTTGAAGATTTGGAAGACTCTACAGGAAGTGGAGGAAATAAACCAACGACAAAGGGACATTTTGAGGCAGTTAGTAAATCTTGATGTTCTGCCACCACATAATCTTTGTTTTTGTCAAGAAATTGATCAGCTAAATAAGTCACCTACAAAGAGAGTATGGTGGAATCAGAACCAGTAGGATTACTTAAAATCTGTTGTTTAGTTTGTTATCACTGAAAATAAAAATACAGGAAAAGCTCATTTTTACCCTTCGACATTCAACTGAAATAGATAGGTTGCGTAAAAAGATAAAAAAAACGTGTAATTTCAACAAATATGTAAAATAAAAGCATTAGAAGTAAATTCCTTCATTTGCTTGGCCATGAATACAGTATTAAACAAATTTTGTATCATTATGTTAGATATGTGATGTCAGACTTTATCCTTAAAGGCCAAACAAAATAAAAGTTTAATTCCTATACATAATCTAGTATAAAATATTTACATATAGGTATATAAATGTGTGTGTGTGTGTGAGAGAGAGAGAGAGAGAGAGAGACTATTGTTAAATGTCTATATGGTCCTTTGGTTAAAAAAACAGATTTTTGTAAAAAAATTATGATATTGTAGTAATCATATGTATAGGGACGTGTTCATTTCAGAACCAATATTATGTTGAGAAATGTGGAACCTGCATAAGAATGTGTACATAGTTTTCCAATAAAAAAGGTAAATCTGGTAAATATATATATACGGTTTATATCTTTCTCGGTTTCTCCCCACTCTTTCTTTGACTTTATCACTTCTCCTGAATTTTTTTATTTTAAATGAAATGTGCACATATGCATATACATGTGCATATAGTGTATATATATGCACATGTGCATTTAGCCAAAAGATTATCAATACCACTTAATTTTAAAATAAATCTTCAACATATTGAAATTGACATGCACTTTAGTCGATTTATATAACAGATAGTACAAAAGTTGGAAAGGTTCTCGCAGTTCTCAACATATTATTGGTTAAAAAATGAGCACCCCCCCCCCCCCCCCTTATCAAAACCCACATCCTCTAAAGGAAAAAGCTGTTTCATCATCATTTCATTCCTCTATTCCCATACCCTCATACCAAACACAACCTCCGTACATGTTTACCTCCATCCCATAAGGATGAACAGTAGTTAACGAGATAATCACCAACATACCTCCCCTGCGTAATGAGATATCGTAAAACTAGTGCGTGAAAGCTTGGGTTTGATGAAGCGCTTGTTTTTTGGAAATGTCTGATACAGCTTCTGAGCAAAGGTTTCATGAGTAGACTTTGGGAACATGCTGCATTAAATATTCTAACATAAGCCATTTCTGTTTTTAGTATAATAGCCTTATTTTTAAATTCAATCTATATAAAAAACAGAAGGAAAACTGATATAGAATTATAGGGTCATACCAGGCTTCATCAAGAAGTGAGATAATTCCTCCAGGTTTCTGCAATAAAGTTTCTTAGTTTTCGTTACAAAATATGATGTATAAATAGTGAGTACATATGAGCAAGAATGGTGTACTACACCTTCTCAATAAGATCCAAAACATCTTGGTTGTCAACAAACTCTATATAGCTCCAATTTATTGCTTCCTTTGTGTACTCTTCTTGTTCCATTTTGAACACATGCTGCAAAAAAAAAAAAAAAAAAGCAGCGATTGAACACATGCTGCAAAAAAATAAATAAAGCAGCGATAAATTTCATGTATTTAATTCACTAGTTTGATTGATAAAATCAAACCTGGTTGAAATGTTGTTGCAGTTTTTCATTTGTGAAGTTGATGCAAAACTGCTCAAAACTATTTCAAACAAAACCTATTATTAGCATTACAAATTCAAGCATTAAGGTTTAATCAAATCTAATATACTACCTGTTATGCTTAAAACTCTCAAACCCATATATATCAAGAACACCAATCAGTGATTTTGAGTTCGGATCCTGACCGATTGAACTGTTGATTTTCTCCACAATCCTACAAGATTTAGATTACAAAATAAAAGTAAAACATTATATTCTTAAACAATAAATAATAAACTCATGTAATTACATATTTTGATCCATTTTTACCAGTCAAACAAACGAGAGTAGATTGTTTTAGCTAAAGCATCCCTACTTCCGAGTGCAGCTTCAGGATCAAGAGTTCTTGTA
This sequence comes from Helianthus tuberosus, assembly GCA_030545235.1. Taxonomy (NCBI): domain Eukaryota; kingdom Viridiplantae; phylum Streptophyta; class Magnoliopsida; order Asterales; family Asteraceae; genus Helianthus; species Helianthus tuberosus. Next base: position 207,809,087 of record CM060367.1, on the reverse strand, counting down.
ATTACTTCTTCTGGTGTCACCATTACACGTTTAATCAACGCATCCTCTAAACTTTTAGCGTCACACCTTTTTTTCACAAGACGTATAATTCAAATTCAAATTGCAAGAAATCATGCATTAAATAGTAAAATAATAAATAAAAAATTGAACTTACATAAGCAATTCAGCTGTCACATTCAGATGAAACCTGGATTTCTCATCTTTAAGCACCGAAGAGTCAATTTCCTTTCCTTTTGCAAACTCGACATTACCAAGATGAAGAATTGCAGCCACAACTCTGAAAATTGCTTCCTGATAAAATCTTTGAAATGTAAGAAGGCGAAAACATGATAATAAGATATACATAACTTAAAAGAAATATAGTTACTTGTTCTTCTTCACCGATTCCAACAATGTCCATTGCCCTTCTGGTAGCAAGATACTCATGAGCATCGTTTACACCTTCAAGCGCAAATGATTTTGACTGGTTTAAGTAATGATATGACTGTGGGCTTTCTAATTTAAACTTCTCTCTATCCTGCAAATGAAAAAAAAAACGAAGCATAAAGACCATTTTTGTAATATCTGCCAAACTAAAGGGGCCATCTTCGTAATTAACTCGCAAAATACCTCAGGTGGTGCGGCACAAAGAAGATAAAAACAATGGTAGTTTCTTTCAGGATCTGATATCTGGCAAACACGAGATCTCTCAAGCAGGTAAGTTCTAATAGCCGCGCCTGATATCCTCCCGCTTTTATCAAACTGTATCTCAACAAATTTACCAAAACGACTATTTTGCACATGCCAAAATCAACGATGTCAAAGTTAGTTTCATAAAAAAAAGATTTAAATGTTACAACATCGCTAAGAAATCAGAATTTTGGACGTTCTAGAGCAATCATGCACCTCGAGTTGTTGTTCCTGACAGTCTTTGCATTGCCAAATGCTTCAAGTACCGGATTTGACTGCAATTGAATACAAATTTGTTCATGGCATTTCAATAAATAGACTTAGGGCTGCAAACGAACCGAACGTTCAGCAAACAGTTTGTGAACCGTCCGGCGGGAAGTTCGTTTGTGTTCGGTTTTTAAATAAATGAATGAACACGAAAAAGAAATTCCGTTCGTTTGGTTAAATTAATGAACATGAACAAAGGCCGTGTTCATTCATTTATGTTCATGAACATTCAGTAACGTGTTTGTGTATGTTCGTTTGTGTTCGATAATCGATAGTTCATTAGTGGTTTTTGTTTTTATATTTTATTTAAATACTTCAAAATTCCAACAAATAAGATAATTAATAGGTATCAGTGTTATATATATTTGGTTCATGAATGCTTGTGTCCGTTCGTTTGTTTCCATTTGTGTTCATGAGCATTAGTTTGTGTTCATTTGTGTTTATGAACGTTCGTTACCTAAAATCAACAAACGAACACGTTCATTTCCTTCACAAACGAACACAAACATATAATCTCGTTCGGTAAGTGTACATGAATAGTTTGTGAACACGTATATTTTCTTAACAAACTGCAGCCCTAACTACACTCAAGTTGTCAAGGGTAGTAAAGTAAATTCAAATCTTACTTCGAGAACTTGTTGTTCAACTGTGCGTCCTTCAACACCAGATCGACCACCTAAATGTGCAAGATATCTCATGAGCATCTTTGTTGTTTCAGTCTTACCAGCACCACTTTCTCCGCTGACCAATATTGAATTACTTTTCCCTTCATTTATCATCGCCCTATTTATTAGATTGAAACAATATTAGCTCAGAAAAGAGTTAACTAAATTAAATTACAAAATAATTTATTGACAATATATAAGCATACCTATATGCAACATCTGCTACGGCAAAAACATGGGGACTAAGTTCACCAAATCCAGCTCCTTTATATTGTTCCATCATGTGTGTATCATACAAGTGAGGCAATCTTTGAAACGGATTTATAGCAATTAGAATATTTCCGGTATATGTCTACAAAATTCATAGAAGGAAAACTACTATAAGCAATCCGATAATTCTTATTTTCACTCTCCTTTTTTTTTTTTTTTTGAGAAAAGTGAAGTCTGATATCTCACGTAGATCTCGTTGAGCTCATATCTGGTTGCCAAATTTTGTAAAACACCTGGTTCATGTAGATATGAAAGACGTGTCATGTCATCTACACCTCCAGGAGGAGCTTCGGTATCTTTTGGGAACACTTTCGAGACATTTGTAACAATCTGCCATCACATTAAGTCAAACCCAAGTCAGTAAGTCCAAAAAAAAAGTAAAATAACTATAATTAAAATATTACATATATATTGATTACATGAAAACATATCACTTTCAAACATGTTAACGAATAAATTTTCAAGTCTACTGTCACATAAGCATTTTTTGTGTATGTGACAGGACAGGATGTGGCAGCTAGATCAGTTAAATAAGGCCAGTTACTAATATTGATACTAACATGCAAGTAAGTTTCTATGTTGCATCTAACTTAAAGTTGGTTGGTAACATAAAGAACAAAATGTATGTTTTGTTTCTATTTCGTGTAGTTTTCCACAGATATAGTGTAACATAAAAAAAATAAAAACTCACCGTTTTTCCCTTTGTTGTATGTACATGAAGCTCTTGCCCATTAATTCGGGTCACTTCCCCGTCAATCCATGCTAATACAGGATCTTCCACCCAAACATGTGACCCCACAATAATATTAACCGGTGCCGCCTGCAAGTATATTATCTTGTTAACACAAAAAAAAAGAATATAATGAAATGTTCTAGAAGAATTCAATTACAACACGTATAGTTATCCATTGTTAAAAAAGACGTTCGTGTAACTTAAACATTCTTATGAGGCAAAAGCAACTTAATGGACTCTCAGAAGTCAAAACAATAGAATACTATGGACTCCGACAAGGAAGCCAATGGTAGTCATATATCATTTTAGTAACGTTAAGTTTGTAACCTTGGTTTCTTAAACAAAGTTTGTAGTATATTCAATTTCAAGGCAAGATGAGTAGATAACATTAATATAATTTCTTCTCTTATCGGTGAATTGTTGATTTTTCTTCCTCACTAGTCACCAAAATGGAGAAACAACAAGTAGGAAGCCAAACTATTATACCCGAAATACGCTTCCTAAACATAGGCATTACTAATTCATATCAAATGATTATGTTACATGTTTACAATTCACCATTATATCCAAGATAATGTTCGGGAGGATAGGATTTAGGGTTTGAACACTAAAATGCCTGTTCAGTTCAAATGATTAACAAATCATTGAGGTCTTACGAAATGGTCACAATATAATACAGAACAGTTCATGAGCCACAAACCCTAGATTCTGCTTCAATTAATTATCCCCTCAATCTAACCTCTAAAAACTTCAACTAGAAATAGCAGCAGCAACAATTGCAATTGCAACTTAAATTCAAAATAAAACCTAATTAAATCAGTACGTACAAACAACTAACAAGAAATAAAACAAAATCTCAAACATGTTGAAACTTAGTTGAATAGATTTGACTTAAAAAACGAAGAAGCAAAGCATACCATTAACGATGACTACAAAGCCCAATCGATCTCCTTCTCATCAATAAAAAGGAGAACAAGTCGGAGAAACCACACACCACCGGCTAATTCAGATCGGAGATAATGATAATAACAATAAGACGGTGATAAAGAAGAAGCCGAAGAAGATTATTCACAAAGATGATGATGTTGCAAAGAGGAGTGGTTTTTTGGAATATTTCTCTCTCTATCTATCTCTGAAATGAGGTGAGAAGTTTGTATGTATATGTATATATATTTGTTTATTATTTGTATATTCAACACACAGCAAAGCAAAGCAAAGCACTCTCGCTCTAAAAGTTTCTCTCTCTAGATTATTATGTAAAGCATGAGCACACGAAGCGGCTCAAGACTCAAAATCAGACATGAGGCAGTCCTTTGTGTTTGTTTGGTTTAGGGTCTCTGTTTCCGTTTATTTACCACCTTGCCAGTTTCGTGTTAAAAAAATCTTACCAACGATTAAAATTCAAATTTTCAAATCTCTTTCCTTCAACTTATACTTTTTCTATTGAGTAAACTGTCATTTTAGTCCATGTGGTTTGGGCATTTTAGTCTAAATCTCAAACTTTTTAAATCTTGGTCCCTGTGATTTCATTTTTGTTGCCATTTTGGTCCAAAACTCAAATGAGCTCAGATTTAAAAAAAAAAAACCACCTATTTTGTCCTTTTCTAAAGGGCATTATGGTCATTTTGCCTGCCCCAACCACCTTATACTTTATAAATCCCTTCTCTCTCTGTCTCTACAGATCATTACCACCATCACCAAAAAAACTCGTCTCTATCTCTTCTCTCTTACTCTATCTACAGCTCAGACCTGTCTCTCCTCCGGCTCCGGCAACCTGAGCTACTCCGGCGAGCCTCTTCAGTCAAGCACACACCAACTCAACCACCATCCTGTTCACCGGCAACCGCACACCCCAAATCCCTCATCTCACCGATCACCCACACCTATCTATTTTGGCCCGATTGAACGGCCGGCCACCACCGACGACGACAGCTGCAATCGAGACAGATCTCCGACGACCAACGACAAGCTCCGGTAAGCGACTGTATATCTCCTCCATCCTTCTTTCTTTTCAGATCTGTAAAGATCGACGTTATTTCCGGCAGGTTATAGCAACGAGATGTTGATGATGACTGATGATGATAATGATGATGGACGGTGATTATGATGATGATGTAAGGGGGTGGTTGACGACGGCAGTGGAGGTGGTTATGGTGTAGCTCGGGTTTGGGTTTGCTTTGGGTTTGGTGAAGGTGGTGACGGCGGCTGTTTGACGTGGTTGGGTGGCCGGTGGTGGTGGTGGTAGTGGCGATGATGAAGATGATGACGCCGGTGATGAGGGTTTGTGGTTTGGGAGGGTTTGGGTCTGAACTTTGAAGAAGATGATGTGTTTTAGATATTGAGTAGGAGTTGGGTGGAAAGTGTGTTTTTCCTAGAAAGTCTAGGAAGCAATAAGAACGCGACATGTGGCATTGAAGGATTTTATCTAAAAGGGCATTTATGTACTTTTACAATCTATTTTTATTTTAGGAAATTATATTCAATAACTAACTATACATAAATTTCGGAAATTTTTGTTTTCGATTTCTGATCTCACGTAATATCAATCATTCCTTCGTTTTCTTGCTGGAATCTATCAGCATGTTCTTGGTACTGTGTTTTAACAGTTTGTTCTTGGTGATGTGTTTTAACAGCAAGCAGATTCATACAGCTGTGTTTTATTATTCAGATTCATACAGTTGTGTTTTAACAGCAAGCAGATTCATACAGTTGTGTTTTAGCATTCAGATTCATACAGTTGTGTTTTAACAGCAAGCAGATTCATACAAATGTGTTTTAACAGCAAGCAGATTCATACAGTTGTGTTTTAGTATTCAGATTCATACAAATGTATTTTATCATTCAGATTCATACAGCTGTGTTTTAACAGCAAGCAGATTCATACAAATGTGTTTTATCATTCAGATTCATACAGCTGTGTTTTAACAGCAATTCAGATTCATACAGCTGTGTTTTAACAGCAAGCAGATTCATACAAATGTGTTTTACATCAGCAGATTTCGCCCCAGCTTTCGATCGGCTTCCGGTAACTGTTCCGCTGCTATCTATCCTTTCCAAAGTTTCCTGCTTTTTGAATCTCTTCCCTGCAACCAGCAAAATACCGTCAATTACAAACAAGAATCACCCGTAATCTCTTTGTAAAACACGTAGTACAATGAAAGCTTGATCTTACGTATATGGAATAAGGAAAATCTCTTATCTTCATCCATGATTTTAGGTATTTTTGGTATGATTTTGGGGGTTTCCGAATTTGGGTTTAGAGAGAGAAAGGGAAATTGGCGTGTATTAAGGAGATGTGATCTCTCTGACGGTTATTTTTTATTGGTTTAAAACACACATAAGGACGAAATTGCCCCTACTCATTTAAAACAATCTATTAAATATAGTTAATTATTACAAGATTGCCATTGATTTAATCTCAACCCTTAAACACACTAATCGGATGGACAAGATCGCTTCCTAGACTTTCTAGGAAAAACACACTTTCCGTAGGAACCCTACTCTTAGATATTAATATGTTATAATATAATTAAAATGACCAAAATGCCCCTAAACTAAAAGACAAAATAGGCATGTTGCAACAGTAAAAAAAGGGGGGTTTTGAGTTTTGGACCAAAATGACAACAAAAACGAAACCACAGGGACCCAGATTTAAAAAGTTTGAGATTTGGACTAAAATGGCAAAAATGCCCAAACCACAGGGACCAAAATGGCAGTTTACTCTTTTCTATTTTTTCAAAAATGGTTGGTTAAATATAGATGTTTATTCTTTTACGGTTCAACATTATCTTTCTTTGAAAATTAATAAACAAGTAATTTACTCATAATGTCGTTGCGGTGGCGTCAAAACGTAAAATAACCTGAATTTATACTATCAAATGAAAACATATTATATTTGACTCAACTTCTTCCAGACAAAACTTATGTTAGCTGAAAGACTAATCTAGGGTTGAGCAGAAAACCAAAATAACCGAACCGTAACCGAAATAACTGTCAAAACCGAACCGAAATAAAAACCGATGGTTCGATTTTCGGATTTTTAATAACCGATAATTTCGGTTCGGTTTTCGGATAATCATTTTCAATAACCGATAAAACCAAACCGAACCGAAATGAAAAAAAACATATATTTTTATGTTTAAATTTAACTTGTTTAAGTGTTTAGCACATGCTATTAGAAAATATTTATTTTAATTTGAATATTAAGTATTTATAAAAAAACATTAACATGTTTATTTATAATTGAGATGATTAATTTATTACCTACAACAAATAATAAAATTTAATATAAAATTTAAATAATCTTCATTGTCCTAATAAAAACTTTGAAGAAATATAAAATAGATTAGAAGGTTAGGTTTATGTGAACATTATTAGTTAAAAGGGTTAAGTATAATAACTTATATGTAAACCGTACGCTGTTCAAAAAAATCTATTATATATAATAAATGAAAGTGATTTGGGCCACGTGTCAGTAGATGAGGGCATCGTTTTTCCCCTTTTCCCGCCCAACAGTACCACTGCCCTCTTTTATTTATATCCTCCCTCATTTACTCATTTAGGGCTTCCCACTTTCTCTCTCCCTCTGTTCTGCTCTATTCCGATCGATGTTCAAATCAGTGCTCCGAATCAAGGTTAGATTATCAATAACTTTCGTTCTATAAGTGTCAATCTTTATTTTCATTGTTCACTCATTCGATCTTCATGCGTCTTTACTTATTGTTGTGTTTTGGCTAGGGTTCCGCTGGTAACTTGATGACGGAGATGATCGGGGGTTGTCGGCTCTGCGTCCTGCAGTTCTCTTGGTTATGCTGTAATGGAATTGAGGTTTATGGTTAGTTATAAATATATTTTTTTCATTTTTCCATCTTGAGTTTTAGGTTAGGGTTTGTTTTATTTTTGGGCTTTTATATGATTTTCAGGTCGATTGTTTGGTGACTTGCTATTGTTGTTTGCTGTTGTTTGTTAATTAGGCTGCTGACATCACCGACCGACTCCAACGACTTCGAAAGGTTGTAGGACTATGAGGACCAACTAAAAGATTTGGACGACAAATATCAGGTGTTTGGTTTCATTTTTTTATGTTTTACTTATTTAAATATTATGAAATTTGTGAAATAAGGTAAAAATGACTATTCTAATAGTTCATGATTTCATCCCTGTTGAAATAAGGTAAAAATGACCATTCTAATACGTCAAGTATCTTATGGTTGGATGGTTGAATTAGTTTTATTTTGGGCATTTTTTGATGATTTCATCCATTTCTTTAAATAGTTCATGATTGAAGATGCAGTTGAACCTATCTTTTGAGTGAAATGAATGTTGATTTATCAGATGATGCAGTTGAAGGTATCTTAAATAAGGTAATAATGCATTACATTCCTGTTGAAAAACAGAGTCGATAAATTTAGGGAAAATGAGGTTGAAAGATGATAAGCCAACAGTGGACGATATCATTCTACAGGTTCGATAAATTCAGGTGTATTCTCAAATAATGCTTCCTAGATGCTTCCAAACAAGCAGCACTTTGGACATTTGTCGGCCTTCAAACATCTATTATCTATTATCTAATATCTATTATAGATAATAGATGTTTGAAGGCCGACAAATGTCCAAAGTGCTGCTTGTTTGGAAGCATCTAGGAAGCATTATTTGAGAATACACCTGAATTTATCGAACCTGTAGAATGATATCGTCCACTGTTGGCTTATCATCTTTCAACCTCATTTTCCCTAAATTTATCGACTCTGTTTTTCAACAGGGATGTATTGCAATCATTCCTCTCAGTTAAATAGACTGACACTTGCTTCCTTTCAAAGGGTTATGGAGTGGTTATAACAGCTGATCATGCTAAGGACTGTTATAATTAACCACTGCTCCTTATAAAGACTGATGGACTTAAAGACTGATGATGCCTATCCACTGTTGAAGACAAAGCCCTGTTAAAGACAAGCACTTATGTACCTAGAGCTTGATTAACCAAAGGAAAACCACTGTTCAGTAGCAGTAGTGGTTCAGCATCTACAGCGGATTCAACTTTAGTATTTATGTATCAGTGTTTCTTATGTAACAGTGTTTAGTATAGCAGTGGTTCGCTAGAATTTATCTCTCGAGACAAACCCTTTACAAACCCAATGACGAACCACTGCCCAACAACAACAGTGGATCAGCATCAACAGCAGATATTCTACCTTTGTTTATGTTAACAGTGTTTATATGTAACAATATTTATCACATCAGTGTTTTATACTCTGTTAGATTGTTAGATGTCATATCACTGAGGTGTTTATATGTAACAGTATTTATCACATCACCTCATTGGTTTGATCTGTATTTTAAATAGAACAGTGGTTTGATCTTTATACTACTAAATAAAAATGAAGTACACTTTGATGATTATTAAGCTCCTCATTTTGATTGTTTGGATATAGTATTCTTGAAATTGGTCTTTTTTTGCAAACAGATGTTTATGGGCAAACTTCTTTTTAAACTCAAACATTTGTTTAAGCGCAAACATCTGTTTATGTCCAAACATCTGTTTAAGGTCAAATATCTGTTTAACTCCAAACAACTGATATAGAAGGTCAAATATCTGTTTAAGGTCAAACATCTTTAAAATAGTTAAAAATGATAGTTTTCATTAATCCTTAAAAGTCTGTTCAACCACTGTTTAGGTTCAAACATCTGATTGTTAAATATTATCCACTGTTGAAAGACAACCTCTGTTTCTTCATTCTTTATGTTGACCACTGACTGACCAAACATCAGTGTTTCAATCACTGTTGGCTATCCACTGATAGTTAAAAAAATAGTCACTGCTCACATTTTTATTGTTGACATCCACTGATATTGACCATCATTGGTTTTCCTAAAAAAAATCCACTGCTCACATTTTTATTGTTGATGTGGTTAATAATTATAGAATGAAATTATCAAATGAAAACTAGAATTACAATTAAATTACCATTTAACCTAATCGTTACATTCCAATGAGATAAGAGTTCCTCCAATATTGTTTTGGTGATAAAAATTAAAGTTAAAATAAAAAAAAATAACTGTTGATGACATTTTGTTGCATATCAAATCAGCAATTAATGTTAATTTCTTGAGCTTTGGACATTGAAAATATGCAAAATGGGAATTTCAAATTGACGGTTATTTTCTCTTAAATAAAGTTAAAATAAAAATTAGAAATGTCATGATGACAATTGCTTTCAAATCAAATCAGTAATTACTGACAATATCCATAACTTTTGAAATTCAAAATATGCAAAATGGTAATTTAAAATTGACATTATCTCTCTTTTTTTTTTCCTAAAAACGCAATATAGATTCATAAGATTAAAATTTATTCATTTATTCATGACCTTAAAATTCCAGTTATTACATAAATAACATACTGAACAACTAAACTTTTAAATCTAACAATAACCATAAGAATTAAGAAATGTCAACTTCAACTCCATCGATTGCTGAACGTCTCGATGTATGTCCTTCAGCATCGCCATGAACTCCACGTCTCTATCACCGCACTCTATATTGCTGACAACACAAAGCTCACGAACTGAAGTTGAAGGCATTCGCATAAGATTTCTGGAAACCTGCCAATCCATCAAAACATCTCTTCAGCTCTTGAAGAGTAGTCCTATCTTCATACACCTGTTCCTCTTTATGCTTGACAAAACGCTGCTTTAAATCATCTGATTTTACAGTAGTGAATGACGCCATATCAATAAACTATATTACTCGACTTTCCTGAAAGTATGATATCTTCGTAGGAAATCGTGATGAAAAACAGGTGAAGTGGTCATGAGTTTATATACTTAATCAATCAAAACGTGTAGATTTAATATAAACATATTAATGTATATTTCAAAGCAGTAGTCTTTTAATGCAAAAACGTTTTCAAATCTCAACTTTTATGGGAAAACTTTAAAATTAAATACCAAGAAACCCAAGGGACAAAATTTCGAAGTTCAAAGAACAAAAGCAGATTATCATAATTACAATTAACCTCTTCGTTTACCATGTAGACGCGTTTTTAAACTCTATAAAAGATCGATAATTACTTTTGATTCAAAATATCAACAAACTGTCCTACAAATCACTGTCTGTGAAAGATTGTTCCACATCAGAAAATTCAACAAAAATCTACATGGAAAGTTATTGTAGAGGGATGTCTGTATTGGAAAGTTATTGTATAAGAATGTCTATTTTTGTAATTTTCGTTGAATTGGTGTGAATTCTTTAATACTACAAGGGAAATGTGATATTTGAGTTTGTGTTTTACAGTTTATAGCAGAGTTAAGATTATTAGGTGTGTTAATGTTTGCAGTTATATAAGAAATTTTATGTATTTGTGAATTTGGTAAGTAACTGATTTGACTTTGAAAGTCAAAGGTGAAAGAAACATGGTTGACTTGATTGTTGGCATTGTTTGTTAATCCTGATTTGCAGTAAAATACACCTTGAGCTTTTTTTTAGCCGTTTAATATGTTATCCTTTTAGTGAATATTTTCTTTTTGAGTTGTCCCATCTAAGATAAAACACACGATTAAATCATATGGTCAAATTGTTAAGGGTCTTGATGATTTAAGATGCTAATTGTGTGCCGTCTATTAGCTAATTATTTGTAATTTATGTTAATAGTGTTTATATGTTAACATATGTTGACCAAAAGTCAAACAGATGTTGGCGAATAGTGAAACAGATGTTGACCTTAAGCAGATGTTTGGTTTCAGGCCAAATATCTCTTTATGGGCAAACATCTGTTTAACTTCAAACATTTGTTTAAGGCCAAACATATCTTTATTGCCAAACATCTGTTTATGGCCAAACATCTGTTTAAGTCCAAACATCTGTTTAAGTCCAAACAACTGATATAGAACGCCAAACATTTGTTTAAGCCCCAACATCTGTTTAAGTCAACAGATGTTTAAACATCTGTTCAAAACACTGTTCAATCTAACATGGGTTTCCATCCAACTGTTGACTAAAAGTCAAACAGATTTTCAAACCACTGATTGACTTATTCAAATTTTTGTTGAATACTAAATGAGACGTTGACGAAAAACTAAATGGGATGATCCGACCCGGTTACATGGGATATTTTTAAACTTCTAACTTTTTAAATATCCTTACAAAATCTCGGTTCATTTCTCTCTCCACGTTTCTTTCTACACTTTCTCCAAGAAACTCTGTCATCTTCTTCGATTTCTTCCGATCTTCATCAATATCATCTTGTATAATAATAAAGGTATTGTTAAATAATCTGATTTGTTTTGTATTTTTTTCATGTTTATTCTTTTAGTTTTGAATTCCATAGCCGATTATGGTTCTTGCTATTTTAATGAAGAAGTTGTAATCGACGGTGGTGTATTCATGTATCTCCCTATTTTTTTTTCAATCCATTGTTGGTTATGATTGCGTTTATTCTTGCGGCTTATACTGGAACAATTTCTGATAGTCCTAATTTTTTTTGTATATCTGATTACTATGTAGTTATTATGCATGTTATGACAGACATATATGATTCTAAAAAAAGTGATCTGCATTTCGTGTATCTACTATTTGTCTTATCCATTGTTGATTTTATTGGATTTCACTTTGCTCATGTATTTATCTAATTCTTATTTATGATATAAAATTTCGATCTTTACTGTTGTATTCTCATTTGTATTTTTAAAGTTATTTATAAAGTTGTTGATGTGATTCTGATGTATGATATAAAATTTCAATCTTTACTAATGTATTGTCACGTTTATTTGTAAAGTTGTTTATAAAGTTGTTCATGTAACGATGTTATTCTGAAGTATAATATAAATTTCTGATTTTAACTGATGTATTCTCATGTGTGTTTGAAAAGTTGAACTTATTTTGATTAGTAGTTGGTATACTGTTTTTAAGTTTTTGTTTGGAATAGACACAAGTCACTATCCTGTTTTTCTATACAATTTATTCAGCTGATGATCCTCCATGTCTATTTGTGATACTTAATTGGAAAAGTAGGTTTTAAGTTTTAATTATATGATTTGCTGTAAAAAATATATATATTTCGATATGATAAGAAATTACATGTATTCTCACCTTTTCGATGTTGCCTATTGTTATTTTGATATATATTAGTTGTATCATATTTTATTTAGATGTATTGCATACCTTAATGGATTGTATTCATTTGTTTATTAATGTTATTGATTTTGATTCTATATGATTGATACTGTTACAGTTTTACGTGAAGACATGAAAAGGAAATGTTTGGTAAGTAATTTTATCCGATCTTAGTTTAACACTTAATTTTAATTTTTTGGTATGATATTTAGCAATAAAAGTGTTTCTTTTATTTATGCTTAGATTTTGCCAAAACAGTATCAAAATTGGATTCAACAGTTTAATTATCCAATTGGAAATACAAAGATCCGGACCATAACTGGAAATGTTTTTAAAGTCAAGATCTATCCTCTAAGCAATGGCAGATATTATTTCTATAATGGTTGGTGTCAGTTGGTAGACAGTTTGAAAATACCTTCAGATTCATGGTTGATATTTCATTAGGAAGAAGCATTAGAAAGTTTCAGAATATTGTATTTTTATCAAGACATTGCTCTTGCTCCTTGTGAAGAGTTTTACTACAAACCATCTGGTAACGAAGATTATGTGGTATGTAACTTCGAATATTATTCATCATGTAATTTTTTTGGAGATACAGTTGTTTAGTTGTTGTTTTTTATTTGTTTACTTAATTTTCTGATATATTTTTACTAATGTACTATATAATGTGTTTTATTCTGATTGTAGAGTTTTAATCGTTCTTTTGTTCATCACAAGATGTTAAACACTATTCCTTCATATCTGGTTCTTATTAAAGGATCCGAAAACCAGAACTGGCCTGTAGGGGTGGAAGATATCAACAATGAACTTTACATAATTACCGGATGGAAGGAGATAAAGGATGAGTTGTCATTAACTGTTGATCATCTCATTGTCTTTGAGATGATAGATCTTCAGACTTTTCATATCACGGTTTTCAATTGTGCTACCTGTGATTTAGTGTTTCCACCGGAGGTTTGTGCTGTTGTTAAAGAAAAGGTGATAGAAGAGATTGTCTTGAGTTCAGATACTGAAGCTGTACAGGACATCGATAATGTCAATGAAGGTGGTGTGGTTGTTGTGAATGAAGATAATCAGATCGTACCTATTTCTTTCCGTGTGGACGGTCATTTTGCAAGTTTGTGATGATGAGTTTACTAATATATAATACTTTAGTCAGATTTTAAACATGTGTTAATTCTTTGTTTATTGAATTGTTCGTTGTTTGTTACAGCGCCTTTTTAAAAAACAGGCTGAAGATCTTGGACTAAATCGTAAGATGGGTTTGAAGATTGTGGACGTGGCAAGTGATGTTTGGAATATTCAAGCTGCTATAGGTTCATCTCGAGGTCAACCAAGATATTATCTGCAAGGAATGAGAAAGTTTGTGAGAGATAAAGGCATGGCTCCAGGTGAAGCATTTACACATAACTTTGTGAAAGGTAAAAAGCTTTTAATGTTCGGATGAATGTTCGTGGGTTGAAGAAGGCAAATGCAGAAGGATACATTGAACCAAGTTTTTGGGTTGTAGTTGTTTACTTTTCGAAACTGATACTAGACTTGTTTGTTTAGTTTTGAAGTTGTGATTCTAAAACTATATATGTACATGTAAATTATTAGGTCCATGTCTAACGGAAACAATGTGGAGATGTGAACTAAAGACAGTATACTCCGTTTGACTTTTGGTCAACATCTGATTGACTTTTGGTCAACATCTCATTTAGTATTCAACAGACGTTTGAATAACTGAAACAGTGGTTTTAACATCTGTTTGACTTTAGGTCAACAGTTCATGGAAACCCATGTTAGGTTGAACAGTATTTTGAAGAGGAAAACAGTCCTAAAATATAAGAAGACAGTGGATCTGGTTGAATATCTGTTTCACTTTTGGTCAACAACTGTTTGACTTTTGGTCAACATCTGTTTGCTCGATCACATTGGGTGTTAAAGTATAGTTCTTTAAGTCATTGTTTTGTTTTCTTGAATTCTATATAATTTTGTTAAGAAGTACAAGAACAAACATTTTTACAAAATCCCAAATCACCCGATCATGTAAGTGCATTGAAGTAAAATTGGAAATGATGTTATTCATGTGGTCCTGTTGTGCTTTTGTTTGACCTATAATATGGGTTTATGATCTAATCCGGTGATGTGAAGACATTGTTGTTGAATCCAATGAGATGCTTGATGTAATGAGGTTGTATTAATAGCAAGTAATAATTGATATAACTAAGTTTCCCGAGCCAGGGAAGCAATCCCGGGTAAAAACCTGGTGTAGACATATAAGAAAGATTCTAAAATTTTAAATTATACCTTTTATTTTTGAGTCTTACATACTTTTTTTTCAAAAACCGAAATACCGAACCGAACCGGTGTAAAAACCAAAAAAACCGAAACCGAACGGTTTTCAAAAACCGAAAACCGATACTTCGGTTTCGGTTTTGATTTTTCCCAAAAACCGAACCGAACGAACCGTGCACACCCCTAGACTAATATGAAAAGATACATAAAAATAAGCATGAAAACGTATTATATTTGTCTGACTCGTTTCCGAACAAAACTTATGTAAAACGTAGACAACTAAAAACGTAGTATTATATTTGACCAAAAAATTATGTCCAAACGTAAACCAACTTAAATTTATATTGACACGTACACAAAATAAGCAAGTAAGAAAACTTTGTTTTTTAAGGACCATCAGAAAACGTACATAAAAATAAGCATGAAACGTGTTATATTGAACCCGGCTCGTTTTTGGGAAAAAAATAAGTCGATACATAAACCAACTTGAATTTATACTGATACGTACATAAAGATAAGTACGTAAGAAAATAGTGTTTTTATAAGTAAAAAAGGAAAGTACGATGGGTAAACTTTAATCTTTAGAAACGCATTGAGATCAAAATGACATTTTACAGAAATTTTAGAAACTTGAGGGGGGTGTGTGTCATTATTGAAAGTTGAGGGCCCAAATCCGGTGGGAGAATTGCTAACCAAATTTGGTTTTTAGTATTATTTTAGGACTCGAGCGTTGCGGGGATTGCCAAACCAAACAAAAAAAATAGATGTAAAATTGTTGAATTACGCACACTGATTGTGGGGTGTTATCTCACGAATTTAGACCGAAACGTATAAGATTATCGTGGAAAATAATAACGAAGTCGAAACGATAACAAAACCCATGTATAAAAATGAGCGTCCATTTTCATTGCACTTTGACACCCAACTGTTAATGTCTTTTTAAAAACCATGTTGTAAAGACCTGCACGAAATTGTCCTAAAACACTCTGTAAGTGAAAACCCGGACCCCTAAAACCCTAAACTTCATGAAAAATCAAGAAAATCCAATTTTATTAAGCTGTCGCGGGCCGCGAAAGATTCAAGGGAAGTCTACGCGGGGCGCGACAGCCAGGCAATTCTCCGGATAAGCTTTAGGGCCACGTGTCACACATGTGGCAGACCTATGGGGTGACACGGCAGCCCTAGCCGTAGCTAGGGTGGCCCTCGCGGGGCGCGTAAGCCGGCCTTAAGGCCTTCGCGGGCCGCGACGAACTCAAAATTCAGCTATATAACGAGCGTTGCATGGCCTTTCTTCTGTGTTCGAAAATTTCTTTCAAAAACGTAAACTTCTGCTTAAAATCATGTGTTCAAGGGTCGAGACGCTGCTATGATAACGGGGTAATAACTCGATCATTGCTACGATACAAAGTCCGATAGATTGAAACCGATCCGATGGATGTTTAAGTGCTGCCTGAATTCAGGCTATACTTTGTCATTCGTCGTGAGGGTTTTGATTTCGTGAGATTATCGCAAAACCCTAGTTTCGTTGGCATTATTTAACTAGGTTACCAGGCTTAATCAATAGGCAAACTCTGCTCGTCTAAACTTGCAATGTGAGTCATTCTCTTTTTATCAAATTTGATTTGCAAAACCCTAAATGTTTTCCAGTTGTACTTTGCAGTGATTAAGTCTTTGCTAATCTTAGGTTACTGGCAGTAAGTGGGGTATTGTGCACATTACTGTTGTTTCTATCACTTTAGGTGGGCGAGCCTAATTAGTGATATACATCACTATTGGGTGACAGGACCCAATAGTGGTATGATCGCAGTCATAGATCCGGTCGAGTGACAACTGAACCAGCTAATTATAAGATAGGGGCAAATGTGAAAACTCTTAATGCTATAAATTGTAACAATGTGTCATTTTGTGCAAATTGAATGACTCTCCAGTATTTCCCCGCTGATAAAATCTTTTTAAACATGTTTCAGGTGATTTACTGTGAACAAGGGAAAGTGCCTTGTAGCACTACCAGCTTGAATGAAGTGGCTCAGTAAATAAATAAACATGTTTTTTTGTAATCATGGGGATTTCCCAGTGAAATTCCTTTATTGTAAATTACGGGGTTTGTCCCGAAACTTGAAATAAAATAATTGGGTATTTTCAGTTTAAATGATCCTGTTAAAATTTCCGCTGCCAAATTAAATACCAATACCACGGGTTTCTGTCCCGCGGCGTTCGAACCGGGAAACTGGGTCGGGGGTCGTGACACATGTGAAAGAACAGTCATTCCCTTTTACAATTGCACTATGCCACCTAGTGGTTTTATAATTATAACACTTTGAAACTCCTTTCAAAATCTAAATGTTTCATCCAATTTAAACAACTCAAACTAACCTCACAACAGTTTGACTCTAATCAATAAAACAAATTTAACTAATCTAACAATGGTTTGACTTTATTAAGTCAAACCTATCAAAGCATTAGAAATCAAACCAGACTTAAGCTTTGATTTAATTAGTCAAAGCCAATGAACCACTTTAATTAATGATACGACTTTAATCAAACGAAGATGGTGAACCCCACAATGGTTTTACTTTATTAAATCAAACCTAATCAAAGCATTAGTAGAAATCTCACCAAACTTAAGCTTTGACTTTAATTAGCCATAGCTAATGAACCAAGAGTGTGACTTTAAACAATGCTATGACTTTAATTAAACGAAGATTGAGAACATAATGAACCAAGACTGTGAACCTAATGAATCAAGACTGTGAATTAATCACCAAATTCTTTGACTTTAATCAAGACTGTGACCAAATGCTTTGACCTAAGCAATATATGATAAAATAGCAATGCTTAGACAGTAATCAAACCAAGATTGTGAATCTAAAGAACAAGCAATGACACATTACTATGAACCTAATGAACAAACAATAAACATAAGACTGTGAACAAACAATGACTATAAACAAATGCAATGTGACTTTGACCAGATGCAATAGCCTAAATTGCAACCTATGAATGCAAATCAATCAACAAAACAAAAGCAAAGATATCTGAATGCAATCTGGACTAGATATGTATGAAATTTGTGACCAAATGCAATCTGGATTGGATCTCTATGCAATTTGTGACCAATTGTTACTATAAACAAACGTGACCAGATGTAGTATGCAATCTGTGAACCCTAGCCTAATGCACAAACAATGGACTAACAAATCATCAAACTTGCACTCTGTGAACCTGACCAACTGTATTGCAATCAAACCTAATGCACAAGTGAACCCATGACAATACATCATACCATGAACTAACAAATCATCAATCATTAATCCTGACCAACTATATTGCAATATGTGAACCCATATCACACCCCAATCGATGGCGGACACATCGGAGTGAGACGAAATAGATTGCTCAAGACATCATAACACTAATATTTGTGACAAGTATTTAAATAATAAATTTCATTCCATTTCTAAAGAGTCAATTACAAGGATTTGAAACAAATACAACAACATGAATAATGAAATACAATACAATAAGAGTAAAAAATTTAAAGTGTGTATCTAAGCATCCTACGAGATTCCATGCATCACCAACATCATTGTTAAACCTGCAACATGTTTTAAAAGTGTAGTTCAATACAACAAGTATTGGCGAGTATACAAGTTTGGTACGTAGTATTTAAGCATAAAAATGATAAGGAACAATCCACATGGCAAACCTAGTTATCAAGATTAACATATAATCTGGCATGCGATTTACAAGTCAACCCTCTGTTACGCAAGTAGCAAAATGCATGAATGATATCTTAACATGACCTCAAGAATACGGGCGGTGCGTTACTCCTATAGCGTTATACATGTTAAGTGGAGTCTCATACGAAGCTAATGATAAGTTCATCACATAAGAATCACCCAGAAAACACGAATCAAGCATAACAAATAGTAAGCATGTATTGGAATGTTTGTTTATGTATTTGCATAAGAATATGTATTCTAAGTGTGTTTTGTATATAAAAACATGTTACACCCAAAGTATGAAAACGGTAAAATGGGTCAAGTATACTCACATTAGTTGCGTATGAGAATTCCTTGAATTATCGCACGAGTAAAGATTGGGAATTCAAGAGAACGAACGAGAGCGGTTACCCTATGAAATACGTGAACGTCTTAGTTACTTATAAGTTAAATAAATAAATTATTTAGATAATTTATCAAAACATTAACCTTTAATGTTAAAAAGGATTTTAATGGATTGTTAATTATTTTAGGAGTCTATTATGAAAAGAAAAAGGAATCTTTGTTTTATATACTAACTGAGTTAGTCTAATCACTGTTACAAGAAACACAAAAAGGGAACCGCGATATGCAAGGGGCCGGGTTTGAGCCCGAGACCCTTGTGCCTAAGGCAACAACAACGACCACTAGAGTGCTGCTGATGATTGTAATGAATTCTGATTAAAAAAAAACATTTGAACATTATGTCGCGGGTTCACCTCCTTCATTATTAAAAAACGACCGAACTGTTATATATTTTCTTTTTGTTTCAACATGGTAGTTCGTCAAGCATTTTTTTTTAAGTTTTGCATTCTTATACTATTCAAATAAAATTCCATCTTCTTCATAATAAAGCCATTCGAAATACCACTGTTACATGTAAAAGTGACGCTAGATAAGTAATGTATACAAAACCCCACGTACCGTCAGTAATTTAAGATAACAAAGACTTAATCACTGTAAATATAACGGAAAACGTTTAGGGTTTTGGAAAGCATTTTGATAAAATTAGAATGACTCACCTTGTTAGCATATAGTCTTGATTAAACAAGCCTCCTGATTCTAAGTCTTCTGATAGCTAAGCATTTAGTTTTATAGTTCTGAATCTTCTGATGATTAAACATCTCATTTGATTGTAAGTTTATGGATCAGAGTTTTCTGTTAGTTAAACATCTAGTTTAACAGAGTGGAATACGTTTTAGTGTAAAACCATATCAAACCTAACAATGGTCACCAGATTGGAACCATAACGAAATTCAACAAAGTATAGTCTTATTCAAACAACACTTTAGCATTCGTTAGATGGCTCCCGGATTGATCAGACAGAATATCGTATTGGTGATTATTGGTTAGAACACCAACGTATAGAGAGAAGAAGAAAAGAAATGAGCAAGGAAGAATGAAGTTTTAGCTTCCTATTTATAGGTAAGGCAAATTCCTTCCTTAGCTAGGAAGTTTTCTTAATCATTAAGTTTCCTTAACCATTAAGTTTCCTTAACCATTAAGTTTCCTTAACCATTAATTTACTTAACCATTAAGTTTACTTAACCATTAAGTTTTCTGGTTTCGCAGCTCCCTGGTTATGAATTCTAATTTCTAGATACACTGGAACTCATATTAGCGTATTAATTCATTTCAACTTTAACGATAATCACGAGATCGAAACCCTTACAACGAATGACAAAGTATAGCCAGATATTGGCAGCACTTAAACATCCATTGAATCGGTTTTAATCGATCGGATATAGTACCGTAGCAGTGATCGAGTTATTACCCTGATATTGCAGCAGAGTTTCGAGACTTTGATTGTAAATTTGAAAGAAACAGAGAAACGACCAACGAAAAGAACGAAATTTTTCATCGTAATGTGAAATCTGATAAAGTCCCACACCCCTGGCTTTATAGCCAGTTTTGATCTCTCCCGCGTGTCGCGCACGGCTCCGCCGTCCCTGGCGCGTGTCGCGGGGATAGTCAGCCTGGCTTCGACTGCCATGTGCCCCACGTAGCCTTGACACGTGGCGCAGTGTCGTGACACGTGTCCTCGGCCGCCTTTTTTGACCAATCACGCGTTTTCTCGATTTACGTGCCAATACTTATCACGTATGCTCGGGTCTTGATTCCATTTGATTTGGTTTTAAATTTCGAATCTAATGAAGGTTACTTTTGTGTGGTTTAGTTCATTAATCGTCAGGTTTTCAAGTTTCGTTGCGCACACTTCTGGTATTGATTACAGGTTGTTTGTCGAGAATATTTTTGAGGGTTGTTACAGACTCTTTGACGAGGGTCCACTAGAATTCGAACTTGAAATTCTCCATCAAGGTGAGGATATCACTCCTAACTTGATGGCGAATTTCATGTAAAAAGTATACATGGATTGAGAGTCGTTCACCAAATTGTGGGTTTCACGCCTATTTTGGTAAAGTTGTCTCGTTTGTGTATTACGAGTGGTTTCGAGTTTAGAATAAACGAGTAAAATGTTTTAAGAAAGACATATGTTCGAAATAATAATAATAACAAGTATGAGCACATAAGGCATTTCAAGAAATTAACACGTAAGAGGCATTTCAAGTAATTAGCATATGAATCAAGTATGGTCGAATTTGGTACTTAACTATAGACTAGGTCAAAAGCATGGCAATTTTCCTAATTCCTTATAGTTATGGCTTTGATACCAATCTGTCACACCCCAACAGGTTGCGGAAACATCAGTGTGAGACGAAATAGATTGCTCGAGACATCATAACACTAATATTTGTGACAAGTATTTAAATAATAAATTTCATTCCATTTCTAAAGAGTCAATTACAAGGATTTGAAACAAATACAACAACATGAATAATGAAATACAATACAATAAGAGTACAAATTTTAAAGTGTGTATCTAAGCATCCTACTAGATTCCATGCATCACCAACATCATCGTTAAACCTGCAACATGTTTTAAAAGCGTAGTTCAATACAACAAGTATTGGCGAGTATACAAGTTTGGTACGTAGTATTTAAGCATAAAAATGATAAGGAACTGCGATTTACAAGTCAACCCTCTGTTACGCAAGTAGCAAAGTGCATGAATGATATCTTAACTTGACCTCAAGAATACGGGCGGTGCGTTACTCCTATAGCGTTATACATGTTAAGTGCAGGCTCGTACGAAGCTAATGACAAGTTCATCACATAGGAATCACCCAGAAAACACGAATCAAGCATAACAAATAGTAAGCATGTATTGGATTGTTTGTTTATGTATTTGCATAAGAATATGTATTCTAAGTGTGTTTTGTATATATAAACATGTTACACCCAAAGTGTGAAAACGGTAAAATGGGTCAAGTATACTCACATTGGTTGCGTATGAGAATTCCTTGAATTATCGCACGAGTAAAGATTGGGAATTCAAGAGAACGAACGAGAGCGGTTACCCTATGAAATACGTGAACGTCTTAGTTACTTATAAGTTAAATAAATAAATTATTTAGATAATTTATCCAAACATTAACCTTTAATGTTAAAAAGGATTTTAATGGATTGTTAATTATTTTAGGAGTCTATTATGAAAAGAAAAAGGAATCTTTGTTTTATATACTAATTGAGTTAGTCTAATCACTGTTACAAGAAACACAAAAAGGGAACCGCGATATGCAAGGGGCCGGGTTTGAGCCCGAGACCCTTGTGCCTAAGGCAACAACAACGACCACTAGAGTGCTGCTGATGATTGTAATGAATTCTGATTAAAAAAAAACATTTGAACATTATGTCGCGGGTTCACCTCCTTCATTATAAAAAAACGACCGAACTGTTATATATTTTCTTTTTGTTTCAACATGGTAGTTCGTCAAGCATTTTTTTTAAGTTTTGCATTCTTATACTATTCAAATAAAATTCCATCTTCTTCATAATAAAGCCATTCGAAATACCACTGTTACATGTAAAAGATTACAATTGTTTTGTAAATTTTTAGTATTGTTTTGAGCACCATTCAAGTGTTCATCTTCTTCTTTAAAGAGAACCCAGCGAACCAAAAGAACCCACCCAAACATTTAACATTTCTGTTCATTATTTTCATAGCAATGAAACAACGAAACCGTGAAATGAATTGACAAAAAAAAAGATGTATACCAACAATAGGTGATAAGGCGAGTTCTGGGTTAGTTTCCGACGACTTCGGGATGCTCAGGTGAGTTCCACGTGATCCGGGCGGCGTTCCGTTCGCAACGTAATGAGTCGAAGACTCCGGTGGCGGCGTCTTCTTGTCTCCGGCGAGTCGTGGTGCGTGAAGGTGGTTCGGAGGGTGTTACGGGGTGTCGAAATGTGTTGTGGTGGTTAGGGTGTCGAAGCAGAATAAGTTATGGTATATATAGATGGTTACGAGAAAGTATGGAGTCATGTTCTTGGGTTAAGTTCATGATTGATATTAAAACAGCAACACCGAAATTATCTCGTAATCCCGATCAATCAGCGTGACAAAGGAAGGAAAGAATAGGCTGTACGCGGCTGTGTTTGGGCGGCAATTTTAATGCTCAAAAGATTTAATTGTTTCATTCACATTCTTCCTCGTTGTTTTATTTAAAAAAAAACAACCCAAGTTTCAACTAAACTCCCAAATGGTCCCTCCACTATTCAACTAGCTAGAATCTTATTTAACCTTCAAAACTAACTTGGTTAGTATGAAATTGATAAATTTTTAATTGAACTATTAATTAAATTAATTAAACAAGTAAATAAGCGAATAACTAAATAAAAAATAATAATTCCTTCAATGATTATTTATTGCGCGCAGAATTCTGAGGTTTCAAAGGTTAGTATTCGGATTTTCAAAACGGGTCGGATTTTGGAAACCCATTTTGACGGATGTTACAACCCATGCCACGTGAATAAACAATGCACTAACAAATCATATGTGACTAACAAATAATCAAACTGACACAATGCATTACTAACCAACCTTGTCCATTTCATCAAACCTACCATGTTCATTTCATCAAACCTACATTGTTCATTTCATCAAACCTGCACTATGACCAACTTACACGAGATGCACACCAAATCATTAACCCAACACTGTACTATGACCATGATCAAACCTACGTTGTGACCAACTATAACGCATAATGCATATAAACAAAATGGGGTCTGCATTTATGTAAGCAAATAGACCTACTCATCTCAAGAACCATTCAATCTAAATACATATCAAGTTAATACCATAGTTATACATATCTAAAAGTTAAGTTAGTATAAAAAATAACCATAAAAAAATTACACATACCTGAACCATAATTACTGAGTTAACCAAAATAACCATTCAATAATTACACATAATCAAAAGAACCAAACTAGTATTATACTAGTCTTGGTGAAGGCGGGTGGTGATGGCATTGCTCTGTTGTGGTGATGGTAGACCGAAGAAGGGGGTGATAACATTGTTGCTATATGGTGATGGGGGTGGTGATTGTTGGGGTGATGCAGGGAACACCACAACCACGTTGAAGGCGAAGTCGTTCAACCATCGCAGAACCACCGTCACCTGAACCACAGTGCGGTGGTTTATGGGTCGTTGTGACCCTCACTCCAGCTAAAATCAGATACACAAGTACATTAAGGACTTAATTTGAAGCGAATACATTCAAGTGATCTTGGATAAACAAGTACATTAAAGTGAAATGAAGATGAAAATCATACCATGAACTAATTCGTTGCACTATACTCTTTAATTAAAGTTTAGGGTTGTATGGTAACTTTATTAAAGTCATGGGTTATGAAACGTAAGTAAATTAAAGGAAAAAAATTAATTAACCTTGAAGGCGCATAAGTGTAAAATAGACACTAAAAGACAAAAAAATCACTATTGCTAAGCACCCTTAAATGTTAACGAAACCTTAGATTATGGGGTGTGGAGGAGGGTAGTTCTCAAAGGATGATCCGCCACGTAGTCGTCCACGTAAGCGGGTGTGGGATGAGCCTAAAGAGGGTGGACCTAGGGTGTGGGGATGACCCTCAATATTTATTACTATATTATAATGCATGAGGGGAGTGGTATTTTAAGATACCCAAAAAATAAGATATTTCTTCCCTCTTAATTTATAAATACACCCCTAAAATGAAGGTAAATTGATCTTTTAAACAATAATTATATTTTAGTCCCCCATCTTATTACACTTAAATCCCTAACTTTTAACATAATTATGGGTAATCAGTTACATTTTTCTCTCTCTGCACAACAAACTTATAATTCTTTTACGTATTCTTGTCATATCTAATAAACTATAATGTTTAAAAAAAAAAATCCAAAAGTACCATGATGACCTACTCATTTTTGTCGACGTTTCGATAGTTGTCTTGGTCAGTATTGACGTGTCGATTAAAAGGTACATGTAGATGATGTCTTGGTGTACAAGTGATTAAAGCCCAACGTACTTAGTCATTATCCCATAATATTTAATAGCTACAAAATGTCAAGTGATTAAACCCTCAACATTAACAAAAGGGTTTTTTTTACATATTTCCCCCTCCTAAGAGGGCTTATTACATATTTCCCCAAACAAAAAATTCAATTACATATTTCCCCTTCCTAACCTATATATATTACTTATTTCCCCTTCCTAACCCATGTATATTACATATTTCCCCTCTTCATTAAAATTACCCTTAGAGAATTACTATTTTACCCTTAATAAACTTATTAAATGAAAATATACATATTTCCCCACTCTAATATCATCAATAACATATATTCCCCGATTCATATAGTATTTCCCCAATTCTACTTTCTACTCTTCTTAAACAATATCATAATACTCGTAATAAAAAACACACGACTAGAGCTGAACCAAGTGATAATACTCGTTATCATTACAATTACACTTAGTCAAATATCAAAATCTCTTACTATGAAAATCATGACTAGAACTAAACCAAGTGATAAATGTCAAAGGGATAAACATCTAAATGATGAAGTTCACGATATGTTTTTTTGGAGGCGATCTTGTTTGCAGCTTCTGTAGAGTGATATACATCCCAGAAGAAATATTTATTCCTATCTGGGCATGGAAGTTCAAACAGTAAACATGTAAGAGCACCATTGTTCAACCTAGTTCCATAACACGCCCGATCCACCACCCTACAAAACGAGTTGAAATTTGATAAAAAGAAATAATGTGATTTATTCCACAAATATGATATACAAGGTGTAAACTAGTGATTTTCCATATCATCCATATTTTCATCTCCCATCATGATCAGTAATCTGCAACAACATATTTTACAGAACAATTTGTAATCTGCAACAATAACATAATCTAGGAACACTATCTGCAACAACATATCATTCATATATTCATCCCCTAACAACTCTTTCTAATCTGTAACAATATGATAATCTACAAATACTATTTGTGAAGAAGTTGACCTAAACAGAGACTGCATATTGTCGATTGGTACCTGAATCAAACAGATAAACGTTGTCGTGAAATAGAATTGAATCGACATACCTGAACAAAAACAACGTAGGGTTTACTGTCGTGTAGGGTTTGGCGTCCCGTGTAGGATTCAGCGAATACCAGGGAGAGATGATAGAGGGATTCAATTTGGGGAAGGAGAAGCAGGAAGTGATGGTCGTGGGAATGGGAAGAAGGGCAGAGTGTGTAAGACCCGCTTTTACAACATAACAAATTGACAACCCAAAAGACACCAAAGACTTAAATCTTTCTTGGAACGCTCATTCTTTTCACATTTTGAAAGTAAAGATACTATTTACATTGATGTGTGAATCTAACAAAATTTGGGCATGACTCGTCCATACGACGAGCGTATCCCTGTTTCAACCAACAATGTTACAGTTAAGACTACGACCCGTTCAAAAGACTCGACTAAAAACCATAACAACATGTTTAAAAGTTTAGCTACTAACAAGCTTGTTCCTAACAAAGTATTTTTGACCCATAGCTTTAAGACAAAATAGCGGAAGCGCAAAATGGTCATAATAAGTGTGTGCATCGCTCCAAGTCGCCCAGGTTGAGGATTTACCTACATCATCATATAAATGAATTTTGTTAGTTACATTAGTTCATAACTAATAGTCCAACTGAACCGATTCATTCATTCATTTCATACATACACATTACTTCCCGATAAAACGGGTCAAACATACCATCTCGTAATTGAGATAAAGCATTCCATTACTTAATCCGTCATAACGGACAGTTGTAAGCATACATAATCATCCATCCGGAATGTCTATACAAACCGAATACATTCATTATATCATCATTTCATTCATCTCCATTAATCCGTTCATAACGGATTTCATTTCATACTTTACCTTTTGTAATAACATACTTTATCTCGGTTTGTTCAAAACAAGCCGACTATACTACTATCCATTCATGAACTTTCATTCCCCATAACCCGTTTGCACGAGTTGGGCTGTCTACTTCATTTTTACACTAATCATAGTAAGGCCCAACTTTTAAACGAAACATAAAACAATTAAATAATTTATGTCGGGATACAACATACCTCAATCTTGTGTGTTTTCCTTTTTCCTAGCACTTGAACTTTCTTCCTTCACGCCTACAATTAACATATTCATTCTACCATTTAGTCCATCCGAACATCATTTCATTAATTACATAATCTATCATAAAGCAACTTTATCAGAATTTCCGGATTTCACATGTATATATTCTCTTAAGCATTTCATCGAACACTTGGCGGGTTTCGCATTAGCAGGACACTAAACACGATTATTCTAAGACATAATTTAACTAGTTCCCTTAGGAAATTCATCAACAATCAAACAAGTTCATATGATCCTTTTTATTCTTTTTCAATTCATTTAGTGTCCATGTATCCCAAACAAGATCAACCACCAAGAATTCAAGGTTATGCATGATTACCTCAAATTTTAATCATCCTACATTTATATGAACTTCATATCAAATGGGTTTATATTAAAATCTTTCAATTGACCTAAAATCAAACATAATTCCTGTTCTAGAGAGTAATCCTAACTCAAATTTTACACAATCAGTTTCATAAACTCAAGATTGGGTTGAGACCCGCTTCCTACACATCATGATTTCAAGAAATTGAACTTACCACTTCAATATCGAGTTTGGATGGGTGTAGATTCGAGTTCATGCAGTTGATTATCTTCAAATCTCCTATCCAATTGATTGAATTTAGTAAACAAGGGTTTCACCCTTGTTTCCCCCTGCTTGTTCGACCCCAGACACGCACAGATGTGTGTGTTTTGGGTTTCCATCTTCTAATACCCCTATTTTAGTATCATCCACATCTAGCCCTTCTAGTTTTTACATTTCTTTTAATTAGGCCCCTTTTCCATCACTTAACTAATATTTACAACACATTTTCCTTTTTAACTAACTAAGTTAAGTTTTTAATATTTTAACTTATTTTCATGATAAACATTTTTTTTTTGGTGTTACAAGTCTATCCCCCTTAAAAGAGGTTTCGTCCCCGAAACCTTTCTCATTCCAGCTAGACCAATTCTACTCTTACTTTTTTTTTTCATCTATTCATTCACGATGCTTACTACAACCTAGATGCATTCGGGATCTTGGCAAAAGTTTCATTTATGCACAAACATATTTGTACGCATTGTCCCTCCGTTCTTAAATTAAGTAAATTACTTTCATAATCGCATATAAGTCAGAATCTGATCCAGAGTTCTTATTAGTGTCGTTTTCACCTTAAAATGCTAGTTCCTAGCATACATCATCACTAGCGGTTCGTTCATTGAAATTTATTTCAAATGTATACTATTGGTCGTACGAGCCGATGTTTACGGCTTGTTTCTATCTTTCTAATTCAGCATAACATATTCATACATTTGCTAACAAAAATAAATCGATTTATTTCATTCCACTCGCGTATCATACACGATATAATTCATTATTGTAACCATGAGAAAACCTTATCATCCCATTACTAACGTTCTTCTAATTACTTTCTTATTCATATGAGGGCTTAGCATATCATTATACGCATACTATAAACATTTAACGACTTAGTAGTATTAAAACAAAGCTACCCTTTTCCTAATTACTTTTTCATGCTTACTATGAGCATAAAGCATCGTTCTACGGTTACTACTGTTACTTGAACTAATTACAACTTTGAGTTTAGCCTCAAATTTAATCCTTCGCAACACTTTATTATTAGCTCTTTGCATGAACTACTTATTATACTAACCTCGACTTTATTGCATAAATCAGTTATCCGTGTGCCGGATCGATCCGCTTCTTTATATGTACCTTCCGTACCAGAATTGGTCTCATTCATTCATGAAATATGCTCCCACTCGTGAGCATCCTTCCACTAGCTTTATTACTATCATCTCACTAAGAATTCCATCATATTTATCTATAAATAAATAGTTAACACATAACCTTTCATAATTGCGTCATTTCGCCAACTTTCGCAGTTTGACCTTTCAAGGTCAGACTAACACCCCTTACTTATTGTGGTCGTATCATGGTACACGTTCGTACTTTATACTTGCATACTTGCAAGGACTTCATTCACTTCGTTTGACTTTTCTGAAGTCTAATTATAAATACATTCTTACTTATGTGAATCAGTTATCCTATTCTGACACGTCATTCTCTAGTTGAGCCCTAAGCTCCTATTAAAAATATAATCTTTTATACATACCTGGCGCGGGTCAAATCCCTTGACTCGTTACTCATACTTTGCGACGGTTAATACTTTCCAAACTGCGACAATGCATGCCCATACATTATGCTCACCTACAAGTAACAAACTTGACAGACTGAACATTAAATACCGGGTTCAAATGGCGATCGCCATTGACCCGTATGACTCATTTGAGTTTCGTTTTTAGTTTTTATTCTTATTTGTTTAATCCGTCTTCACTTACGGATTTGAACTTTTAATTTATTACCTTTCATTCTTACTGGTTTGATCCGTGCTTGCTTACGGATCCAACCTTTCATTCCTTACGTGGTTGAATCCATTTCTCAGATTCAAACATTTTCATCCGTACCTTTCGTTCTTCTGTCGTATCATTTACCATGTCATTTCTTATGATATGTTTTCGTATTAATCTTCTACATTCAACATCAAGTGTTGGGTCCTAGCACTTAATTCCATGTCCTAATTCATGTAGCGCGTCTCAACGCGACACTCTACATCCTATTTCTAGTGGTGTTCCCACCCTTCTTTCTTAAGTTTGTTTTACATTCAATCGTAAGCTTAAACTTTTCATTCTTATCTTTCTTCCTTATATTGATCCGATCCTTTAAGAATCGTTAGACCCCTTTTTACTAGCTTGACCGGACATAAGTGAGATATACCGATCCACTTAATTTTTCACACAAATTTCAACTGATTCAGGATACGAATTAGATGTTTTAAGAACTTAAACTCATTCATGTGTCCCACCTCTTGAATATACTCCCATATCCAGATCCCAATATTCAGTCTTACAGGTGAGTATACCTAGATGATATCTGTAAGGGGTTAGATGCGAAACCGTGAGAGCTCAGGTCAGAACTTCCGTTCAGCAGAGAGATGACGGTTCGACTTTCGGTGTGTCCCCTTTAGAGGATCTTTTCTTCAACAGCAATGATTATCAATTTTATTGTTTCATCATTTTTGCTGAGGGCGACGCTGTATTTCAAGCAATGCGAAAAGTATTATGCGGGGACTAGGCCATTGCTTCCGCATTATCAGAAGTCCCGGAATAATACCCCAGATATCACTGAGTATAAAGACCTAGTATCTCAGAAAGAGTGACCTATCAAACGAGATTTCAGGGGTTACCTATATATCCAAGTAGTGTTCCCCACGAAATAAGCAAGTTTGAATTTAGGTTTATATCCCGAAAAAGCCTACTAAATTTGTAAAAATCTACCGACACATCCACGGTGAGATCGTTTAACACATTTTAACTTTCCAATTCTTTAGCGTACTGTAACTGTCTACTGATGTACTATCATTTCCTCTTTTTACGCAAAAACTCAAATTTTTAATTTTATCATGTTTTTGGCTTTTTCAAATTTTCTAAAGTTTTTGGATTTTCTGACAATTTTTCTCCCCCTAAAATGCAAAATCATTTAAAGAAAATTTGACAACCAATACTGATAGCGTTGTCTCGCCATCCATTTTCTGCTTACTGTGCTCTGTTTTGCAGAAAATCTAATATAAAGTACCAACAATTACCCCCATGATTTACAACCCATTGATTTTCGACAGTTTGAAAACCGTTTTTCAATCTTGTGAAAATAATCATGTTTGTTCAGCCGTGAGGGTTTCGGCATATTCAAGCAACATTTTTTTTATGTATAAAAAACAATCAAACTAAACTCCCTGTTTCAACCAACACAGGGTCCAGCAACCTCTTCCTCCTCTCCATGTGCCAGGCTGCTCCAATTTTCATTCTCACAATCTTTGGTTTTGTTGAGCACCTGCACATTCAAAATATTCAATTACTTGAACAATTTAGCCCAGGTCTGTTGGACCTTAGGCATTTCAACACAATATGTGTCATGCAGTTTCGGAAAATCTTTATCATCAAAAACTTTTTCAACTTTAACTTCATCTTTCTCATCTTTTACCGAAATCACTTGTTTCTTAACACTCCATGTTTGACCTTTTGGAGTACCTCTTTTGTAAAAATGTGATTCTTTTTGAACATTTTGTTTTTGAACAACAACTTTTGGTTTCCAAAACTCTTGGGGTTTTGTCATATCAACAGATGTTTTCCAACTTTGTGTTGTTCTAACTCTGGGTGTGTGAGAATTCCAGGTCTGTCTTGAACCAAACTTACTCGAGTCTGATTTCCAATTTTGATTCGAAGCAAACTTGTTTGTGTTATACCTCCAAGTTTATTTTGAATCAAATCTGGTTGACCTTTGTTTCATATTCTCATATTTCTTTTTCTCAACATTTTCAAGCTTCTTTTTGTCAACATCCACAGGTTTCAGATTCGGACACTTTCGTGCAAGATGTCCTAATTGATCACACTTAAAACTTGTTCTTTTTGAAACATCTTTAACCTGTGGTTGTTGCCTTTTCTTTTGAGCACAAAACTCTTCATTAGACTGTTGTCTAAATTTGAGTTTTTCCTCTTCTTCAAAACTTTTTCCTTGAACAAAACTCATCTTTGCCTGAGAATTTGGCATTTCATTTCTTTTCCAACTTTGTTTCTTCTTATAACCCAACCCAGCCTTCATGTTTTTCTTTTTAAAACCAGGTTTGTTATAAAAAGTTTTCTTGTTTTTCCTAGCAAATTTTGAAATTTATGACTTTTCAATCTCAACCATCTTAAAAACTTTATCAATTTTCTCTGAAATCACATTCTGAATCGGGAATACAATGTCTAAGAATAGTTTGTCCGATCCAATCATGGTATATACCAATCCTTTTGAATCATCATTCACAACTTTCTCAGATTTTATGTTTTTCAGATACTCATCATGAAAATTATCTTCATTTTCATCCTGTGATTCAGACTTACCTTTTGTAGACTCATCTTTCAGAACGCTTTCAACAACCTTACTTACCACCTCTGAATCATTAGCTTCATCAGATTTGGAGTAAGTCACATCGATACTTTCAGGTAATTGGTCAACTATGTTCAAACCTTTTGCCACCTTTTCCTCATCATAAAAAGTATAATTGTTTCTCAATGGTGGTGGTACCTGATGAAATTCTGAACCAATACCTTTTTTATTCTTGTCAGTATCTTTGTCATCTGGTGTGATGTTGAAAATGCGTTCGAGAATGTACGAAGAGTTATGATAACTTTGAAGTTTGGTAACAACCTTTTCTTTTTCAGCCAGAACTTGTTTGAGATTAGCAACTTCATCAACATACTTGTTTAATTCAATTTGTTTTTCTTTAAACTTTCTCTCATACAGTTCTTTAGTTATTAAAGTTTCAGACAATCTTTGGTCAAAACATTTGACTTGGCTCTTCAAAGTATCATAAGCTTCTTGTACTCTCTGACTCGACCTCTTCAAAACATCATACTCTTTTTGAAAATCTTGAAACTTATTTTCTTTTTCAACACAACCAACACATTTTGCTGTACACATTTGTCTATACATATCATTATCATTTTCAAGGTCTTGACACTTCTGTGTCAGCTTTTCAACCTTTAGTTTCAAAATTTCTTCTTTTTCAATCATTTCTTTACATTTTATTTTGAAAACATTTTCAAGTTTGTTTGTTTCAATATCTTTTGTTTTGATTATCTCATCCTTTTCAATACAGGCTTTGCACATTTCTATGCAATTCCTGCACTTGTTTTCATTGTTATCAATGATTTCAACATTCGATAGATCAGAAAATTCATTTACCTCAGTTTCTTTCAGCACCGGTTCTTCTGTCTTATCTTCCTCTTTGTTCTCTTCTTCTTCAATCTTCTGCACTTCTTCAGCAGCAAGCTTTGCAGTAATCTTCACTTCTTCTACCATCTTTTTCAACTCTTTTTCTTTTCTCTTCTTCATTTCTACCACCTTTGGTAGACTTGCTTCACAAATTTCTTTTATTTTGTTCAACAAATCCGGCAAATATTCTTTATCAGATAACCTTTTTGTGTGCCGTTCAAAAAAAAAAAAGATAACCTTTTTGTGTTGAAAGTAGCCTGACTTGGAAACAAATTTGTTACAACTTCAAAATCCACCTTTGATGGGTCAACAACTGGATTACCCCGTGGATCCATGTAACATTCCAATTCGTCATTCCATCTTTTGGCTCTCTGGGCTTCTTTGAATGGTTCTCTGAATTTTTCAATTTCCCATATCGCATAATCTCTTCTCCACCATAGATCAGAATCAACATTAGCCACAAATGCATATCCAACAACATCTTCTTCAGGGAGAACTTGACTCTAGTCATAACCTTCATCGTCATGAATAACTGCAAGAGCTCTTGATTTTTCTTCAACCTGCTTCATTCTGGGAGGTTCAGACTTGTTCTGATGATAGATTGCTTTCTTGTAGTAATCTTCCTTGAACGGATTAGCAGTATCATC
Organism: Helianthus tuberosus; assembly: GCA_030545235.1. Classification (NCBI taxonomy): domain Eukaryota; kingdom Viridiplantae; phylum Streptophyta; class Magnoliopsida; order Asterales; family Asteraceae; genus Helianthus; species Helianthus tuberosus. The sequence goes on along the minus strand of CM060367.1, from coordinate 207,775,310 downwards.
AGCATAAGCATTTCTGCACTCACGTTTAAAATGACCTTTCTGTTTACATTTAAAGCATGTCACTTTGGATTTGTCAAATCCTAACTTGGTAGAAGGTCCACCAATAGACTGCCTTCCGGTAATTTCCATAAAAAGTTGTGCCCTCCTCACTGCACTAGCCATACACCACCTTATGTCGATCAATTCCATATCCTCAGGATCTATTTTATCGTAGTCTTCCTTCGTCAAGTTGGTGTTGCCTATCTTGCCTGCTACAAGACTCTCATACGACTCTAACACAGAAGCTAAGAAAACCATCTGTTGTTTTGCAGACTCCTCATTGAAATTTTGAGTATTCTTCAAATCTACTGCAATGTTGCATTGGAATACATTCTTTGATGCAGATTGGCTCGATGTTGTTGAAAAAGATCCACTGTGAAAACCACTGTGAGGACTTTCATTGTTTACAGAATTTGAACTTTCTGCAAAAAATGCTGTTCTTGGAGACCCAGCTTGTGGTACATTTCCTCTGTAGTACAGCTCCACATTCTGCTGATGAGCTGAGTTGTTGACTTTGGATTTCTTTATCTCCAACTCGTGACTCTCTAATCTTTCAATCAACAAATCAATTGTATGATCCTCAGATTTGATAGTATTCTTCAACATCAAAGCATAGTATTGCCAATCCATCTCATCTGGCAACGAGTCAAACAATTTATCAACCAGCTCCTCTTGAGTGTATGTGATTTTGTGTCTGGCCAACTCCATCTTTAGATGCCCAAATCTTTCGATCATTTTACAAACAGATTCATTTTTCATACAACCAAATAAATCAAACTCTTTACGTAACAGTTTCTTTTTGTTTTTCATAATCTCAGAAGTACCTACACATTTTCTCTCTAAAGCTTCCCATAAACTCTTCGATGTTTTCTCGTTTTCAAGTAGCGAAATAATATCTTCTCTCACTGACTGTTTTATCAATGTAATCATTTTGCATTCAGCTACAACATTTTTTACATCTATTTCTGTGAACTCTTTTTCATCTACTAACCCTCCTCCTTCTTTTACTGGTTTTGTATATCCGTATTTTAGTTTTAACAAACTTTCAGGAGCAAAAGCTTTTACCCAACCCTCAAATCGGTTTTTCCACCAGTTATAATCTTCATTAGCTTCGGTGGTTTCTGTTGGCTTCCATACATATTCTCATACTTCAAGTTCTCTGAAATTTCTTTCGAATATTCTCTTGTTTCAGATCTTCTTTCGGATGATTCTGAAATAAAGGCATTGTAGAATGTGTTGTAAAATTCTTCACCGTTGCTCGACATCTTTAATCACCTGGAGACAAACAAACAAACAAAATCAGTTTCAACAATATCAAATAATCTGAAACAGACTGACACTCGGTTGACGTGAAATGAACTTGATACGAAAAAGTCCACTTTCAATCGAAATAAGGATCTCAAGCGGAATCACTTTGGATGACACTACAAGCGAAATCACTTATATAACACTTTCAAGCGAGATCAGATGATGATTTCAAGCGGAATACTACTTAAAGCGAAATCAGATATATTTTTTCAAGCGAAATATCAGATTCAAGCGAGACCAGGTACTAAATTCAAGCGAAATAGCGACTTGAAGCGAAACCAGCTAAACTTTTCAAGCGAAATACCACTGTTCGTTCAAGCGAAATCTCATTTTTGGTCCAATTTTGTCATATTTACTTCGAATTTTGATCTGAAACTCTCAAGGGTTTGTTAAAACACTGTTTCGCACGTTCTGTGAAAAATTCAATCCATTTTGTCCATAAAATCTTGTCCAATTTGAAAAGGAAGGTGTAGAAGTTAGAAAACTGATGCAATCGAGCTAAACTCTTCTTCCTGTGCTCTGATACCACTTGTAGGATCATTGTTTGACCCAAACGAGTCGTTCAGAAGAGCTTTCTATCCGAATCAAAGGCGGAATCAGTGAAACGGACACTCGATTCAATTTAAATGTCTCTTATATTGATATGATACTGATTTACAACCTGGAGACGATCCGGCAGAGCTTCGCTACTCAGATCCGAAAGTTACAAATGAATAACCAAGTGCACCTATATATACTAGAGGGGGTTTCGCTTGAAATGGACATGGACGCTTCAAGCGAAATCAGTTAAGTTGATTTCGCTTGAACCTGTCACTTGACACAAGCGAACTCACCACCTATTTCCTCAAAATCTGTTTCTCGCACCTCGAACACTGGTTATCCTATCCAATCCTATTACATGACTTGATACAAGACGAAGTCAATAGACATAGTGCACTAACACTACATTCATATGAACTTCATATCAAATGGGTTTATATTAAAATCTTTCAATTGACCTAAAATCAAACATGATTCATGTTCTAGAGAGTAATCCTAACTCAAATTTTACACAATCAGTTTCATAAACTCAAGATTGGGTTGAGACCCCCTTCCTACACATCATGATTTCAAGAAATTGAACTTACCACTTCAATATCGAGTTTGGATGGGTGTAGATTCGAGTTCATGCAGTTGATTATCTTCAAATCTCCTATCCAATTGATTGAATTTAGTAAACAAGGGTTTCACCCTTGTTTCCCCCTGCTTGTTCGACCCCAGACACGCACAGATGTGTGTGTTTTGGGTTTCCATCTTCTAATACCCCTATTTTAGTATCATCCACATCTAGCCCTTCTAGTTTTTACATTTCTTTTAATTAGGCCCCTTTTCCATCACTTAACTAATATTTACAACACATTTTCCTTTTTAACTAACTAAGTTAAGTTTTTAATATTTTAACTTATTTTCATGATAAACATTTTTTTGGGGTGTTACAGAGTGTGTCTGGTTGTTTGCAGCGTCGTGGGGAAGACTATCCGTACTGATTGTATATATTAGAAATAGGGCAAGGTTAATTAGGTAATTTTAGATAAAAGGGGGAAATATGTAATTGATTATGTGGGTTGGGTAAATATGTAATAAGGGCACTTAGGAAGGGGAGAATATGTAAAAATCCCATAACAAAATTATAGATGAGTTAGTAGTTACACTTTATCCCCTTATAAAAAACTAACCCCCGTCCCAGTTTTTAAACGCTCATAACTTTTTGGTACGTTAATATTTTTTAAAATTACACCATATAATCGAGTATTTATTCTCTTTAATTTGAGTACAGTTTGCTGTAGTTTTTTTAATTAAAAAAGTTGATATGTTATGTGATTAACCATGTCTAAGGGTGAGTAATAACTGAACCGTTAACCAAAACCGAACAAAAATCAACCAAAAATTGAGTTAACCGAAAACTTATTAACCGAAACCCAAATTACCCAAAAAATGGTTATCGATTTTTTGTACCCTCATTTAACTGAACCCAAGCATTCATATTTTCATAGGTTTCTAGCTTTTATATCTTTAGTTTATATACTTCATCTTTATATCCTCATTTCATGTATTTATACCTAAATTTCATGTATTTCTAATTAAAAGTTTTAGCCTAAGTTTGGTTTTGGCTATTAACCGAAATTAAATGAATCAAACCAAAAACCGTCAATCTAATTGAATAAACCAAACCGAGTAACTGAAAATAAATTGGTTAATAAAATAGACTAATCGATGACCTCGATTTCGGTTGAGGATAATAATCTTACTAACTGAACAATGCACACCGTGGCAATGTCTGTGTTTCCCGCCGCATCGCGCGCCCCTATCGGTTATTAACCAAAACCAGCTATCGGTGAGCACTAACTAAATCGTTAACCTAAACCAAACCGAAAATAGACAAAACTGAATCGAAATCAACAAAAAACTGAATTAATTAAAAAACTGAAAACCGAAGTAACTAAAAACTGGTTATCAATTCTTTTTGTACTCTCATTTAACCAATATGAGCTAAACCGAACCGAATCATTCATATATTCATATATTTCTAGCTTTTATACCTCCGGTTCATATATGTAACACCCATACTTTAAATACGATTTTTAAACAAAATTTAATGCGGAAACTTAGGCCCCAATTTTTGTGTTCTTATTTTATAAAAGCGTCATGTTTATCAACACTACAATCTTGGTTTCAACATCGAAATACCAATGTAAGTTGATACACTTTTAAAATATTAATTATAGAGTCAACAAATAACTAATTTGATATGTGACTCATATACAAAAGAAAGATGATCCGTCTACACATATGTGTACGTGTTTCGTCTGTCCCTCGTCTTGAGCGTTTGATCGTCATTCTTCATCTTATCTGTGCTTTACCTAAGGCAACATAACACTTTATATTAGTGATACTGTTGCCTAAAACTAGATATATAAGTATCGAATAAGAAAACAATCTAAAACTATCATAAATCATAAAATTAAGCTAGCCCTGGCATAACATAAGCTGACCCAACGTAGAGTTTGGACGCACGTCAAGCGTAGAACAGAAGGTTTGGGGCGTAGCCCTGCACATGGCACATGGCACGCTGAGTGAGCATCGGGTACGCCCCCTACAGTACCAACTTCTCATCTTTTTTTTTCTTTTCCTTTTTTTTTTAACTTGAACGACTCGTTTCAGTCCCGTGAAACTTGCTGAATATTTAACCTTAACATTGCAACCATGTAAGTTATTAGAAAGAGAGAAGTGGCCCGACCCGAGTGTCTTGATGGCGACGATGAAGACGGGGACGCCCCTAGGGGGCGGTGTGCAGGCACGACGCCGCACCAAACCAACCCTAGGCCGTCCCCCACATCGGTTAGCCTTATGTAATAAACTTTGTGTAACACTAAACACATCGTATGTTTCATGTGTTACAAAAGACATGAAAATTATATATATAAAAAAAAAACTCTCGGCGCTTTTTTGTTTTTTTTTGGCCCAGAACCAATGTTTTGAATATATACCTGATAAATAAGTAATTGATTGCGTCAGGGTTATAATTTATAAGTATGAAAGCCTCAATTTTTTTCTAGCTTCTTTTATTTCACCTTTCATATTTATTTATGGTAATTTAATAATATTGTATACCTAAAGTTTCATTACTAACTATTTTATATATTTTTATACAATCTGTGTAATACACGAGTTTCTAACCTTATATTATATTAAAAATCTAAAAAAAATATGAACCGATTATTCATAGTTTCTTTAAAAATAATTTGTTAATAGAATTTCATATATTACCTATAACTACAAACTTCATGTGGGGGAATAGTGCCAGGTAGCTGCCTGGCACTCCCCCATTGGACCAACTTATTTTTAAATAAATTTAATTCACAGTTTAAAATTACGCTTTCGTCCTTTATTTAAAATTACGTTTTTGCCCCCACCTCAAAATAAAATTATAATCTTGCCCCCATTGGACCAACTTATTTTTAAATAAATTTTATTCACAGTTTAAAATTACGCTTTCGTCCTTTATTTAAAATTACGTTTTTGCCCCCAGCTCAAAATAAAATTATAATCTTGCCCCTAGCTCAAAATTACACTTTTGCCCTCGGTTCAAAACCTCACTTTTACTTTTGTTCCCAGTTTAAAATTACGGTTTCGCCCTTCGTTTAAAATTACGTTTTTGCCCCCGTTCAAAATTTGTCTGGCATTTCCCTATCGGACCAGCCCAGTTTTAATTTAATTTTATTCCCGGTTTAAAATTATTCTTTCGGCCTTTGTTTAAAATTATGATTTTGCCCCCAGCTAAAAATAAATTATAATTTTGCCGCTAGCTTAAAATTAATCTTCAGCCCTCGGTTCAAAAACTCACTTTTGATTTTGTTCCCAGTTTTAAATTACGGTTTTGCCCCAGCAAAAATAAAATGTTGTTTTTTCCTCTAGCTCAAAATTACGATTCTGCCCTCAGCTCAAAATTACGTTTTTGCCCACCGTTCAAAATGAAAATATCTTTTCCCCTAGCTAAAAATTATGATTTTGCTCTCAGTTTAAAATTATGATTTCGCCTCTGGTTCAAAATATACTTACGATTTTGCCCTCTGTATAGACATAAATGTCATGAGAGAGAAGCCCAAATTTACGGTCATATCATCGTTTTTTTTTCATAGCAAAATTATAGTACTCTTTTTGTAATTGATTGAGAATTATTCGGCTATCGCCCCGCAACGCGGGCGGTGCATCTACTAGTTTTCAACTACTACAAAGAGAAGTTGATGACGTCATTATTTAATAGTTCAGCCATTCAATTGGCCAAAAAGGGCGGTAGGCTCAACAGTGCCAGGCAGCTGCCTGGCACTCCCCTATTGGCCCAACAAATTTACGATTTTCTCCTGCTTTAAATTTACGCTTTTGCCATCGGTTCAAATTTATGTTTTCGCCCCCACTTAAAAATAAATTTGCGATTTTACCCTCAGCTAAATATTTCGATTTTGCCCCCGGTTAAAAATTACGATTTTGACCCGTTTCAATTTACAGTTTTGCCATTAGTTTTTTCCCCTTAAAATTACGATTTTGCCATCAGGTCAAAGTTATGTTTTTGCCCACGCTAAAAAATAAATTTACGCTTTTCCTCCTGGCTAAAAATTCTAATTTTGCCCTCGGCTCAAATTTACGATTTTGCCCCGTATAAATTTATACTTTCGCCATTAGTTTTTTTTTCTCACAGCCAGGTTACGATTTTGCCCTCAACTTAAATTAACATTTTGCCTTCCTGGTGACATTACAAGTTTGCCCCCAGTGAAAAATCACAGTCGTGCCGGCAACTTCCTGGCACTCGCCCTGTTGGTCCATTTAGTTTACGATTTATCCTTGAATTAAAATTATGATTTGGCCCTCAGTTAGAAATTACGTTTTTCCCGTCGTTTTAGTTTTTTTTACCAAAACTATAAAGGTTTTTTGTTTTAATTGGTTTACTCGATTTTATTTTTTTTCGTGTCAAGGAGTTGCCTAACACTGGCTCATTAGTTCTGAAAAATTACAGTTTTGCCCTGAGCTCAAAATTACGGTCTTATCAGCGTTTTTGTTTTTTTTTTTCCTAGCAAAATTATAGTGGTCTTTTTTTAATTGGTTGAAAATTATTCGGCCACCGCCCCGCAACGCGGGCGGGGCATCTACTAGTTTCCTATATCTACAAAACACATGAGCGTGAACAGTGGCAGGGAATAGTGTTTCCCTGCCATTGGTTCAAATTGGTGGCGACCAATTCTTATTTGACCAACCAGTTTATTATTTTATATCTACATTTAAATTACGGTTTTGCCCCCAATTAAAAATTTACGCTTTCGCCCCAATTTCAAATTGTAATTACCCCATTTGCCCCTAGCTCAAATTTACGTTTATGCCCTTGGTTAAAAAATAACGACTTTACCGTCAGCCAAAATTACGTTTTCGCCCCAATTAAAAATAACAATATGTTTTCCCCCAGCTAAAATTTACGATTTTACACCAGCTTAGTATTTTATACCCACTTTAAAATTACGGTTTTGCCCCCCATTTTAAAATTATGTTTTTGCCCCCAGTTCTAACTAAAAAAAATATGCTTTCGCCCCCAGTTCAAAATTACGATTTTCCCCTCGGTTCAAAATTACGCTTTTACCCTCAATTCAAAAATATGCTTTTCCCACAGTTCAAAATAAAATTATGATTTTTCCCTACCTAAAAATTAAGATTTTATCCTCGCTCAAATTACGGTCTTTTCATCGTTTTAGTTTTTCTTTCTACCAATAGTATAGTACTGTGTTTTTAATTGGCTGAGAATTATTCGACGATCGCCCCGCAACGCGGGCGGGACATTTAACTAGTTAACTACATATACATTTTCAAATTTAGGGAACAGTGACAGGCAGCTTGCCTGACACTTCCTTATTAGACCAACCTATTTTTAACTTAATTTTATTCTCAGCTTAAAATTACGCTTTCGTCATTCGTTTAAAATTATGTTTTTGCCCCTAATCCAAAATATATTTATTATTTTGCCCTGGTTTAGAATTACGCTTTTGTCCTCGGTTCAAAAACTCATTTCTACTTTTACTCCCAATTTAAATTTACGGTTTCGTCCTCCGTCTAAAATTACGCTTCTGCCCACAGTTCAAAATAAAAATATGTTTTTGCCCCTAGCTCAAAATTACGATTTTACCCTCAGCTCAGAATTACGTTTTTGCCCACAGTTCAAAATAAAATTATGTTTTCCCCATAGCTCAAAATTATGATTTTGCCCTCAGTTTAAAAATATGATTTCGCCCCCAGTTCAAAATATAATTACGATTTTGCCCCCTGTTCAAAATTATGATTTTGCTCCATTTTCAAAAATTACGATTTCTCCCCCAGTTAAAAATTATGATCTTGCCATCGTTTTGATTTTTTTTTTCTTTTGTAAAACTATAGTATTGTTTTATTTTGCTTGGTTGACTCAATGCAACTTTTATTGTGTCAAGCAGTTGTCTAACACTCGCTCATTGGTCCTGACAAATTAGTATTTTACCCGCAGCTCAAAATTACAGACCTGTTATTGTTTTAATTTTTTTAGCAAAACTATGGTAGTGTTTTCGTTTAATTGGTTGTCTCGATGTATTTTTTTAGAACGTGTTATAAGTAGTATGTACATGTAACCTAAATACATGCATACATGTTATGAAACTAAGAAATATTTGATTTAACGCCCTGCAACGTGGGCGGGCATAGGTGTAATTTTTATTCGTCCAGGCATGCTTGGTACATGCTCATTTGTCCTGAAAAATTACAATTTTGCTCCCAGTTTAAAATTATAGTCTTTCCATCGTTTTAGTTTTTTTAGTAAAAGTATGGTAGTGTTTTTGTTCTAATTGGTTGACTCGATGTAATTTTTTTTTTTGAGATCGTGTTATGAGTAGTATGTACAAGTAACTGAAATACATACATGTTATGATAGAGAAATATTCGGCTTATTGCCCCGCAATGCGGGAGGGTCAAAAACTAGTATAATAACAAAAGATGAATGCTCTTGTGAACAGTACATCAACTGGACAGATTTAACCTGTTATTTACGGTACTGCCACCATCCTGTATTATTCGAAAAAGAGACTGATGAGAGTACAAGGAGGGAGGAAGCCCACCGTCTGCGACGGTGATTTCGCTTGATGAACGGTCGTTACTGGGTGTCTTTGGGCGGTGGCCTCCTCTCTCCATCTCTTCGCTTCTCTGTTTTCTCTTTAGATTTTTTGCCCTAATTTCAGACGAGAGAAAGAGAGACGTGAGAGCAGGGGAGACGTCGTGCACCAGTGGCGGAGCGCGGTGGCTGGCCACCGCAGAAGGCGGTCGGCATTTGACCCTTTCGTTACCGGTCGTCCATGAAACCGACTTTTCTTGACGATGAGGACTACCACAATCACGGTTGCGGATGAGCGAAAGAGAACAATGTAGCATCGACTAGGTAGGTTATTTCTATATTTTTTTCTGATCTTTTGGTACTGTACACTTTCATTGATGATTGTTTAAGAGAATTGAGTTTCTGAGGTGAAATTTTCATGTGTATATAGAAACCACTGGATTTGACCATTTGTGATTGATGTTTGATGTCTATGTTCTTGATTGAATCTGATCCCAAAATGAATTAATCACAATCATTGTTTGTTTCTCTGAATCCATATTTTGATGAATTTCTCCAAACGTCTTCGTTTTTTAGATGGTTGCTTCAGTTTGGATGGTTTAAGAAGCCTTTGCTTTCTGATGATCCTTAGCTAAAGCTGCAATGGAATCCGAGCTTGGTATGTTCACCAAGGTATCCTCTCTTTTTCCTTTGGTGACCTAAAAAAGGTATATTGATATATCGAGTGGACTCCCCTCTGGATGCAGGAATAGCGACATGGACTAAATGCCCAGTCCAAGCCAGGGAACTTACGCCATCTTAGATTCCTCGCATGAAATTGTTGAACCTGTTATGAAATTGCGGAACATATCCCTCACTAAATTCTTTCAAATATTGCCACAAGACTCTCACTTTGTACAAGTGTACAACTTTGTTCAAATTAAAAGGAAGGGGGAGAGATAGAAAACTCGAGGAATAGAAAGACAGATTGAGAGTGAAAGAGTTAGAGATGGGAGAGAGTGAAAAGGTAGGGGCCGACTATGGTGGTTCTGCGGGCTGCGGCGGCGCCGTGGCAACAACACCACCGTTCAGGCGCGTAGTTTGTACATCCGAGCGGCACACGGTATCCTGCCAGACCATCTGTAGGTTTTTTTAGAGTCCTATTAGTGCCTTCGGTTTTATGCTGAAATGTTCCTAATATTTAATGCAATTCATTGTGCTTAGGTCTTAGCATGTTACATATATTATTAAGAGCCATCTTCATGATCAAACAATAAACCTTCATTACTGAAGTGGGTTTCTTCCTAAAGTGTTATTTTTCTGTTAGTTAAATGCAAGTTCAATTTAACTTGCCTGCAGATTGTAAATACTTGAAACTGTTAGAACTGGTGAAGTTGAAGATTAAATTATGCATGTATTTAAATGTGAGTGATCACTCTGTCTTCACTTTGCTTAGTGTTTTCGAAAATTTTAAGTTAATCCGGATGGTTAAGTGACTCTCTAGCACCTAATATCTAAGTAGGATTAAATAGACACATAAGTTGTTCCTTCCAAGTTTAAACATATAAAGTGTATATATTTTTTTATAATGAGAATGCAAACTTACTACTACATTAAGGGATTATTTTGTTGGATCATAGTAAATGTTTTGTTACTACCACATTAAGGGATTGGTCTGTTGGATCATAGTAAATCTTTTGTTACCGGATAGCTTGCATTGTTTCCCAACGTGGCATTACATACACATTGCAAAACCCGCCTTTCCCAACGTGGCATTACATGCACATTGCAAGACCCGCCGCGAAGCGCGGGTCCATTTACTAGTTACCAAACAATAGATATGGCAAAATTACTTGGTCGAAAAAACTAACTTTAGTGCCGATTGATTGTATGGACTCATATACAATTCTTTATTATACCAAGAATGAATGAATTCATTTAAAAAATAACTTATATACGGTTTCAAAGGTGATTTCTTTTCTCTGTGTTAGTAATTTATTTATGGTATAAGAAGTAATTTTGATGTTGTAAAAACATCTTTCTTTCTTAATAATATAAACCTAAGATACCATTATATTCAAATACTTATTGGTGTTGCATTTATGGAGTCTTAAAACCTGTTTGAACCAAGTTTATCATAGATCTAAAATTGGCATAATAACATGTTTGAATTTATGGCACACCTACCTACCAAATTCATGCATGTTAGTTAGCAGCTAACACTTACCACTTATCACTACTTATGTGAGCGTAACTTCTGTATTTTTTAAAGTGGTTGTAAATGGTTGTGAGTGGAGGAGAAAAAAAAGAGATAAAGTCGTAAATTTGAAGGAGATACTATTCAACTCTATAATTTTTGAGTAAATTACACGTTTTGTCCTTTATGTTTACATCAAATTGCAGACGCTGTCCTTTTGGGCAAAAGTTTACAGGCAGTGTCCTTAACCTTTCAAAATCTTGCACGTTTTGTCCTTTAGGCCAAACCTGGTTAGAAATCTCAGTTAAAAAACTGTCATGTGCAATGCACATGAGGGTAAAATGGTAATCTCCCTCAACCTTACACTTTCCCTTCTTCTTCAATGATTTAAACCTGCAATTTAATTACCTCCAGCAATACCCCTCAACTTCATTTGAGTTTTTGTGATCCACCACATTGGTTTCCACATCCATTACACCATTTTCATCTTCTACATTGTTTTCATGATGAACCCCATTTCCAGCCTCTATTTCTATTAAACTTTTTTTCATAAAAAACACAAATTTAAAAGTCAACTTGCTAACAATACTATTGGATCATAAAGTCTCAAACCACCAAATTATTGCGATTCTGGTTAAACCCACAAAATTTAACACAAATAAACAGAACCCAGATCAGGGTTTTTTTTTTGGGGTAAAGGGTTACCCCGGTGATTCTATATATCAACAAACAATACAAAACAAGTAGTATGGAGCATCAATACTAGTTCAAACATGGGACATCCCCCATGAAAGTACACCAAAATAAATAAACCAACACAAACAACTAGACTAACATCCTATAAAACCTTAATTTTGCGGAAATTTGCGGAATTTTAATGCGGAGTTAACCCAGTGGACTAAAATGACAATGCTTGAAACTATTTGGACTAAAATGGCAACGTTTCAAACCTTTGGACTAAACTGACAAAATGTTCCAAACCACATGAACTAAATGACATTTAACTCTTATCTATATATATAATAAAGCAAACCATTGGGGGACAAATGTCACCCTATGGTTGATGCCAAATAAGCAGCCATGTCATCATACACTTGGCACATCTCATAGTTGAGGATTGAATCTTGCTTCTCATTTACGCTATACTCTCTCTCTCTCCTCTCAAAACCCTAATTCGAACTCTCTCTCTCTTCTCTTCTCTTCTCTGGCGAACATGGTGACTAAACAAGAGCCAATAATTTTGATCAAGAATCAACGGATTTGAAGACAAATCATATACGGTACTCTCTAATTCGAGTATTTCATGATCGATTATAGGTTTTAATTAGATCTAATCTTGCAGAAAATCAAATCCTCGAGATCAAATCGGCGATTTAGTGAAGAGGTATAACCAATCTTCATTAGATAATAGTCTTCATCGACGGTATTCATTCTTGATTCCGATATCCCCATCTTTTACATATGATTTCGTTTTCTTTGATCCGATGTTTCAGATTCAATGGTTTGGTTAGATTGTTTGTTTGTTAGATTATCGTACGCGATTGATGTTATTGTTGTCTACAATTTCTTTTTTAGGGTCTGTAATAGTCGATTTTGATGTTGGACGGCTTTGTTTGAATTTGTGTTTTAGGGTTTAAATTTCTTTGTTCATATATTGTGATTTGTTCATGTTACTGTTGTTCATAGCCGAATAGGGTTTTAAATTCTTTTTTCAGTTTCTTTTTTAGGGTCTGTAATAGTCGATTTCGATTTTGATGTTGGACGGATATATGTTACCGAGTACATTAGGCAGATGTTACTGTTGTTCATAGCAATGAGTTGCTGATGGAGTGTATGTATTGTTGAGTTCTGTTGGTGCTATATTAGGAGTACTAGATTCTGAGGCGGTTATTTGTAACGGTGCTGTTTTGTTTAGTTTGTTGAGATTTAAGTGTGATTATGTATCCGAAAGTCCGTTGAAGCTTTTTGATGGTTTATATTTTGGCAAATCTTATGTTATCATCAGCCGATTTTATTTTATTTATGATCTATGTTTGTTTGTTACTTGATTTCAATATGTAGACTACATTTGTTGTTCCTATCTAGGTTGGGTAGTGCTTTTTGTTGTGTATTTGCTAATTGTTGAGCTAAATGTTTGCTTTTTTATTTAATTTTGATATACAATTTGGGGTTGTATAAGACGACAACTTTAAAGGCGAGATGGTGTACGGATTCGCTGCCCGTGTGTGGAAGAACGACAAAAAATCCTTGGTGAGTATTGATATTATAATCATTTAAAAAAAAGAATTTAAATGTTTTTAATATAAGACTTTGTGATTTCTAATATTATAATTGCATTTAACGATATGTATCTTTTCCGTTGCAGAAACTTCCTGCTGGTTATGGTGATTGGATTAAGACGTTTGCTTATCCAGAGAAGGATGCAGTCATCCGCACCCTCGATGGGAGGATCTTTAAAGTCAAAGTGATGAACCTTGCAGGCGACTACTTTCTTTACAACGGCTGGTTGGATGTCGTCACGTCATTGAAGTTACCAGACAATTCTTGGGTTGTTTTTCAGTATGAAGAGGCTTTATCTTCGTTCCGGCTGTTTCACTTTTATCAAGACATTTCTTTAGCGTCTTCTAACTACTTCTACTACAAACCTGGAAATGATGTAAAGGACCGAGATGACTGCATGGTACTTTAACATATAAATTTTTAAGTTATTTTATGTTTGCATTTATACATTGTTTGTTTTAATTTGTTTTAATTTATACCGAAGATCCTGATATTGTTTTGTACTATGTGTAGTATGTGAACAGGTTGTTTGTTCACCACTCGATGTTGAATACCTGGCCTTCAGATCCTGTTTTGGTTCGTTCTGCTGGAAATCGTAAATGGGTTGTTCGGATGGATGTCTTAGACCATGAGCTTTATATTACCACAGGTTGGAGTAGAATTAAGGAGGAGATGTCGATAACGGCTGATCATTTGTTGGTTTTTGAGATGGTTGATTTTAAGACGTTTGATCTGAGTGTTTTTAGCTGTAAGCCTGCCCTTCTCACTTTCCCACCTGAACTTTCTGTTATAAAAGAAGAACCGACTGATGAGTTAATTGAAGTGTCTGATAATGAGGTTCCTAATCCGGTTGCTGCACCTGTATTTGAACAGAGTTTTGATGACGAAGTACCGGTTACTTTTGTTGTTGACAATCATTATGTAAGTCTCTATTATTTACTTTTTCATATTATTAAATTATTAAAATTTATATTCTGATTTGTAGCGTCTGAAGAAGAAGTGGGCACAAACTCATGGCTTGGATCGAAAGATGGATTTGACCATCAAGGACAGCGCTGGTCGAACTTGGGATGTAGCTATTGTTAAGGAGTTCTCGCAAGGCTGTCCGCGGTTCAATGTCACCGGTATGAGAGAGTTTGTTAGAGACAAACGGTTGGTATTTGGTTCTTCGTTTCAGATGGTATTTGTTAAAAGTAAAGGTATGTTGCTTTATAACTAAGTTGGTGAAGGTACATGGTATGTTTTGGTAGTATTTTTTTGCACATTCTGTTGGTGGTTAGAATACATTTACTGGTATGTTTTTGGTGTGGTCGTTACGTTGAACTGATGTGATGGTAGATGTTGCTGATACTTTTTTTTGGGCCGTTTATATGTGTGGCCGAAGCACTTAGTTTTATAATGCTTATTACTAGACGTTGATGTTACTGTTTTTGCTACCTGTTTGTGCTTAATATTCTATGTTTTTGTGAAATCAAAATTATTTGGAGTTTTATGTGTCTTAGTTTGATAATGAAGAAAAGTATTGATCACATTAAACTCCATTAATGTAATTTGTTTGATTAGTGATAGCAGTATCTTTTTAATAAAATGGTTACCATTACCAATATTTTAAAACTTATAATATAACATTATATAATAAACCGCCACTTTTTCAAAAAATTATCTAAAAATAAAATTTTGTATGATTTTGTTTCCTATTTTAATTTTATAACCGACAATATATATATTTAAAAAAAAATTCGGCCATATTCTATAGATTTACCTCAAATTAATTTGAATTTATGTTGTTTCCTTTTTTACACTCATAGATTTACCATCTTATTTAAGTATATAAACTTAAAAATACTTTCCATTTAAATCAATTTAAAGTTTTTGTAACCTTCATTGAATGTTTAAATATCTACAATTGAAAATTTTGGATTGAATATGCTACTTTTGTATAAATAAAAAAAATTTGGTTATTGAAATTAAAATGTTTGAAATTAAAATATTGATTTTATTAAACTTGTCTTTGAAATTCGAAAATATACATTATTAATAGCTTAAAAAATGAAATAATTAAAATGGTTTGTGATATACATTATAAATAAATATGTATATCAAATTGTTTTTATTTTTATTTTTAATGTTTCAGTTTGTAAATTCTAAAATATTTCTGGCCGTTTTATTTAGTTTTTAATAAAACATCCTTAAGGTTGTTTTATTTAATTTTGGAAAGTAAAAACCGGTTTTCAAACTTTTATATGACAGTTTTTTAAACCATTACAATCATGCCATATTTAATTAATCAATTAAGTTTAATAAAAAAAATTCTAAATTAAGTAAAACCTATTACAAAAAAATCCAAACAACCGTGTCCTAAATTTTAAGTAAATCTTAAATTTTCTTTATTAAAATATCCAATGTAAAGTACACCGATTAATGAATTTTTTACAAATTATAAAATAAACTACAGATTTATTATAAATTCAAGTTATTGGTTGTATTTTCTTAGTCTTTTGGTGACAAACCTTACTTTGTGTTGTTTGCATGCATTGATATAGAGTGTAGTTATTGCATTTTTTGTATTGTGATTGGTTGATTTAAATAAATGATTATTGTTTCATTTTTTTAGGTAAGGGAAGAAAGTATCAAATAATATTTTTGTGATTTTTTAGTTTTTTTAGAAATGTAAATCCATTTCTAAAAATACTAATCTCTTTAATTTCGGTAACAATTTTTTAAAGTAATAAACTTATTTTTCAACTTTACAAAAATAAGTAAACGAGATTTGTATATATATATTTAGTTAATACATTCATTTGATTCAATTACAAATTATTTTCTAACATCAATCATCTCAGTTCGGCTCATATCTCATACAAATGGATGAAAACAATGTTACTTTCTTAAACAATCTTGATTGGATATCCAAGCTGTTTACCATCAAGATCAAGGTGTTAAGACTTTGGATTCGTGTGAATCCAAAGAGAGAAGGAGAAACCCTTGGTATTGAAATGGTGGTCATGGATGAGCAGGTTGGTTTGAATGTCATTTGCTTTTTAAAACGTAGCTTCATTTTTATATTGTTGTTTATACTAACCACTTTTAATTTGTGTTTTTTATTAGGGTACCAGGATGCAGGCAACTGTTTGGAGCAAGTTTATGAAAAAACATGAAGTTTTGCTTAATGAAAACGAGTCTTATTACATTTATAAATCTCAACTTTCTGTCATTAAGTCAAATTTCAAACACTTTGATAACCAACATGTTATTAGCTTAAACTTTGATACATTTGTTAAAAAGTGTGAGAACTTTTATGGAAGTTTATATGGTATTCGGTTAGCATCTTTTGAGTCCATTAAAGCCGGTGAAGTTGATGACAAGTATCGAGTTGGTTTGTACTTCATCATATATAACAACAACATCCTAAATTAAGAAATATATAAATATAGATTCTTTTTTTATTTTATTATTTTTGTGCTGATTACATTTTTTATTAATCAAATTTTTTTTATCAGATTTTATTGGATATGTAGATGAGTGGTCTGAACCAGAGATGACCAAAACGAAGATGGGAAAAGATAGCAAATACATGAACTTGCAATTGCTGGATGAAGAGTCTGTTAATTAAATTCTAATTTAATTTCATTGTAACTTTAGTATTATATGTTTTTTACATGATATCCTCTGATGTGTTTAATTTCTATTTATGTAGGGGTATCAAGTTAAACTGCACTTTATGGGATGAGTACTGCGATGAGATGTTTGGTTACATCCAGAGCCATAAAGAAGAAGTTCATGTTGTTCCGCTTGTGCAGTTTGGTAGTTTCAACAAGTATAAAGGTATTAACAGTTTATAAACTTTGTTAAACTTATATAATTTTTTTTTATGATTTACAAAGTTGAATATTCTAATCTCTGATATTAAATTTTTTTTACACAGGGAAGACAACGCTATCTAATGCTTTCCATATAACAAGGCTGTTTATCAATGCTGACATAGAGGAGATTCGTTCATTTGGAACAAAGTAAACAGTTTTTAAATTAATATGAATTACTTATTGATGTTGTTAACTTTTTTTGCTTACATTATTGTAAGCAGGTTTGTTGAGAAGATATGTAAAACATCCTCTAATGGTCAGAAATCAATTGGTTCATCTGGAAGCATAAGCGTTGCGGATGACTTTTTAGTGAAGCATCTGTTTTCCAATTTCCGTGATATTACGCTCTTGGATAAGGTTTGTGTCTACTTTTACATATCTTAAATAAATACATTAAACAAAATTGTTTCACAAATTCATTTTTATAACTCTAATTTGTTACATATAATTTCAGCCTTGTGAGGTCATAGTTCTTGGTACGATCATGGGTGTGGATGATAAAGATGATTGGTACTACCTTGGTTGTGAGGAGTGCAATCGGAAGGTGGAGACAACTTTGGTCATCGAGGAGGCCGAAGACGGTGCTGAAGAACCGAAGTTTAAACAGGTTTTAGTTTGCTCAAATCCTGAATGTCCTAAAGAGGTTGTGAATGCGACACCGATGTAAGTTACTTATATTTTTTGTAGTTTTTTTTTAATATTTATGCTTATGTTATTCTACTTAACAAAGGTAAATTGTATTTATTTTGTGAAATACTTTTTGTGCATTTAGTTTTAGGATTCCGATTAGAGTACAAGATTATGCAGCCATTGCCTCTTTGACTTTGTTTGACCGTGAAGCTAGAAAAATGTTTGGAATGACAGCAATTCAATTTCTTGAGAAGTCAAAAGTGGATCAGGTAAAAGTAATTCACATCAGTCTTTTTTTAAAATTTTATACAAGGTACATATTAGTAATGTTTAAATCTTATTTCTATGTTATTTTCAATAAATTTTAATTCATGTATATTAGGTATCTTTGGAAGAGAAAACCATTCCCTATCAGTTTAAATCTTTGAATGATAAAAAGTTTGCCTTCAAGATTCAAATTAGTCAATTCAATATTGACAACCATATTGATGGTTATTTTGTTCATAAGTTGGTGAATGATGCAGCAATCATTGAATCCTTGGAGAGCCGAATTCCAGCTGATCAGGTTAACACATACGAACCTTTTAATTAAAGTTATGTTAGGAGATTTATTATTTTTGTTGTGCCTATCCTTATTATTTTTTGAATTGTAGGGTGTGGACGAGGCGGCTGCTGATGTTTCACTTAGTGATATGTCAACTCAAAACCCTTTTGCTCTAAAGGTATGTATTTTAAGTTAATGTTACAAAATACCAAATGGTTTAAACATTTTATATACTTTCTAATTTTGAATATATCATTCAGGATGCTGTGGATTCTATTGGTGATAGCTTCACACCCGATTGCACATCTAAAGATTGTTCTAAGACTTCGTCTTCGGAATTGAAACGTAACCTTGCTGACGTGTATGAAGTTGAAGAAAGCACCTCTCTATCATCAACAAAGGTTAAAAAAGCTGGTGTCTCGGATGTCCAAGTTGATGATGAAACGATTCTGCCGGTTTCAAAGTTGGAGAAGTAGTTCATGGTTGAAGTAGTTTTACCAAAAACAATTTATCTTTTTTCCGAATATTGCCGCTTTGGTTTCGTTTGCGTGTTTGATTGGTTTGGATTGATTTGTCATGGTTGGTTGGTTTGTTTGTTTTGGATTGAAACATATGGTTGGTTGTTTTTTTTTTTTTTTTGAAACATATGGTTGGTTGATTTTTAATTTGATACATATGGTTTGTTGGTTTTTTATTTGAGACATATGGTTGGTTTTTTATTTGAGACATATAGTTGGTTTGGAATGTTTCCTATTACTTATACTTCTCTAAACTTTACCTTTTGTTACTTTATATTTGTTTTACAAACTATAATTTTTAAAATTATTAATATTTTTTTAATATTTAAATTGTAAATAAAGATTTTAATAACCGAATTTAAGTAATTAAATTTTTGTAATCATTATGTAATTACTATAATTATATTTTTAACAATCCCCAATATTTTAAAACTTATAATATATAATTTTATAATGAACCGCCACTATTTTTAAATTTATCTAAAAATAAAAATTTGTATGATTTTGTTTCCTTTTTTAAATTGTATAACCGACAATATGAAATTTTTTAAAATTCGCCATTAAATTTTATAGATTTACCTCCAATTAATTTTAATTTAAATTGTTTCCTTTTTTACACTTATAACCGATTTTTTTTAAATTTATAGTTTCCTTTTTTATAATCATTTCAAATACTATAAGAACCTCTACTCTTATTCATAATACACACTCAATGTTTTAGACTAAAGGTTCTACAAGTCTAAATCAGAAAACTCTCTCACCACATTCATCATTTTTTAAGTTTTGAAGTTTGGTCATTTCTCATACACGTAAGTTTTATCTTTTTGTATTATACTTATACATTTAAGTTATTCTAATACTTATTTTAATACATTGGTATGTTATATATGATACAATATTAGGATATGCCTAAACGTGCAAAACCTCAAACTTTACCTTCATTTCCACTTCCTACTGGTGTTCAACCTTCCAATAGTATGTACTTTATTTTTATTTCTTTTTACAAATACAATAAAAAATGATATAATATGTAACTATGTTAGGTACCGTTAATTTTACTTAAATTTTTTCAGGTGGTGTTGGTAGAAGTCATTTGTCTAACATTACGAATGGTAATGTTTGCAATTTTTTAGACATGAATTGAATTTTGTTTTTATAAATAGTTAAAAAAAATCATATGCATTTTATTCTTCAGTTGATCCTAATCAAGTTGAGCATCAAGACTATGTTGAACGCAGAAAGTTAAGGAAACTGTATTTGGATAATAAAAGAAGAAATGCAAATAATAAATCTTCCACTTCACAAAACGTCATTCGTTCGTCCAACGTTTCAGTATCCGATACAAATGATTGCCGTGTCGTAACACCAATTCGTTCATCCTCTTATATCAATACCAATGATCGACGTATCTTGCCAACCACACCTTTAACAAATCCGTACGAGGCGTATACATCAGGTTGGTGTTATTTACTTACATATTTAAATTTTATTTATTATGATTATGAGTTTCTTTTTTTTTTAAATAAAAAAATATGTAATACATAAACATGTTTCATACGGTAACTTAGACTTTTTTTGTTGCAATTGAAATTGGAAGAAGTCCATTGGGTAATATTACAAATGGTAAATTCTATAATTTTTGACAGATGAATAGAATTTTTCATTTATAATTTGTGTAACATTACAAATGGTAAATTCTTTGGTTTTTTAGACAAGAATACAATTTTTATTATATAATTTGATATTTTATGGATATCCATATTTTTTTTAGTTGCTCCTAATGATGTTGAGCATCAACAATCAGCTGAACGAAGAAAATTAAAGAAAGTACATTTGGATAATAAGAGACATAATGTGACTAACAAACTAAACACAAGGCAAAACGTAATTCGATCATCCAATGTTTCAGTATTCGATACAAATGATTGCCGTGTTGTAACACCAATTCGTTCATCCTCTTATATCAATACCATTGATCGACGTATCTTGCCAACCACACCTTTAACAAATCCGTACGAGGCGTATACATCAGGTTGGTGTTATTTACTTACATATTTAAATTTTATTTATTATGATTATGAGTTTCTTTTTTTTAAATAAAAAAATATGTAATATATAAACATATTTAAATTCTATAATTTTTTACACATGAATAGAATTTTTCATTTATAATTTCTGTAACATTACAAATGGTAAATTCTTTGGTTTTTTAGACAAGAATACAATTTTTATTATATAATTTGATATTTTATGCATATCCATATTTTTTTTTCAGATGCTTCTAATGATGTTGAGCATCAACAATCAGCTGAACGAAGAAAATATAGGAAATTACATTTGGATAATAAGAGAAATAATGTGAGTAACCAATCTTCCATTTCAAAAAATGTTACTCGGTCATGCAATGTTTCAGCATCCAATACAAATGAATGCTGGATCGTAACACCAATGCGTTCATTGTCTTATATCAATACCATCGATCCACGTTTTTGCGCAACCACACCTTTAACAATTCCGTCTGAAGCATCTACTTCAGGTTGGTGGTATTTATTTACGTATTTCACATTTCTTTATTTTGATTCTGACGTTTTTATTATTTTTCGTTGGTATCAACATATAGGTGTAAAGAGGAAACAAAGAGGTAAACAAAGGTTTTCTACTAATCAGGGTAGAAACGTATATCCTGTTCCAATGGTTGACTTATCTTCCGACGATCATATTATTCCTCAACAATTAGCTGAAGATCCATATAAAGGAGTTTCTAACAGTAAGTACCTTTCACACTCACTACTTTAAGTTCCACTTGAAGAACGTCATTATATTAATTTCATAACCAATAGCACAAAATGATATATTTTTTTATTTTCAATAATATATTATTTGGATCATGGTGATCAAGTAGTTGTATGTGACATATGTAATGCTAAGTTGTGGAAAGTTGAGGCCGGAAAAGGAAAGGTTTACTCAGGAAGAACAACTTACATGCTTTGTTGTGCTTATGGAAAAGTACATCTTCCTAATTTTAAAGAGACGTGTCTGGAATATCAAAATCTTTTTAAGAGTTTAGACGACAAGAGCAAGCATTTCTTACTGAATATTCGTCGTTTTAATTCTATGTTTTCGTTCACTTCAATGGGTGGTAAAGTTGATTCGAAAATCAATAGAGGAAATGCTCCGTATGTATACCGAATTAGTGGCGAGAATTATCATACACTGGGAAGTCTTCTTCCTAAAGAAGGTGGTGAACCAAAGTTTGCGCAACTTTGCATATACGACACAGATAATGAAGTATGTAATCGCAAAACCGTATTTAGGTATCCCTGGAAACCATTTCTTTATTTATTTTTTATTTATTTATTTTTGGTTTTATGTTATATAAACACTTACTGATTCTTTCGCTTTTGTCTTACAATTGCTTTACAGTAACTCAAACAAACCAGCTTCCGCAACTTCTGATTTGCTTGACACTGAACTCATAGAGTACCTTAAGGTGATTTTAGATTCAAATAATCAGCTGGTGAAAACATATAGACGTGTACGAGATCGGTTTGTTGATAATCCTCATGTTGACTTAAAATTATGGCTTAAGGCAAATAGGTCTAAAGATGGTCGTACATACAACCTACCGACGTCGTCCGAAGTTGCTGCGCTTATTGTTGGAAACATTGAGGAAGCTCTTGATAATCGTGATGTAGTTGTTGAGTCAAAGAAAGATGGTATACAATGTATTAGCGAGCTTCATCCTTCGTATCTCGCGCTTCAGTATCCATTGCTTTTCCCTTTTGGTGAAGATGGTTACAGGATTAATATTATTCATAGAGAAGGAAGGGCATCAACGAAGAAGAAAGAGTCAAAATGTACAATGAGAGAGTATTTTGCTTACCATGTTCAAGATAGAGTGAATCATTTCTCTTTGATTCTCAATGCTCGAAGACTTTTGCAACAGTTCTTGGTTGACGTATATACGATGATTGAAAGTGAACGATTACTATTCATACGTATGCAACAAAAAAAACTGAGATCTGAGACATATGATAACCTTAAAAAGCTTGGACAAAATGGTAATCCAGATATGTCAAACGTTGGAACACGCGTACTACTACCGTCTTCGTTTACCGGTGGATCACGTTATATGAGGGAGAATTATTATGATGCGATGGCCATTTGTAAATGGTTTGGCTACCCTGATTTTTTCATTACGATCACGTGTAATACTAAATGGTCGGAGATTAAAAGATTTCTGAAGGACACGAAGATTAATCCCGAGGATAGACCGAACATTTTATGCCGATTGTTCAAAATTAAGCTTGACGCAATCATGAAAGACTTGCGAGAGAAATCTTTATTCGGTAATGCATCGGCAGGTAAGCATCCATTTAAATCAGTTATTTTATTATATTTTTTGGTCTGCTACGTTCATAACCATAACTTCGAAAATAAGTATTTTAATATTAACTATCCTATTGCAGTTGTCTATACCATAGAGTTTCAGAAACGAGGTCTACCGCATGCGCATATCTGTCTGTTCTTAAATGACGAAAGTAAGCTTCCTTCGGTTGAGCATGTTGACAAGTTCATTTCTGCCGAGATACCTGACAAAAACTTAGAACCAGATCTATATACTCTTGTCAGCGACTATATGATTCACGGACCGTGTGGTGTTGCAAAACCAAATTGTCTGTGTATGGTCGACGGTAACTGTTCGAAGAAATTTCCTAAGAAGTTCTGTGATAAGAATTCTCTAGATTCGAATGGTTATCCGGTCTATAGACGAGCCGATTCAGGTTTTTTTGTTGAGAAATCTGGTATCCAGCTTGATAACAGAAGCGTGGTTCCGTATAGCAAAACCCTATTGTGACGTTATCAGGCACACATTAACGTCGAATGGTGTAACCAGGCTGCGTCCATTAAGTATTTGTTTAAATACATTAACAAAGGACCAGATAGGGCAGAATTTGGTTTTGTACAAAATGCCGATGAAGGTCAGCTTGAAGATGGAAAAGATGAAATCAAAGAGTATTACGATTGTAGATATCTCTCGGCATGCGAAGCTTCATGGCGCATATTTGCATTTTATGTTCATTACAGCTATCCATCCGTAATTAGGCTTCCGTTTCATCTACCAGATAAACAAAACGTTGTATACGGCCCTGACGACGAACTTGATAGTGTTCTCCAAAAATCATCTGTTTCTTCTACGATGTTTTTGGGGTGGATGGAAAAGAACGAAAAAGATCCGTTGGTGCGCACCCTTACTTACGTTGAGTTCCCAACTAAATTTGTTTGGCAGAATGACGAAAGGATATGGGATAAACGCATAATAGGCAAAACCATTGGTCGTATTTATTGTGTGAATCCTTCTATGGGCGAGGCATACTTTTTAAGAATCCTTCTTAATAAGGTAGTAGGTCCTAAGTCTTTTGAAGACATTCGTACTGTGAATGGACAAGTCTTCCCAACATTTAGAGATGCGTGCTACGCTAGAGGCCTTTTAGACGACGACAAGGAGTATATAGAAGCTATCAAAGAGGCGTACTACACAGGTTCAGGTTACTATCTTCGTAATCTGTTTGCTACAATGTTGGCGTCTAATACATTATCAAAGCCTGAACATGTTTGGGAAAACACATGGGAGTACCTTGCGGATGGTATTTTATACAATCGGCAAAAGCTTTTGAGGATCGAAGGTATGCAAATTGTTATTTAATATTTTGACAGTTATGTCTTATAGATTAGTGTTTACTAATTTCATTTTCTATTTACAAGAATTTTAATAATTTATTTACATAATTTTAATAGGTTTGTCTCTTCCAGAAGAACAAATAAGGAACCTAACGTTGCTGGAAATTGAGCGTTACTTATTACGTAACAACTCAAGTTTAAGTCGGTTTCCGTCTATGCCTCAACCCAACAGTGAATCAATATATTAAGCAGACAACCGTTTAATTGCTGACGAGCTTAGGTACGATGTAAGCGCTACTGCCATTGAATTTGATAATAATTTAAGCAGCCTAACCGATGAGCAGCGTTTAGTGTTTGATGAGATAATTGAAGCAGTTAATAGTAATGCGGGTGGTCTGTTCTTCGTCTATGGCTACGGAGGTACCGGTAAGACATTTCTTTGGAAGACATTATCTGCATCCATTAGATGTAAAGGAGATATTGTACTAAATGTTGCATCAAGTGGAATCGCATCTCTTTTGTTACCTGGTGGACGTACTGCACATTCAAGGTTTCATATACCTTTAAATTTAACAGAAAGCTCGACGTGTTTTATTAAACCGGATGATGACGTTGCTGATTTATTGAAGAAAACGAAATTGATCATTTGGGATGAAGCACCGATGAATCATAAACATGCGTTTGAAGCACTTGACCGAACAATGAAAGATATCTTCAAATGTGAGATGACCTTTGGTGGAAAAGTTATGGTGTTCAGTGGTGACTTTAGACAAATACTTCCGGTTGTACCAAATGGCAGTAGGCGAGATATTGTTAATGCTTCAATCACGTCGTCGTATATTTGGAGTACTTGCAAGGTCCTTACGTTAACCAAAAACATGAGGTTAACTGTAGGAGTCAACGCATCTGATATAGAGGAGATTAAAGCTTTTGCGAATTGGTTGCTTGACTTGGGCGAGGGAAAGATTAGTGACAATGATGATTATGAGGTGGTTATAGATATTCCTGAAGATTTGTTAATCAAGTGCTCTGAGGATCCTATGTCAGATCTGATAGACTTTGTATATCCTTCACTTCTTCAACTGTACAAAGATAAAGATTATTTTGCTGAAAGAGCTATATTGGCACCAACAAACGAGGTTGTTCAAGAAATTAATGAAAAATTGCTTGCTTCGTTTCCTGGCGATGAAGTGGAGTATCTGAGTTCTGATAGTATTTGTCAAACTGATCAAGGAAAGAATGAAGCAAATGCGAGACTATATTCTCCCGATGTTCTGAATGGTCTAAAAATTTCTGGTCTGCCTAATCATCGATTAGTCCTTAAAGTTGGTGTACCTGTAATGTTGCTTCGTAATATCGATCAACAAAATGGTTTATGCAACGGTACGAGACTACGGATTACTAAACTTTATAAACATGTTATAGAGGCGGAGATTATATCCGGAGAAAACATAGGGACCAGAACGTTTATTCCACGAATCAGTTTGACACTGTCGGATAAAAGAATTCCTATCAAGTTTCAACGACGACAATTCCCCTTAAATGTATGTTTTGCAATGACTATAAATAAAAGTCAAGGACAATCTCTATCAACGGTTAGATTGTATTTGAAATATCCAGTTTTCTCACATGGTCAGCTTTATGTTGCGTTATCAAGAGTTAAAAGCATAGGTAGTGTGAAGTTGCTTATACTAGACAAAGATGGGAATGTAACGAGTAAAACAACAAATGTAGTCTACAAGGAAGTTTTTTCCGGCATTTGAATAGTTTTTTGTTTTTTTCTTCCAATGTATGCGTTTGTACAAAATATTATATTTCAAAGTAAATAATATGGTTTTGAATGAAGCCGCGCATCGCGCGGGCATTAACCTAGTTTATTTATAGAGTAGAGCAATTGGGCCTGCTTGGGTTCACCGACCCAATACCAAAAATAAGGGAAATTTATGGGTCTATTCTGGACACCCAAAAATAAGATCTATCCAAGATAAAAGAGTTTCAACTTTGTGCAGATAATGGTCCATTAGGCATCTACTCGTTTTCAAAGTATTTCAGTTTCAATCATGAACTTACCAAACAATCAATACATCGTGGATTTATGATCATATAGTATACAATAAACGTTTTTTTTTTTTTGAATGGTGAACTTCATGTATAAGATTGCCATACACTTTCTAAATCGAAGAGCCCCGTATTGCCCTACTTTGGCCAGACTATGTTGTCTTAACCGGACTCACACTGGCTTCAAAGTTTGGCTTTTTTGGGCGTTCCCCCGGGAAACCATACCG
The DNA here is from genome assembly GCA_030545235.1 of Helianthus tuberosus. Lineage (NCBI taxonomy): Eukaryota > Viridiplantae > Streptophyta > Magnoliopsida > Asterales > Asteraceae > Helianthus > Helianthus tuberosus. The sequence continues at coordinate 207,748,331 of CM060367.1, read as the reverse complement.
CCGGCTGCCACTTGACAGTTGTTATGCCACCACAAGAGCAGAACTCTCTGGCGTAACACACGGTGTGACGAACAAGTCCCAACTGGGGAACAAAGTTTTTTTAAACGGGCGATGCCGCAATGGGTTGTTGCTCAATATATACCAAGTATTTGATGAGATTTACCCTATCATAGTTAGACCATGTGTAGTGGTTTAGCCAAATAATGCCCCCACCATGGGGCATTATTCGACACGTGACAGTCCAGTCAGCATGGGGCGTTATTGCTGGCGTAGTGGGAATAATGCCCCTTCCAATCATTAAAAAAAAAAAAAAAAAACTAGTTTCTCATTGGTGGGTCAAACCCAGTCAACCATTCCACAAACCATTTTAGGCGTTTTATATATAACGCTAAACCAATTTTTTTTCAAAAAAAACTGCCCAAAAACGCCCTATGTAATGGGGGGGGGGGGGGGGGGGGTTGCAAATAATGCCCCAATAATACCCCACTACGGGTGGTCTTAATGGCAGTCTTAAGTTGAAGACTTATATTGAGTTGCACAGTCTTGATGAGATTTGCCCTATCATAGTTAATGGCAGTCTAAGTTGAAGACTTATATTGAGTTGCACAGTATCTTATTCACATAGCAAGAAGATGGCAACTGTTTACATGTACCACCAATTCACACCACACACTGATGTGTAAAATGCAAACCCGATATGATAGATTTCGATTATCACAAAAACAAATAAACCGTCTTCTAGTGTCACCACAGACACTAAAATCTACAGACCACACATAGCATATAAGGTATATACACAGTTGGGGTTGGCATAAACAATGATAGTATGTACTAAATAAATTCTCAAGATATATGTTAGTTAACATTATTCATAGAAAACAACCGTAATCAGACCTTTTTCATAAACAAGTCTCAAATAACAGTTCCCAGCTTACAATAAATAAAGAAAACCAAATGGAAAACAACAAATGTGAAATATAGAAACACAAGCCTCAAGAAGTTACGAATAATTGTACAAGGAGATGCTTTTATCATCTGAAACACTTGCAAGCAGACTCCCCCTAGCTCCACCGCCCACAGCTTCAAACTTCACTCCCCAAACCTGGTCCGTATGGTTAGTCATGGTCTGAACCGCTGCCCTCATCTTAGGATCCCACAACCTCACGGTTCTGTCACTAGACCCTGATGCAATCGCCGCACCATCTGGGCTCACGTCAACACTCAAAACCCAACTAGAATGTCCCGACATTGATGAAAATAGTGTCTTCCCTTCCGCATCGTACATGTGGATGCACTCATCATCTGACCCTGAAACAAGAACTCTTGGGTCTAGAGGCGAATACGCAAGAGATCGAACAGGCATCGTGTGGCCTTCAAGTTGGTGAAGGAACTTAGCCCGTTGTACGTCAAAAACAGAAATCGAACCGTCCATGGACCCACACGCCAGCTGTCTTCCACTCGGGCTCCATGCAACAGAAAGAACAAACTTCTTACTGTTGCCTTTATCAGACGGCTTCGCCCCTTCGGGTCGAGGAATTGATAAAGTTGATACCAGTTTCCACTCAGCAGTATCCCATAGCTTCACTGAAGCACTACTTCCCCCAGCAACAGCAAGAGTAGTACCCTGCCATACCCAATCAATTAAAATTCAAGTTAATAAAACTAAGCAATCATACGAAAAAACTATGTAATCATCTAGATAAATCTACACTCATATTTAAAGAATTTGAGTAAGTTCACTCATTTATCTACAGAAAAACAAAATAGTAGACAAACTAAGCAAGAATTCAAACAATTCTGCAATCTGAAGTCACATTTGGATATTACAGCTCACATAACTTAGCCCCGCTTGCGGTATGCACATATAATGTATATATGTGTGGACGCTCGGGGGGCAAAAGTGAAAGTGCACTAATTTTAACGTTATTTTACTAATTTCGTGAAAATAACGATAAAAGAGGGGGATGGTTAATCATGCATCATGGTGGCGTTGATAGCCGAAAGACAAAAGGGTACATGCACTAATCGGCCTTTGTCTCGATTGTTGAGTGTTATGTGCCTTGTGTCCAAGGCTTGATGCAAAACTACTATCGAGTCGGGGGTCTCACTGAAAACAGCCTCTCTATTCCTACGGGGCAGAGGTAAGGTAAGGCTGTCTACATCTTACCCTCCACAGACTCTCCCTTAGCTTTGCTATTGATGGGATTTACTGAGTATGAGTATGATGATGGTGATGACAACTCACATAACTGAACTATAAATTATTATTAAAAGTATAACAACAAGCAACCAGTTAAGACCTAAACATTATGGTATTTTCCTAACATATTTAAGACACGATTAAACCGGTTTAATAAAAAGTACACTATGTACTTTTATATTTTTTAAATAATCAAATTTAGGAGGCTAGGGCTAGGCTACAACATTTATCCTCTTGGTACATAAAACATACAATTATGATATAAAGTAGTTTAACGAGTCGTGTTCATGTTTGATAGTTAAGACATGTTTTGGCAGTTAATTATCATGGAGTGGATATTGAATAGACAGATGAATGATAAGAAATCTAAAAGTAAAGATTAATAATAAGATGAATATTGTTATTACCCTAGGATCGAATTGCATTTGCCAGACTTCAGAAGGAGGAGCCTCAAGAGTAGCAATAGTGTTGTTAGATTCAACATCAAACACACGGATGAAGCTATCCAAGGAAGCGGAGGCGGCGATTCTTCCAGACGGATGAGCAGCGACGGAGACGACGCCGAGGCAGTGGCCGGTGTTGGTACGGACGAGCGAGAGGTCATCCGGGTTCCATAGCTTGACGGTCTCGTCGAGAGATCCGGTGAGGAGGAGGCCGGAAGATTTGTCGGTGGCAGGGAGCCAGGTGCAAGCCCAGACGCAGTCTTGATGAGCAGTTTCGAGAGACCGGAGCCATGCGAGCTTCATTATTTCTGATGATAAAACCCTAACGGAGTTCAGAACGATGATTGGGTTTTTGATGCTTTTGACTCATGCTTGACTCTCACCTTATATAACTTAAATTGCAAATTTTCTTTTCTTTTTTAAGAGTAAACTGTAATTTTACCCCCTAAGGTTAGGGGTCATTGGTATGTCTACCCCCTAAGGAAATAATTGCAAATTTTCCCCCCCACTGTTCACTGTTATGTCGCAACCTTACCCCCCGGCGTCAGTCAACGATAGTTTGACCCTTATAGGTAAGGGTATTTTGGTAATCTTACCCTATATTTATTATTATTATTATTATTTATAAAATCAAATTATTATCATCATCTTCAAATAACCCACAATCCATCATCATCTTCAAATTATCATCATCATCATCATCATCTTCAAGTAACAGATCTGCAACAAATTCTCTACAAAAATAAACAATAAATAATTTGATCATCATCTTCAGAGTCAACATCTCTACCTACAACTTCCTACAACTTTCCATCAAATCTCACCAACACTTTCAAACCCTTGAATCTGGTTCACGCACACAGATCCAGTAAAAAACACAGGTTTATCGGTTAATTGTATGTTCGGTTTAGGTGTGCCGGAGCTTGCGGTTATTGTCGGTGTTGCTACGCTTCTATTTGGCCCTAAAGCGTTGCCGGAAATTGGTCGGAACTTTGGGAAAACGTTGAACTGATGATGATGATGAACCTGATGATGGATAAGGGGTTCGTTGCACAAGTGGCTGATGTGGATAAGGGGTTCGTTGCACTGCTCCTATGAATGAAGAACAGAGGAAAGAAGCTGAAAAAACAATTAAAGGTGAATTCAGTGATGTTAAGCATGTAAGAGGAATTCTTTCTATGGGAAGGTAAATATACCATTTTCAGAATGGAAACAATATGTATCGTTATTATTGTTACTTAAAGTATTGACATAGTTACATAAATTGATTTTAGGTATTCAGATCCGGACAATGCTCAATCGTTATTTTCGATGCTTCTTGGAGATGCTCCACACCTTGACCACGAGGTTTGTTCGTTTGCGTTTCTTAAAAACTTATGCAAATGATTTTTTTTGGGATAATAAGAGTGGTGGGATGAGTATTTTGCTTATTCAGTTTTTCGGTTGATGGTGGCGGTGGTCATAAGAGGAGAAGGAGGTGGTGGTGGTGATGAACTGATGATGATGAACTTGTTTCGTTGATTTTGTGATTTGTGATTTGTGATGTGGATCTGGATTTGTTGTTGTTATTAGGGCACTTAGGGTTGAATGAATTATGAGAGTAATTGTTTGTAGGTGATTTGTGGATCTAGCTTCCAACACCCAGAATGAACTGCTGGTGATGATAATGATGATGAAGAATGAACTGCTGATGATGATGAACTTGTTTCGTTGATTTTGTGATTTGTGTTGTGGATCTGGATTTGTTGTTGTTGTTAGGGCACTTAGGGTTTGATGATTTGTGTAAATTTAATGTTGAATGAATTATGAGAGTAATAGTTTATAGGTGATTTGTGGATCTAGCTTCCAACACCCAGAATGAACTGATGATGATGATGAAGAATGAACTGATGATGATGATAAACTCGATTCTTGATTTTTTATATAATTTTAATAAGACAGGGGCAAAAACGACTTTTCACACATTATAACAGTCAAAACTAACGTTGACTTGACAGAATCTGTTAACAGGGGGTAAGGTTGCGACATAACAGTGAACAGTGGGGGGTAAAATTGAAATTATTTCCTTAGGGGGGGGGGGGGTAGACATGCCAATGACCCCTAACCTCAGGGGGTAAAATTGTAGTTTACTCATTTTTTAACCTTTAGTTGATTACACATATATCAATATTATGGTTTATAATCAGTTTCACCTTTGGGTACTAACTTTTTTATTAATATGTTTAGGTTTTTTGGTTTCAATTTTATAACACATTTGAGTACTAACACCAAAATTATCAATATAATAACTAAAATACACTTTCATTTTCTTTAATTTTATCAATGTAAGGGGCTGTTTGGTAGCCTCTTAATGACCATTCAGATGTTACCTCTTAATGGTTTAAAACCTCTGAATGAATAAGAGGTACCCTCAAGTCTAAATGGTTAAGAGGTAACCTCTGAATGGTAAATCATCACATGTCACATTATTCTACTTTCTCATTGGTAAAATTCTTAATAATTCCATTAAGATGTAGCCTCTTAATGAGCATTCAGAGGCTACCAAACAGCCCCTAACACCTAATTTTATTTAAGTTTAAATCAATTTTACAAAACCTATTTTTTTTTATTTTCATCTTTTTATTATATCTCTTAGTTAACATAAAATCTATTTATTTATTTTTATTCTTATATAAGTAAATATTTTTATATAATTTTTTAAGAAATGATAAATAATTTAGCACGATAGAATTTGCTCAAAATCTAAAAAAATTAAAAATTCAATAGGTATAATAATAGTTGGTAATGTTCAAATAAATTATTATTAAGATATTAGGTTAAAACTCCGTATATTACACGTGTTTAATGTATAAAACTTAGTTTTAATTTTTGTAATTTAAAATATATGAGATTAAATAATATAAAACCAATAACAATAATAATAAAAAGGAAAAATTACAATTTTCGTCCTTTATGTTTGTATCAGATTGCAATGGATAGCCTTTAACTTCAACAATTACAGTCACAATCCTTTATTTGGAAAACTCTGTACATTTTTCGTCCTTTAGCATTAACAAGGTTAAAATTTTCAGTTAAATCTAAACATGTGAATTGCTCTCATGGGTAGATTGGTAATTTCATTCATTTGTTTATATAAAACCCTATCTTTCTCTCATCAGTCTCCCTCTCCATCTTTCTCTTTCTCTCTCTTCAACCAATCTCCATTACCACCACTAAATCCAGCTACCATCACCATCAACCACCAACAACAAATCTGTCCATCAAACCCCACCACCGTCACATTGAATCCAGCCAACACCAGGCTTAAGTTAGCACTTAGCCCCATCATCTCTCTCAAACAAACAGTTACAACATCATGAACATTGCAATTTACACAACTACTATAATCCCTCCTTGTTTTTTCGTATATTCAACCAACCAACGTGTGAAATACCCTTTTTACCCTTCTCCCCCTCCCTCTCTGCGCATATTCCCCCAACCGATCTCATATCTTCCATCAATCCATCCATCCCCCATTCTTTTTTATTTTCCCCAAATCACACACATTCCATAAATCAACACAGAGACAGGGAGAGAGTGGATCAACTGGAATTGGGGTTTTATTGTTCTTCGTTCTTGATGTCGAATTCGGAGTTTGCGTACGGTAAATTTCTTATCTTTTTTTCCTTATTTGTAATGGGTTTCGTTTCTTTTCTTGATTTGGGTGAATCTTGAATTAGGGTTAGTTTTGGTATTCGTCCATTTGTACCGATTTGGTCCTTTTGTTTCTGATTTGATTGTAATTGTTCAATCTGAAGGTCATTTTTGGGTTTTTATCTTATGTTTTATTATGTGGGATGAGTTTTGAAAGAGAATATGCTTTTCTTGTTGTGGGTTTGAGTAATTCTGACGGTTATAAAAAAAGATTATTTTTTTATCTGTTGTTTAGATGTGTACATCAACACTTGAAATCTTAGATCAAGCAAAGATTTTGTATGATGTGGGTGGCAGGTTGTAGCGGGTTGTTGGTGGAAGGTACAGATCTAGTGATGGTGGTTGTTGGTGGGTGGTGGTTGGTTTGATGGTGGAGGCTGCAGTTTGTTTAGAGAGAGAGAGTGTTCAAAGTGTGTGTGAGAGAGAGTGAAAGAGAAAAATGATATTTATATTTAATTTTATTTTCTTTTATTTATACAATAAATAATTAAGTAGAAAGACTAAACTGCCCTTAAGTAAATAAATTTAACTGAAAATTTTAACCTTGTTAGTGCTAAAGGACGAAAGATGTACAGAGTTTTCCAAATAAAGGATTGTGACTGTAATTATTGAAGTTAAAGGCTATCCATTGCAATCTGATACAAACATAAAGGACGAAAGGTGTAATTTACCCTAATAAAAAACTGTATCTCATTGAAACTAAAGTGTTTCCTAAGCACATAGATATACAAATAAAATACAGACGCCATGGTTTAATCACACAGTCTCAAAATGTGCCAAGTAATTGATCGTAACAAACAAATCAGCTTAGATTATACATTTTTACGATTTTACTACAAAATATATTAAATTAGTTGTAGTTATTTTTAAACAGTTTTTCTTGATTATGCTACATATCTTGATATATTAATTTAATTAATTTTCAGATATTATATTCGTTTATTTTCAAGATTGCCATGAATTTTAATATATACTTATTATATCATTTGTTTCATTATTTAATGAGTTAATTGCTAAAATCGTCCCTGAGGTTTGGGCATGTTTGCCATTTTCGTCCACAATGACACTTTTGTACCAAATTGCCCCAAACGTTTGTAACGTTTTGCCATTTTCATCAAAACCACTAACTTAGTTTATTTTTTCTGTTAAGTTGAGGATATTTGGATGAAACTGGCAAATATAAAACCACATGAACGATTTTGGCAATTTAATCGAACACTTTTAAATTTCTTTTATTTAATTAATTTTGTTACATATATAATAAAAAAGAATATACATGCAATTTTTATATAACAAAATAATAGCTTTGTCACATAATTTTTATAAATTTTCATCCAACCACTAACTAAGTTAATTTTTCTATTAAGGTGAAGGATGTTTATAAACTAAGACAAAAATTAATTTCTAATTTTTTATATAGATCAGTTTTATAAAAATAAAATCTACTTAAACCTCTAAATTTTATAAAACTAAAATGCTGGTAACCTTATTGAAAAATGTCAAATAAAAAAAATCTTATCATATGTACCAAGTTTGTAACTCATCTTCTACTCTTTTAAATTCGCTCGTAAGGAAAAACAGAAGCCAATGCCCCCTCCCCCCTCTATCAAACAACGTATTGTTACCAAACCTTAAAATTACCCACCAAATTGTAATTATAATGCTATGAACCAAAAGTTTCTTTACTCAAGCCACTCAGAATAAGTATTAGTTAGTTACACTCATAATCTTAATTAAATATATATTTTATTTCTACCAACATATTTCCTAGGTGCTCATCACATTTAAAAAATATGTAACGTTTTACAATTTTTTTTATCTCTACAACTAATAAATACTAAAAGTTGTAATCGATTGTTATGTGTTGCACACTAATGACATTTTCTCTTTAGAAAACTTATTTATATAAAGAAGCTGTAATTAATTTCTGTCTTAATTTATAAAATTTAAAACATCCTTCACCTTAACAGAAAAAATAAACTGAGTTAGTGATTTGGATGAAAATTTATAAAAATTATATGACAAAACTATTAATTTTTTTTTTTCTAAAAACTCCATGTATATTCTTTTTTATTATATATGTAACAAAAATAATTAAATAAAAGAAATTAAAAAGGGTTTGAGTAAACTGCCAAAATCATCCCTGTGGTTTTATATTTGCCAGTTTCATCCAAATATTCTCAACTTAACAGAAAAAATAAACTAAGTTAGTGGTCTGGATGAAAATGGCAAAAAGTTACAAACTTTGGGGGCAATTTGGTACAAAAGTGTCATTTTGGACGAAAATGGCAAACGTGCCCAAACCTCAGGGACGATTTTGACAATTAACTCTTTCAACTCTTATTTAATTTATATTTTAAAGAGTTTTTATATATTCATAATATTAATCAGATATTTATGATTATCTAGTATTATTTAGTAATATTATTAATAAATAAAAAATTGAGCGGACGTTTTTTAACTTTTTAAAATTATATTTATAAATAAAAAAATAAATAGATTTTATGTCAATTAAGAGATATAATAAAAAGATGAAAATAAAAGAATAGATTTTGTAAAATTGATTTAAACTTAAATAAAATTAAGTGTTAGTACCCAAAGGTGTTATATTGATAAAATTAAAAAGAATGGAAGGGTATTTTAGTCATTATATTGATAATTTTGGTGTCAGTACCCAAAGGTGTTACAAAATTGAAACCATAAAACCTAAACCTGTTAAAAAAAATGAGTACCCAAAGGTGAAACTAACTATAAACCACAGGGTCTATCTGTGTAATTAACTCTAACCTTTAATTTTCTTTTCTTTTCTTTCTTTAACCGCTAAACAATTATTTTCATTTTCTTTTCTTTTCTTTTTTTTTAACCACTAAACAATTATTAATTTTTTTAACGGCATGATGTATCAAAGAGGCTAGCGAGAAACTATCAAAAATCCTGGTACAAGTCAAAAACTAAAAGATCAACACATACGAAACCAAAACTATAGAATTACAAGGCCATTATTATTTAAAAAATGCGATAAAGGAGCAGAGTTGCCATCCCTACTAGAGATGCAACCCTAAACCGGGTTAGAAACCGAACCCGACAACCCAAACCCGGGTTGAACCCGATTTATAGCCAACCCGGTTTGGATCCTTTTAAACCCGTAGGGTAGTACTCGATTTGGATGTTTTTCACCCACACCGGTTTCAACCCGATAGTTTGTACCCCGCACAACATAAGGATTTAACCATATTGAATGAACCCGCATGACATACGACTATGTTAGGTTTTAAGAGATAATTATTGATTGTAACAGTAATTTGCTTGTCATTTTTTCATTACAGTTGACATCAACTACAATTTTATAATTTACTTGTCATTTGTTTATATAATATTGTGATTGTTTTTTTTTAAATAAATCATATCTTAATATTCTACCTTTCTACGGCATTGATTCTATTCTTCTTCCACCACCTAAGTCCAATTAACAAAATTGTAGCATTACAATTTTTTCTAATAGACATGATGAAGCAGATGATGGAGCTTTCTAAAAGTCAGCCTAGCACTCAGCAAATTGCCAATGAGCTATGGAATTATGTGCAACCCATCCTTTCAGCTCAAAGGAATTTGGTTGATATCAACCACAACACTCGTATGGAACTTATAAGAAATATGGTTGATGCTAGGTACAAGGATACACAAGTAGACATTACGGCCATCAAAGAATATCTGATCAAAGTTACTGGCTCTGCCCCTACAGCAGTCATTCATGATGATGATGATGATGATGATGATGATGCAAAAAAGGGGGATAAAGATATACTGAGAAAGTTACAGCCTGATTCAAAAGCTAAACCAAAACCTAAGGTGTAACAAAAGGCAGAGTCTGCTTAACAAAAATCTTCTTCAAAAGCTTAAGAGGTTGGAAAAATAAAAGGGATTAATCAGACCCTAAACAAAAAAGCTGAAGAGATAGCTTTAGAAAAGAAGAATAAGCAAGATACAAAGGAAAGCAAAGCTTCCAGTTTTGTAAAGAAAGAACAAGCAGAGCAGAAGAAAAAGGAAGATATTGGTACTTCAAATAGAAGAAAGTCTTCTAGAAAAGTTAGACAACCAATTGCCACCCCTCCTAAAACCGCTGTTACTCCTACAAAAACTGTATCATTTGCTAAACCCAAATCCAAACCTTCTCCACAAAAACCACCACAAAAGAAGCAGAAAATAGCTTCAACACCATCATTACCAATCCACCCAACAGATGTTGATACATCAAAAGTATCAGCAGATGTTAGCCAAACAGCTGTTGAGACACCAGTTGTTTCAGCAGATGTTTGTTAAACCTCTGCCATGATTATTTTCACCACACCACTGATACGTGGTCGAAAACCGGTGTTCGTAATTGTTTAAGTTGATGTTTTTATGTGACTTTTAGTTTCGAATAGCCTACTTTTGATTGGAGTTGTGTTTTGCAGATCTCACGGAGTTTAAGGAGCTATTCAGGAGCTTTACGGACCACCGGGACGGAAAAAGGATCAACTGGGATCAAGAAATGGGAAAAACAGGAACCAAGGAATGGGAGTATCGTCGCCGACGCCCTCTTGGGCCGTCGGAGACGCCGCCTGAATAGTGCCGTCGGGATAAATGTCGTGTAAGCAGGGAATTAAGCCGTCGGAGGAAAGTGGTATACTTGAGCACCGTCGGCGACGCCCAAGGGGGCCGTCGGCGACGCCCCATGCTTTTACTAAACGCGAATTTTTAGTTTCTTTGATGTTGGGACGAATTAAAACATAACTTTGGACCATTTTTCGGAAGTTACACTTAGTTTTGAGTTTGAATACCATTCTTGGAGCCTAGAACCATCCCCAATCCATCTCTAATCCTCCTAACCATCGAATCATCAACCGAATTAATCATCATCTCCATCCTACAACCCTAATCACCATTCACCCTTCCATCCATTCATCACCATCAATCATTCAAACCCTAATCACCATTTCCACATCTTCAAAGCTTCAAGGTGATGATGTTCAAGCTCTCAACATCCGGTGATCGCGTTCATCCTTCCATGAGCGACTAATTCTCGAAGGTTTCACCCCTGTGTAGACTTTTGTAAGGTTTAGGGTTTATTATTTGTTTGATACTTGGTTTGTGACAATTTGAATTGCATTTGAAACATTGGATAATTGTCTTACGTTTGTATTGAATTTGAAAATTGTCGAATGAGTTATAAAATTTGACTTTGTGAAATGAATATGCGTATTTATGCCTTGTCTTGTGTTAGGATTTAATTGTCCGACGTAAAGAAGTGCATTATGGTCCGTTCTTTGTAACGTTGATAACAATTGGCACCTAAGCCTTGTGATTATAAAACCGTTAATGAACTAACTCATCTAAACTGAATTAAAACGTTTAGTAACCCTAGGCTTTGCAATTGTTGAACCGGGTGTGAACCTTGTTTTTATATATATTGTTTTAAACCAATCGTTAAGTTTTTGCTTCATTGTTTAAAGTTCTTCGTTGTTAATAACCAAAATCAAATTGTCGGTTCATTCCGACCCATTTTCCAACAACCAAAGTTATAAAATTTATAGCAAGCTTCATAATTGTGACAAAACTTTTTAAATCAATCAAGTCCATTCGCAAACCACAAACTCTTCGTGGTTCGACCCCTTACTACCACTAACACATTGTTAAGGGTAATTCAATATTATAAATATTATCTTTGACCGGAGCACGACACTCCGATCAACCACCAACAAGCCAACCACCTCCAATACCTCAAAGATTCCCTTCACAACCACCTTCATCACCTAAACGCTCTCCATCACCACAAATCAATACCACACGCAAGAGAAAAACTCATGTTGTGTTGGAAGATGATGAGGAGATTAAATCACCAATCCCCTTATCATCTGCCCTCATTAAAACCATTCCATCCTCATCATTTCCACACAGAAACCCACTTCATCCTTTCCAATTTCTACATTACCATCAGTCATTCCCCTGGCCGCTCAATATCCTCTAGAGGTCCTCACAGTTAAAGGTGAAATTGAGTCATTCTTCACAACAGAGGATCCATTAAAAAGATCTTTCTCATCCCTTTATGGCTATAGGCAGCCTTAAAACTTAGATGAGTATCTGAAATTAAAAGCAAGACAGGCTGAGCTTATAGCAAAAAAAGATAGCAAAGGGTTGGATGACAGGAAATACCAGAGTCAATTATCACAAGAGCTTAGTAAAGTCAGAAAACTTGAAGACTTTGCTAAAGACTTGAGTAAATCCATGTATGAGAGGCTAATAAATGTTGAGCTTGATAAGGAACTGAGGGATGCCTATATTGAACACATAATGAAGCACAAGCCTTACAAAGCAACCAGGGCTCAATTCAAAGACTGGTCATCTGATGCTCTCAGGGAAGAAATAAAAAGAATCACAAAAATGGTCAATGATCCTTCAACAAAGCCAACTCCACCCAATTGGAAGAAAGCCAAGCAAGTGGATCTGGATGAGGCATTGAAACTTAAGAGAATAGGAGCAGAGCTTGTGGCTGCTGATTATGGTTCAGTTAGATCAATGATGGTCTAAACTCAATATAGTTGAGACCTACAAAAAACTGGAAGAGCTTAGAGCCAAAGATCTCAATGTTCCTCAAAAGCCAGTCTATCCTACAACCACTGCTGGCAAGCCTCAACAGACCCTTATCTCCAAAATGCTTCTCTTATCATCTACTTTATCTGCAAATGCCTTAAAACAATTAAAAAGACAAAAACAGACTGATGAGGAAGATGAGCAGAGGTTTGAAGAATACAGAAAAGAGGCAATAAGGTGTCAGCTTGAGTTTCAAACTGATCATGCTGCTGATTTACTTGCTGCTAAACTCAAAGAAACACTTACAATGTTAATCAGCAGATCACAATCACCAAACTCATCATTAATTAGTCTTGTCCCAAGAAAACCATCTGATCTAAAAATACTAAAGTGGAAGTCATTCTCAGACACCCACGTATTGACTTTGCTCAGATCAAATGGTGATGTTGAAAAGATTAAAATGGAGGATGCATATGGTCTGGATGCATGTGATCTCCTAGATCTTTTGAACCTTCAACTTGAAAGGGATGATGAAGAAGACATGATCTCCTTGGACTTTGAATTACAATTCAAAGGGCAAATCCGAGAGATGTTGATGAGAAATAAAGATCAAGAATAAAGAAGGGTTTTGACATCATCTGTTCTAGGGGGAGATTGTTGGCTCATGTGGATCCCACCTTAAAAGAACAGTTGATTGAAAGCCAAAACATTCTTCAATCAACTGATCCTTCATAACAGTGCTTGAAGACATTCTCTTCCCAATGGCAAAGGCATCAAACAACTGTTGATACCAAAGGTCTGTTACAAGCTAAAGTCTGCTGATTCATAAGGTCTGCCAAAGTAAACCGCTGATGAAGACTAAGGTCTAATCATCCTTTGATTATAGAAGACAAAGTCTGATAAAGAAGGTCTGCTGAGGCTCAACAGAGGATAGGCTCATCAGACATTGAATCAACAGATGATAGATAACAGTGCTTTTAATGTAACAGTGTCTTTGTTTATAGCAGATGTTAGAGGTTGTTATAGTTGTTAGATATCATTGTCTAGGTGATGTCAGCATAGATCCCTCAGTGGTTTGCAATGTACTATAAATAGAACAGTGCATGTACTGTTCTATTCATCACTTCATACTAGGGATGGCAAAAATACCCGAGCCCGACGAGTATACCCGAAATCCGACAAAAATAGGACGGGTATACCCAATATCCGACGGGTATCAGGTCGGGAATGTGATTAGTCTTAAAATTTTCCGCAGGTATGGGTCGGGTGATTCCCGACCCGATTACCCGAAACCACACACCCGTTTACCTGAACTATATACCCGATTTTTTTAATTTGTACTTTTATTTTCCATTAACCCTTGTCTATTAGTGATTTATTTTACTATGTTCATAATGTGAAAAAAATAATTTTTCTTATAGTATATGCATTTGATAGTAGTATTTATATTTTGTATGTTGTGAAGTATATGCATGTGAGTGTATATGTATTATAAAGTTATTATTAATTTATGATAATATGTAATGTATATTTTTAATTTATAATAGTTATTGTATAAATAAAATAAAATAATAATTACAATAGTAAAAAAATGTTTTTAGGAATCTCAACGTATATCTTTTAACAAACTAATGAGTAAACTCGATAGCCGCGGGTATACCCAGTACCCGACGGGTATTGGCTCGGGTATGGGACGTGATTTTATAACCGGGTACGGGTTTGGGATTACCAATACCCGACCCGAACCCGGCCCATTGCCATCCGTACTTCATACTTTTGACATTTTGTGCGAGCAAATGGAGTGATCTCAAGCTGAGGGAGAGTTTGTGTTCACGCATATGTGAATTATTGTATTTTCAATCATTCAATTTAAAGTATTCATGATGAAAACAAATCTTCCATTGTTTGTGAATTAAAGTTTATCTTCATTCCGCTACACTATTTCTATATTTGTTATCATCTTCCATTGTTTATCTTAAATTTTGCAAACAATTGAAACTCAGATCCTAACATGGGGGAGCACACTGATGTATATGGGTGTGGCCCTGGACTAAGAATTTGTTAGTATACAGTGGCTTTTACATATTTTGGGTTTTTTTTAAATGCAACAGCGGTTCAAAAAAAAATCTCAAACAAAAAGTAATTTAGGATTAATTTGATATAAATTAGAAGTGAGTAATCATTATATATTATATACTATATAATTATATACTATATAATTTGAAACATTTGTGTGCAATAGAAGTTGTAAGATGTGCTTCATTTAGTTTTTGAAGGGCATGGTGCTTTTATTTGCCAATTATTAATTTATGTCTAATATAAATTTGTAATATTTGTTGGCTTTATAGGTTGTACTTTGTGCTTCATTGGTGTGTTGTGCATTAGAGTATTGTATGCTAATGGTACAAGTCCTACAACAACTCATAGTTATGTATTGTACCACATGTTAAAACACATGATACATCCTCTTGATGCAGCTTTTCTTGGTTGCGTGACACGTTTTCTCCACATGTCCCTGACTTCTTCTTCTGTTACCAGGTTGATTGATGTTTTTTTAAGTTTTGTATTGTCAAAGGTTTTACATGGTTAATGTTTGATGTCATTTAACCTTCAACACGACAATGCGGGGGCTTCCATCTAGCATTTTTTTACGTTGTCTTAATTTGTAAGTTGCTAGCCGCAACGCGGCGGGGTTCCATCTAGTTACCATTAAAAAAAAAGACGAATAATGAATACTTCGAGACATTGATGAAGCAACCATTAGCATGTTAACACAATGCTATTGCATCATTGATTTATTTTTCAAAACGGCTTCTATTAAATTGAATATGTACTAAAATCAACGCATTATTTCTTGTGCAAATGTTTTGACTTTTTAATAATTTGATTAGCAATAATAGGAGTTCTATATTTCAAGTTGAAGTGCATAGCAACGTGTCTACAAAAAACACATTACCGACTATGATTAAAAATACAAAGTTGAATATTATTTCAATCTAATGAATTTCCTTTAAAACAATATTGATAAATATTAATAATCCGTTTGAATTGAAATGTAAAAACAGTTTTAATGTCTAAAGTAATCTCTTAACGATAATTACCGTCAAAGCTCAAAATCACATTTGCTACTAGAATAATTCGTCATTAAAAGGTCTTTGGTCTACGATATCAATTTAAGGTTTTAGCTTTTCAAGTGATGAATGTTTAATTCTCATAGTAAAAAAGAAAAGATATATTATTAAATAATACATTTAACGAGCGTATGAGTTGTCATTCAAAAAATATATATATAACAAAAATTAATGCATTGATAATTATTATTTATAACAGTAAAATGTTTCTCTTGTGAAAAAGCAAAGCCCATGAATCAAGCCATAAGGAGGTATTATAATATATAACATTACACATATTATAATATAAATACATACATAACAACATCTCTAGTTACGATTACAAACATCTCCTCCATGTACGGCCCCTCTATTTGTTGGATTTCTCCCCCTATTCAAGACGCTCCTCTCTCTCACAGTCTTCACGGATGGTGTTTTTATATACGAATGCACCCGCTTCCTCTCTTCTCCACATCACGGACAACTGTTAGAGTTGCTCTAGGTACATATAGAAGGTTGATAAATACATATATAATCAACACTATATTAATGTTGATCATAAATTATGACACATAATGTTTTATATATGATATACAAGAAAAAAAAAACGCGTAAACAAAAACTACTAGTATGTTATATTGTGAAATTTCATACTCTCTCATTTTACTACCATCAAGGATAAACAATTTTCATACCCTAAGCCACGCCCCTTTTTGTCAGAAATGTTTCACTTGTTTATTTTTCCTTTAGAATTTTCTCTTTACTAAAATTGTTTAATTTTGTCTTCCTTTGCATTAACTTAAGCTGGTGTATCAGTTTGTTGACTGTAAGAAAGAACTGCATATATTCATACCGTTTTTTCGTGTAGTTTCAAAGTTATTTAAATTCTTTTAAGTAACTTTTTCTTTATCTTTTTTGAAAGGCAAATTCTTTTAAGTAATGGCATAATCACATTTAATATTCAATACATCCAAATGGAAGGAAAACGGTTTGCCAAGAGCCAAGAAGCTGCGCTATTTAGTGTTAATGTACATAGTAAGTCGATGAAAAACTTTTCATAGAAATATACTGTGTATGTGAGATATATATATATATATATATATATATATATATATACTATTATTATTATTATATTTTTCTTTTTCGTATATTAGTTATTATTTAATTAATTTATAAAAGCAACTTATGCGCTATCCACCGACAACATTTTTTAGATGGTTAAGGTTTTTGTGTTGACTTAATGATACAGCATGTGGTGACAATAATAACTGAATTTTAAAAAGCAACTGCCTGAATATACAATACATATTATATGTATAACTGTATAAGTTCATTTTTGCATGCTAAACATATAAAATATGCAAAGAAAATTGTGTTGTTATAACGGTTGAGACGCTATTTAACCAGCTAGAAGGTTGGGTTCGAGTCTGATCTATGTCGTTTTTCTTTCTTCTTTTTTATAAATTACTAAGTGGTCCACTAGTTAAGACTCTAACTTATAACCTAGAGTTCTTGGGTTCAATTCATGCAAGTGACAAGCCAATGATCTCTAGATCAAGTGGTGGAGGTATTGTATTTCTCTTGAGAGATGCAGGTTCGACTCCCACTAGGTGCAGAGTGAGGCACTGGTGGGCAATGATAGGAGACCCAGGGAAACCTGGGTTGGATCCTTGAGCCAAACGGGTTTTACCGGTAATTTCACCGTCGTGCCTACGGGCGGGTGGGTTACCGGGTTTTCCCCGGAATTGGTGGTGGACTCGGGTTACTCTCGGAGTACTCCGTTTGTCCAGTGGGTTCCCCGAGAGTGCTCGGGATTGAGTTTGTTGGCCGTTCAAAAAAAAAAAAAAAACATATAAAATATGCAATATGAGAACTCTACATTTTAGTGCGAGGGTTATTAAATATCATAGTTAAGATACAAGTGTTTTAGATACATCATCATAATCTGTTATTAAATTCATTTATATTTGGAAAGGAATGAACGAGGTGGTTTTCAACCAAATCAGTCGTAGCCCGCAGGAGATTGTGAGGGAGATTAAATCGAGAGGTTATGCTTGGTTTAAAAATAGAACGTCTTGTAACTATATTAGCTGGGGTGAGTGGTGTAAATTCCCGATGTATATGTTGTAATTGTTTTTTTCTTGCCCTTTGCCCGTTTGGATCGGGGGTGTGTGTTGTTTGGCCTTTTGCCCTTTTGGGTCGGATGTGTTTTTTAATAAAGTTCTCTTTTAAAAAAAAAAATTATATATCTGATCAAGACAACATTGAGATATCATTGTAATGCATTGAACTTTTCTAAAAAACATTAATTATCTTTGAAAAATAGAATAGAAATTCTGGATTGATATTTTTTATAAAAATAATTAACATTATAAGATCATGATTTGAATTTTAAAAATTGATGAAACTAAAATGAAAAAAAGTCAACACATAAATTTCTTTTTCCATTTCGGTAACTTTTTATCAAAGACAAGAGTTGTTTACATCTTAATCTTAACCACTGAAAAACTTTTGTCAGTACAAATTCTTTCTACATATTATACGAAAATTCCATTGTACATTTGACCCGAACTCATCATACATATACCATGACATGATCCTTGCAACTATTTATTATCTTTGTACACACCAAACAAACAAGCTATTGTACATGTAAATATATATTCTGTTTGTTTAGTAATATAAACACTATAACTTATTAAATCGCTAAAAGCTTTCTCCCTTAACTAATCAAACTTTGTAATTAATAATGCACCATGTGCATGTATGCTTAGGTCAACCAAAGTTGATATATATTAAACACCCTTGCCCCTCTAAAAACTTGTCACAAAAATGACTCTTTTTCTCCCTTCAATATTTCTTTTGATACTATCTTCACTTGCCCAATTTTCATCTTCAAACCAAATTCAACACACCTTCCATCAATGTCTTTCTATCATCCAAACCCCCAACACTTTCTTCACCCCTCAAAGCCCCAACTACACGATAATTCTCAATTCAACAGCGGAAAATCTCCGTTGCATAACACCTTCGAATCCCAAACCCGAGTTAATTTTCACCCCGTTGAATGAAAGTCATATTCAAACCGCGGTTATTTGTGCCAATAAGCTCAAGATTCAACTCCGATTTAGAAGTGGAGGCCATGATTATGAAGGGATCTCTTACACGTCTGCTATGGACCCTCCGTTTCTTCTTATTGATTTGTCAAAGATGCGTGCCATTAACGTTGATCTTGAAGACAATTCCGTTTGGGTTGAGGCTGGTGCCACAGTTGGTGAACTTTATTACAGAGTTGCGGAGAAGAGCAAAACACATGGGGTCGTGGGAGGGCTTTGCACAAGCCTCGGCGTTGGTGGTCATTTCACAGGAGGCGCGTACGGCTCCATGATGAGGAAATATGGGCTAGGAGTCGATAATGCGCTTGATGCAAAAATCATCAACGCCAAAGGTGAAATCCTGGATAGAAAATCAATGGGCGAGGATGTTTTCTGGGCGATCCGAGGTGGTGGAGGTGGGAGTTATGGAGTTATAGTTTCATGGAAACTAAAACTCGTCCCCGTTCCTAGCATTGTCACAGTTTTTAGTGTTCCAAGAACATTGGAACAAGGTGCCACTAAGATTCTTTACCAATGGCAATATGTGGCCCCACAAATTGATGATGATCTTTTCATGAGAGTCTTGATCCAAAACATCAATCTACCAAACACAACTAAAAGAACCATAAGTACATCTTACAACGCGCTCTTCCTAGGAGGAGTTGACCGGCTCTTAGAGATCATGAACCGAACTTTTCCTGAGTTAGGTCTGGAGAAAACTGACTGTTTCGAAATGAGTTGGATTGAATCCATCATGTTCATTGCAGGTTTCCCCAAAACGGTCCCGACCTCCTTCCTACTGACCGCGAAACCAGCTTTTATTAGCCAGTTCAAAGCCAAATCAGATTTTGTTAAAGCCCCGATCCGGGAAACAGGAATAGAAGGGATTTGGAAGAGATTTTTACAAGAAGAAAATCCATTCATGGTGTGGAATCCATATGGAGGAATGATGGGGAGGATTCCAGAATCAGCAACACCATTTCCTCATAGAAATGGGGTTCTTTTCAAGATTCAGTATGTCAACAGTTGGATTGGGGATAGTAAAGATGCAATGAAGAAGCATTACAAGTGGATCAGAAAGTTTTACAAGTACATGGGTCAGTATGTATCAAAGGATCCAAGAGAAGCTTATGTTAATTACAGAGATCTTGACCTTGGAATGAATGAAAAGAATGGTGATAATACAAGTGTTGTCAAGGCAAGTTCATGGGGAAGAAGGTATTTTAAGGATAATTTCATGAGGTTGGTGAAGGTGAAAACTGAGTTTGATCCTGACAACTTTTTCAGGCATGAACAAAGCATTCCATTAGGCTTCTAATAACACATTTTCATTCCTGTTTTTATCATGGTTTGTTTGTTTACAATGATAAACTAAATATAATGATTCGATGTATTTAAATCTTATTTTACTTTTATATTCAGTTAATATTGAAAAAAGTAAGCAAGCTTACTAAATAACAACTAACATTCTACATCAACATTATTTAGATTTACATAATACATGTTTTATATATTATTAGTTTTTCAGGTATGGTATACCCTATATATAGCCATATCGAACAAAAATCATTACCATAACCATCTGACGCATGTCGCATATCCATTTTTGTTCGCGGACATCAACAAATTCTTGAATGCAATTCTGCACAACTAGTATAATCATGCATTACAGGTCGTCTGCCCACACAGCCAAAATTCCGTTACTACCTATAGCAAGCAGGTTTGATCTGTATGCGAAACATGATCCAATTCTTATTTTTCAGTTAACCACCAATAAAGAGAGGTCCTAATGATATGTGACTACTAGTTATGCAGAACTGCAACCAGACGTGTGTCGATATGCCAGGGCTATGAAGGTGAACCTCCCTGCTCCAGCATAGCTACAATATTCACATGACCAAAAAGAATAGCTAGTTTGGTTACTTTCTTCTGTATTAATGTTTGTGTGAATTAAGTAAGACAAGAAGGGTATTATTATGATATTAGCCAAGAGGGAGGGTGAAAATATAAATATAAATATAAAAAGTCAATTACATGTTGAACGTCAGATGAGTAGTAATGGTGGTTTCCCAAACCTGGCCTTAAACACAAACATGAGGGCTTCATTTCCATTGGTACCACCCTCACAAACATATTCAAGACAGAGGACACAAACCAAGAAAATAATAATAACTTGTAAGCATATGTCACACTTTTGGCTGACTTCCATTAGTTAGCTGGGTAATTAATTATACACAACAAATGCATATGCAGTTGATATACACAAGAATTCATTGTTTCTTTATGCTCGCATAAGATGTAGATTTACTCCTTTCAGGGGTAGGGCGCTCCACTATAGTGATGAAATTCCATCACTCACAACATCCAATCAAGTTTCGTCATATCATCGAGCATTATTCTATTACTAGTGATGGATTTTAGTGGAAATGTCCATCACTAGTGATGGTTTTTTTTATTGTTAAACTATAAATTAACAATAAAACAATAAAATTATAAATTTCATTTAAATAAAAAACAATATTTCTAGAAATATTTTAGATTACAACATAAAAATAAACATATAAAAATAAAAAGATACATAAAGAAAACCTACTCATCCGAATCCGGA
The DNA here is from genome assembly GCA_030545235.1 of Helianthus tuberosus. Lineage (NCBI taxonomy): Eukaryota > Viridiplantae > Streptophyta > Magnoliopsida > Asterales > Asteraceae > Helianthus > Helianthus tuberosus. Next base: position 207,726,612 of record CM060367.1, on the reverse strand, counting down.
AATTCCAAACCTAAAGAACCTACAAGTTCAATTAAATCATATCTCAACCGAAAGTGAATTTCCTCATTGCGCAAGTCTTGTTGGACATTTTCGAGAACGGGAACTTGTGTAGGAGGATCCGGCACCCAATTTGGAGATATTGCACGTCCATCTTCTTTTATTAGCATATTCTGCAATATAATACATGCATATACTATGCTATGTATTGTTTTCTTATTCATCGCACGAACCGGTCAGTTTAGTATGCCCCATCTACCCTTTAAAACACCAAAAGCCCTCTTAACATCTTTTCTTGCCGATTCTTGCAACCTCTTGAACGCATTTTCTTTAACATCGACAGGAAATGAATGAGCTTTCACAAAAACAGACCACGATGGGTAGATACCATCCACAAGAAGATAGCCTCGTTTGTTATATCTTCCGTTAACAAAAAATGGACAGAAGGGGGCGGTACCATCTGTTACGCTTTGAGACAACGACGATGTGTACTAAACATTGATGCCGTTGTTTGAACCAGGAACACCAAAATATGAATGGCAAAACCATAAATCATTCGACGTCACCGCTTCAAGTATGATGGTTGGTCTTTTGACGTCACCCCTAACATACTCCCCTCGCAACTCTCTTGGACAATTTCTCCTTTCGATATGTGTACAATCGATGCTACCGAGCATCCCTGGAAAATGCCATCTAGCCTCATGCGCGGCGTAAATACGTGCGATGTCGTGTCTCGTTGGTTTACGTAGGAACTCTTTGGCAGACAATTTAATGATTGCGTTACAAAAGAATTGTAAACATTCATGTGAAGTTCTGTACGACATAGCTAAGTATTCATCATATTGATCGGGAGGGTTATTTGTCGCTAGTTGGCGAATGACGGATGTGCATTTTTGTATCGGCGTGAAACCTCGTTTGCCCCTCCCGTCGTAATGTTCTTGAAACCATTTTTCGCTTGCTTCGATGTCTCCAACAATCTTTAAAAATAAATCTTTTGGTAAACGAAACCGATCTCTAAACATTTCGGCATTGTAGACCGGATTCTCCACAAAATAATCATTCATTAACACTTCGTTGGCATGTATACGATCATGATCCACCATTATCTTCTTTGGGCGGCTCAAACCTTTAAGTTCGTTATACACCTTCTCGAAAAATTCAAGCGTCTCATTGTCGGAAGACGTTTCGCTATCGGTGTCTATCGGAAACGAATCCGTAGCAAATTCCATTTTTACCCAAGAAAGTGGTATAAATTTATGTTTTTTGTGGGTGAAATATGTAGAATGTAAGTGTTTTTTTTTTTGTTGAAAAGATTAAAATAAGTGATATACATATAGTGTTCGAGTTTTTTTTTAAATCACAAACGGTCAAAAAAGTAACGTATATAAAGTTCCAACGTTCACAATCATCTTTCCACGCGTGAAGACCACCACGCGTTGCCACATCCACACGTGATGAATGGTAGCAGCGTTGGTGTATAACGCGTTACAACGTGTGATGAATTCCTCACCACGGGGCGCCCCGTCCTCTCTTATAATCAACTAGACGCACTTCAGTTGCTAGACATATGCAACATACCATAATTCAGTCAGTCAGCAGTTGAACAACTAGACAGATCATGTTGACCAATCCCTCATGTGCATGCAACAAGACCAACAGTCTTTCTTTCATCAATTACAATTAACTTACATCACCAATCATTCAATGAAAGCTAGATCGAATATATGGCAAAATATCCATCTACCTATACTATACCTCCAAATATACATCTTGCAGCCGCTAAAAAGTGAAATTTTCTACTAAAACCTATTAAAAATTCCAATCTAGTAGAATGATTTTTTTTTTTATACAATGTAATCGAAGAATTTACATCGAGATAATTGGTAAACGGGCAACAAGTTGCGCCGCTACCCCTTTTTGAATAGCAAAACTAAGCCTTTTAAAAACTACGTTCATAGATCTCGGGGTCATAACATTACTATGCATGACCCTTTGAACTTGGCTAAGTAGGTCCACAGCCTCTGGCGCCAGAAAACCAAAAGAGAACGGCTTCAACAAACAATCATGTTTCTGGAGTATATAACACAATCTCACAAATAAAAGGTCGGAAATTCGGAAAGTATATGAAATGAAACTAATTATTATCTTGTTTTTTTTATATATATAGTCGCAGGAGGAGACGATCATAAATATATTCGTCAGAGAAGATGATCGGAAATGTTGTATTCATAGGAGAGGGTGACCAGTGGCGGATCTAGAAAATCCGCCAAGCCGTAACGTTTTATAAATAAGCGGTAACGAAATCGAAAAAACGTCAAATTTTTCCAAAATTTACACTAATTTTACACTACTGCCGGAGCGCCAAGCCGGAGCGGAGGTTGCCCCTACTTACACTGTATGTCCGCCACTGAGGGTGACCGGAGGAGGGTGGCTAAGAGGATTTGGGGGAGGTGCTAGGATAATTAACATCAACAAGTCCACTTCACTACATATTTTCCACACCAGAAGTATAAAAAAAAATACATATATTAGGAAACTTGACGCTAACTTGATAATTACATAAGACTAAAACAGTAAATAAATCACACTAGACTAGAGTGACTTTACAAAGAAAAAAAATTGAGTTATTTTATTGAAACAGATTTAAAAGTCGCTTGTTATTTTGCAAAGTTATTCTAAAAACCCATGACTATATGCATTGATATTTCTTTAGGATATATTATCATTTATGTGATTTAGGTAATTTACGTGTTAAAAAAATAGACCATCCGATTACTTAATTAAAATCCGCCAACGATGGAACATTTTTTAATCAACAAATGATGAGTATTTCGAGACATTGATGACGACCATTAGCATGTTAACATAATATATTGGATAAATTACACTTTTCGTCCTTTATGTTTGTAGCTAGTTGCAATGGATGACCTTTACCTTTAATAATTACAGCCACAGTCCTTTATTTTGAAAACTCATTACATCTTTCGTCCTTTACCACTAACCAGGTTAAAATTTTGAGTTAAGTCTAGTCACAGGAGGGTATTATGGTCATTTCATGCTTTTATTTTAATTATTTTTAATAAATAAAACCAAAAGTTCATCAGATATATAATTTCATCCCCCATTAAACTCTCACTCATCCCCATTTAACTTCCTCTCTCTAAGATAGCAGCATAAGCCCACCACCACCGCCGCATCATCGGAGCTACACCGTCGCAGATCTGGTGGGATTTTGTCAAACCCTAAACTCATTATCTCATAACATCACAGCCGCAGATCTGGTGGGATTTTGTCAAACCCTAAACACAAATCTGGTGGATTTCGATTCCTGCAAAGAAACTAAAGTGATTTCAGATGGTAGACTAGAATCGATGGTTCTTGGCTTGGAATTGAAGCTCTCCGGTTGTGAAGACTCACAGATCTGATGGTTCTTGGCCCGGAATCAAAGCTCTCTGGTCCAAATCTGGGTTCCGGATCTGGTGTGTGTATGGTGGCGGCGACCTTTATGGTCAGAGATGGAGAAGAAGGGATCCAAATCTGGTATGTGTTCGGCTAAGGTTGCAGATCATATATGCTAGATCTGGTGTGCGTGTGTATGTTTCAGGGGTTATAGAAAGAGATTATGGTGCCTGAATGGTTTGTGAAGCTGTTGAAGAATAAGATCGGACCTCTGGCGGCGTTGCTTGATGTTGTGTTGAGAGCGGAGGAGGCGGTGGCCGGATAGAGAGAGTTGAAAGAGTCTCTGTTTGTTTTATTTATAATATAAGGGTAAAAGTTAAGGAAGAAGAAAATGGGGGAATTAGAGTTGGAACCGATTGAGAATAATCACAGGTACTCAACTATTAATGAGAGTTGAAACCATGGATTGTGGGATGTTGTTTGGGGGTTTTTCTGGTTTTTAAATAGGGGTGTGCATCGATCTATATACAGAGGGTTTTTCTGGGTTTTAAATAGCTCCGATGATGGTGGTGGTGATGTTACAGGCGGTGGCGGTGGACTTAGGCGGTGGCGGTGGTGGACTTAGGCGGTGGTTGAGTAGATACAAGAGAGATTCAGATGTACAGATATAGATACAAGATCTTTGAGTAGATTAAATAAGTTGTATTATGTATATATGTTATGTTTTAGTTTTATTATTAAATAAAAACATGAAATGACCATAATACCCTCATATGACTAGATTTAACTCAAAATTTTAACCTGGTTAGCACTAAAGGACGAATGGTGTAATGAGTTTTCAAAATAAAGGATTGTGGCTGTAATTATTAAAGGTAAAGGTCATCCATTGCAACTAGCTACAAACATAAATGACGAAAAGTGTAATTTATCCTAATATATTACTATTTCACAGTGGCGGAACTAGAAGAAATATCTAGGGGTATTCTAATTTTTTTAGGTACATTTATAGAACGAAATTTTTTTTATACCTACAATACGGAGCATGGCCGATCCTGAAAATTCAAGTGCCCTGGGCAAGCTAAAAAAAGGCCCTCCTGCAGTCCTGCTCAACGTTTGGTATCCTGCTAATGTGCCGTCCATTCAAACTTCAAAGGCTTGGACTGTTATTTAGTTTGTAAACAATTTGGGCTTATTATTTAGTTTGTAAACAATCTAGGCTTGCTATTGGTTTGTAAACATTTTTTTAGGGGTGTACTCGTAGTTGTTTAGGGATGTCCTTTTGTATAAAAATAAAAATTACACTACCGGTAAAAAGTTGAGCCGTAGCCGCGGCTACGGCTGGTTCTAAGCCAGATCCGCCCATGCTATTGCATCATCGATTTTGTTTTCAAAACATCTTCTATAAAATTGAATGTAACGTGAGCCTCACTTGGTAGAGACTCTTGTCTTTTAGATGGAGGTCTAAGGTTTAATCCCAAGTAAGAAGTAGTTTAGAATTAATCCGGTGTAAATTAAGAGTGAGTAAGCATTGCCCTTAAAAAAGTAAAAAAATAAAATTGTATGTACTAAAATCAACCAATTATTTCTTGTGCAAATGTGACTTTTTAATAATTTGATTAGCGTCTTAGTTTATTGCTCTAATTTAACAATAATATGCTTTATATTTCAAGTTGAAGTACATAGCAACATGTCTACAACACACACATTACTGATTACTGACTATGATTAAAATACAAAGTTGACTATTTCAATCAACTGAATTTCATTTAAAACAATATAGATAAACATTTCCATTTCCAATACATACAAACATAAGTTAGAAATGTTGGCGGGAATAGTGAAAGAAAATTGTTGGCCAAAAATCGCAGCCGACTTTAATAATTTTTTTTTTTGTGCATAAAATAGTTATTTATAAGTCCTGTTAAATTATGATTTTATCCCCTGTTAAAAATTACGATATTGACTCCAGTTCGAAATTGAATTTATTTAGATCTACGATTTTGCCCTCTGTTAAAAAGTACGATTTTGCCCTGGTTAAAAAAATATATATACCTTTGCCTATAATTTGGTTCCCATTTTAAAATACATTTTCACCCTCAGTTCAAAATAAAATTTTTGTTTGCCCCTTTGCCCACAGTAAAAAAATTACGATTTTGCCCACAATTCAAAATAAATACATCGTTTTGCCCTCAGTTCAAAATATTATTTTACCTCCAGTTAAAAATTACGATTTTACCCCAGCTAAAAATTGCAATCTTCTCATCGTTTTTTGGGCAAAACTATTATAGTCTTTTATTTGACTTGGTTGACTTATTTAATTTTTATTTGTGCCAAACAGCTGCCTAGCACTCGCTAATTGGTCCTCACAAATTATCGTTTTGCCCCCAACTCTAAATTACACGCTTGCCATCGTTTTAGTTATTTTTTTATCATAACTATGATAGTTTTTTCTGTACTTGGTTAACTCGATGTATCTTTTTTTGATATCGTGTTATAAGTAGCATGTATAACTAACCGAAATAAATGCGTACATGTTATTAAAGTAAGAAATATTCGGTTTAGCGCCCCGCAACGCAGGCGGCGCATAACTCTAGTTAATATTAATAATATGTTTAAATTGACATGTAAAAGCAGTTTTAATAGTAATCCTTTTAACTATAACTACCGTCAAAACTCATGATCACATTTGTGATTAGAATAACTAGTGAATTTCATCGTCGCGCGTTGCGCGAGTGAATGAATTCGGTGTTAAATACTAACGGATACTTGAATTACTAACGATATTTGCATTAGTACCCTTCTGCGTTAAAAGTTGGTTTGTAACATTCAAAATGTGCCTATAAAGTGGCCAGATTACATGGTTTTAGTATCAAAAGTGTGGAGTTCACATGCACTGCTATATGCTTTTCAAAAGGTGTTGCTTCCTTGTTGTCCTCAATTTCAACCACCAGAACAGCTTAGAAATACGTTTAGACAAACTTAATGATAGTAGCTCTAATATATACCAACAGTTATTTAATGACAGAAGCTCTAATATATACCAACGGTTATTAGGCCCTCTGTAGTAGGGTTGCATATCATGCCGGTGCCATCTATGGCGCCCCATAGCGCCCGACTACACTGTTACGACCGGTGCTATGAGGTAAGTTTTTTGCATCCCCGCTATGTATATCACGGCGTGAGCCGTGAGCCGTGAGAAAGTGCATAAATGGCGGAACCCTACCTCCACCTCTGAACCCTCGATTCTTCACAGGAACCAAGAACAACTTCACTCAGGCACTTAGTTGACTAAACCGACACCACCGACAGGTTCTACATCTTTGATTGGTAGGAGGCGAGCACGTGCCCGGTGACGGTGAAGAGGAAAAAACATAAACGAAATAAAAAACTCTAATCTGAACCTAGGTTTTGCTAATCACAACTTTAAGACCTAGAAATATCTTACCTCGTCGTTGCTACATTCACGTTCACCGAAACCCTAGGGTTTCGGCTGTTGATCTGAATCGAAGGCGGGACCCTAGAATCCAGAGCCGTCATTATCGGCTTCATCTACCACCAATAACATTATATCACGCCTAACCCTCGTCCACCACCGCCTTCTACCATCGTTTCACGCGTCCAACCCACCACCGGTCTGACCGAAGGCCAAGACGATTGCCGGCGGGAGACAATGGTCGTTCCGCCATCACCGCCGCTCCACTCTCTCTACCGTTCTATGGCTGCTCTCTCTCTCTCTCTCTCTGTTCTATGGCTTCTCTCTCTCTCTAATCTGGACTTTGAACCAGTTGGAGTGGTGAAGGGCGTGATGTAAGAATGTAAAGTTCCAAAACTACCCTATTTAACTGTTCATTCAGTTTAGCTTTTATCATATAGTAATAATAATTAGTAACCAAACCAAAGGGCTTAAGGGCCCTTTTATACGGTACCAAAATGTTGGATAAAACTTTATTTTTCTACGTTGTGAAATTCAATCCCCGACAAAAACAACGTAGTTTACTTTCTCTCTCTCCTCCAACTCATCATCCATGTCACAAATACACCTCAAATCCATTACATTATGCGGAGATTTTTATATTTATAGGTTTTGAAAAATGAAATACAACGGCTTGAACAAACAATCATGTTGTCATATATACTCATATTACATCACCATTGGTCGTTGAAAGTATGAAACAATATATATTACAATAATGGAGTTGTTTCTGTAGTATGCCACCCAAATCAATAGTCCTATCCTAGGAATTAATAACACAGGTCGGTAAAGTCGTATTCATTGGAGAGGGTGACCGGAGCAGGAGTTGGGGGAGGTGCTAGGATAATTAACTGGTCATTTTTTATTAACAAGTCCACTTCACTACATATTTCCACACTAGCAGTAAAACAACAACAACAATCATACCCAGTAAATCCCACAAATAGCAGAACTATTAGTAGGGTCTGGGGGAGGTGGGATGTAGGCAAACCTTTCCTCTATTCAAGAATAGAGAGGCTGCTTCCTGAGAGACCCCCGGCTCCAAAACAACCAACAGACAGATAGATGAAAATCGGGCAAGTAAATCGCGTAGCAGTAGGCAGATAAATCATCAGTAAGCAACATATATGCATATATACAAGAAAATCATCATATGTTGGTCTACCTAAAGTGTAAAAGAAATCTAACCCCCCTCTCCCAAGGAAAAGGTAGGACACATCTATACCCTCACCTACAAGTCCTTAACCTTAATCCTACGTCTCCACGCGCTCCTAACATGAACCATGTCCTCAGAGAGGTGCAATTCTACCAAATCTTGCCTAAGTCTTTCATCCCAAGTCAACTTGGGTCTGCCTCTACTCCTCCTTCCTTCCACTATCATGGTTTCCACTGCTCTAACTGGTTCTGTCAACTGCCTCCTCCTCACATGCCCAAACCATCTCAGCCTCCCCTCTTTTAACTTGTCTGATATACTAGCTACTCCTAACCAATCCCTAAAAACCTCACTTCTTATTCGGTCTAACATCGTGTGGCCACACATCCACCTAAACATCCTCATCTCCGCTACCTCCATCTTGCGCGCTTGTGTTTTCTTGATGGCCCAACAATCTGTCCCGTATAACATAGCCGGTCTAACTGCTACCCTATAGAATTTTCCCTTTAATTTTGTTGGGAACTTCCTGTCACACAAAATCCCAGTGGCTGCTCTCCACCTACACCAGCCAACCTGGATGCGGTGAGATACGTCACTATCTATCTCCCCGTCCCTTTGCACAAACGATCCGAAGTACTTGAACTTAGTCGTTTGTGGGACCACTTGACCCTCAATGGTAACCTGAGTGTCCTCGTTGTCACCTGCACCGCTGAAATTACAATAAAGGTATTCGGTCTTAGACCGACTAATCCTTAAACCATTGCCTTCTAAGGCTGCTCTCCATTCCTCTAGCCTGGCATTTAGGGTTTGTCTAGTTTCAGCAACTAACACTATATCATCCGCAAAAAGCATGCACCACGGAACTGTCTCTTGAATAGACTTGGACAGCTCATCCAAAACAACCGCAAAAAGAAACGGACTCAACGCGGACCCCTGGTGGAGTCCTACTTCCACGGGGAAAGACTCTGTATCTCCTACAAGCGCCCGAACCCTAGTCACAGTCCTATCATACATATCCCTAATTAAGTCTATATACTTCCCAGGAACTCCCCTACCCTCCAAGCTTTCCCAAATCAGTCTACGTGGCACACTGTCATATGCCTTTTCAAGGTCAATGAATACCATATGTAGATCTCGCTTTTTCTCCCTATACTTTTCCATTAATCTTCGTAGAATATGAATTGCTTCCGTAGTTGAGCGCCCTGGCATGAAACCAAACTGGTTTACCGTAACCTGAGTTTCTTTTCTAATCCTAGTCTCAATTACCCGCTCTCATAGTTTCATAGTGTGGCTTAATAGTAAAAATCATTAAAAAATAGGAAACTTGACACATCATCCAGATAACCTCAACCTTATAAACTTTTATAAACTGATAATTGCATAAGACTGAAATAGTAAATCAAACTCAAGTGACTTTAGATAGAAAAAATAAATTAAGTTATTTTATTAAAACAGATTTAAATATTGGTTGCCATTATGAAAAATTACCAAGTGACTTTAGATAGAAAAAATAAATTAAGTTATTTTATTAAAACAGATTTAAATATTGGTTGCCATTATGAAAAATTAATTACCTCTTTTAAAAACTGACTATGACTATATGTATTGATATTTCTTTGGGATATATTATCATTTATGTGATTTAGGTAATTTACGTGTTAAAAAAACAAGACCATTCGATTACTTAATTAAAATCCGCCAAAACCGTAAAACATTTTTTAACAACAGATGATGAATACTTTGGAGACATTGATGACGACCATTAGCATGTTAACATAATATAATACTATTGCATCGTTGATTTAGTTTTCAAAACATCTTCTATTTAATTGAATGTACTAAATTCAACGCATTATTTCTTGTGCATATGTTTTGACTTTTTAGTAATTTGATAAGCGTCTTAGTTTATTGCTTTAATTTAACAATAATAGGTGTTTTATATTTCAAGTTGAAGTGCATAGCAACATGTCTATAACAAACGCGTTACCGACTATGATTAAAAATACAAAGTTGAAGACTATTTCAATCTAATGAATTTCCTTTAAAACAATATTGATAAATATTAATAATACGTTTAAATTGACATGTAAAGCAGTTTTAATACGTCTAAAGTAATCATTTAACTATAACCACCGTCAAAACTCATGATCACATTTGTTACTAGAATAATTAGTCACCAAAATGTTTTTGGCCTAGCGATACCAAGATGTTATATAAGACTTTCTCTAAGCTTTGAAGATTCAGTCCCCATGATGGATAAAAACAACATAGATTTGTAGTTGAAGGGGTATGGTCCCAAATCCTACCCCGATCATAGGAGTTAGCCTTAGATCGCGCATGAGACCATACCCAAGATAAACCTAAATGATAACTTCCTCGACCTTGCGTCGACTACACAGATGTTTCTTAAGTTGTGTGCGTGGTCAGGACTAAGATAAGATCAATTCTTTCAGACAAGAAACCTGCTTCTATGACCTTGCGCCAACTATACGGATGCTTCTTAAGTCGCGCGGAGGGAAGAAGCGCAGGGCAACATCGGACTGGTACAAAAAGTACAAGTGGCAGAGCAGTAGGCCAATAGACGCTCAACAGGCTGTATTAGATCATTCTGCACGACGAACAATCATACAGGAGACAAGAAGTACACAAGGACGCATACGTGACACCAATCAGCTTGTGCCGACCACTGCTCCATGATCTCCAATTAACTGCTGATGACAAAGCAGACAACAAAGACAACCGTCAGGACACGTGGATCCATTCAGCGTGCGCCTACTACCCTCTCGCCAGGAATCACTAACGGTCGTGGCAGAGGGAGCATAATGGATATTCCTTGTTGTCGATCTCAGGCCCAAGACCCATCAGCCCGTCTACTTCAAAAATCACCTCGGCTATAAATAGGGAACTTCACCTCCAGGTTCAAGGATCGATTTCTTGCTCTCTCACTTAATACACACACTTTTATCCTCAAAACCGATACTTATTCTCATGTCAGAGGGTGGTTACATGGAGAATCCCCATATTTTCCTCCTTGCAATGAGCTTACGGTGTATTGATTGTTTTGTAGGATCATCATAGCTGTTTAGACGAGAACGAAAAAGATTAACCTTATTTTGTCGAGGCACAAACCACAACCTAATCGCCTGATTAGTTTGATGTTTCTTCAATAGTAAATTAAACGAGCATATGAGTGGCCATCCTTAAAAAAAGTAATAACTAGTCCATTGACAATTATTATTTATATGGTAAAAGGCTTTTCTTGTGAAAAAGCAAAGACCATGAATCAAGCCATATGGAAGGGGGTGAAATTTAATGTTAGTAATCCCTAGTCATAAGGTGGTCCAACTTTGTAACTTGCTCTTTTTTTTTACCCCAACAATATATTACACTTAACATTCTATATCTAACAATTTCAAACGAGTTGTACAGTAGTTTTTTTTTTTTTTTTGCTTTTTGCTTTTTGACTTTTTAACTTTTTCTTTTTTGTCTTTATTATTTGTCTTTAAACTTTTACCCCTTTAACTTTCAATGTTAACAATTTCAACCTCTTAACTTTCTAAAAAAATTGTAATCAAGCTTTACGTATTTATTTTTATGTACACGTTTATATAAATTTAAATTGATTTACGTTTAGACGTATATTTTTCCCGTTAATAAGTTGGGTCAAATATAATATATTCCTTATGCTTATTATTATGTACATTTTCTGTTTGTTTATGTTTTGATGTAATTTTTTTCTATAAATGAGTCAGTTAAAATATAATATGTTTTCATGCTTATTTTTATGTACGTGTTCAAATGGTCTACGTTTTGACGTAAATTTTGTTCGGAAACACGTCGAGTAAAATATAATACGTTTTCATTAAATGCTATAAATTCGAGTCACTCTACGTTTCGACACGCCACAATACGCCGTAACTATTTTCTTACGTGTTTATTTTTATGCACGCGTCGGTATAAATTTAAGTTGGTTTATGATTCAACGTAAATTTTCTTCATAAATATGTGTCAAATATAATTCGTTTTCATGCTTATTTTTATGTATGTTTTCAGTTGGTCTACACTTTAACGCAAATTCCAATTAGCAAATTATGTGGATAGTGCTTTTATCCTATTAACTTTTTTGTTTCTTTCTTGATTTTTTCTGGACTTTATTATTTTTATTTTTTAGTTTTCTTATGTTTAGTGTTTTAGTTTTAGGTTTGTTTTCATTAAAGCTATATTTAAGATAACATTTACGTTTCCATTTACAATTAATTTAAAATCAATTCGTCCTGCTGTCCAATTTAAATTTATTTTTATGGTTTTTGGTCGATGTAAAACATGTGTCGATATTCTTTTGAGCATAAATTTCTTTCGATTGGTATACTGAACCAAAATAGATATCGACCGAAACCCCGCAGCGTAGCGCGGGTATTCCTTCTAGTTTACAATATAATACATAACATTTCTAGTTACGATTGCGAGCTTCTCCTCCATCTTTCACACTTACATCGCCCCTCTATTTGTTGGGATTTCTTCCTTTATTTACAGTGACCGATCTAGAAAATCCAGATAGGGGTAACATTTTAATAAAAAGGGGTAACGAAATCAAAAAAGGTCAAATTTTTTCAAAATTTACACTACTGTTGGAGTGTCACCGGAGCGTCAAAGGGCAACGGAGGTCACCCCTTTTATCACTCTAGGTCCGCCCCTGCTTATTCAACACCCTCCCTCTCTCAGAGTCCTCACGGATGGTTTTATTTGTAAACGAATACACGTCCTCCACGTGGCTCATTGACACCCTTTAGAGTTGCTCCAAGTAAATATAAAAGGTTGATAAATACATAATCAACATTATATTATATTAATGTTCATCGTAAATCATGATACATAATATTTTATATTTGATACATAAAAAAAAGCGAGTAAACAAAAACTAAGACCGTGGGGTATAGTGGAGCTTGGGTTGGGGGCATGAGTTGACACGTGGAGTTCGAGCCCCCCACCGGTGAGTGACGTGTCCGTGGGGTATGGTGGGGCTTGGGTTGGGGAGTGGCTTGGCAGTTTATTAAAAAAAATTACAAAAAATTAAAAAAATACACACAACATTAAAAAAAAGCCTAAAATTTTATTAATTACAAAATAAAAAAAAAACCTAAAAACGATTACAAAATTAAAAAAAAAAACCTAAAAATTACAAAAAAACCTAAAAACGATTACAAAAAAAAAACCTAGAGCGTTAGGTAAATTTCAAAAAGCGCGAGCTTGTCGAACGGCTTTCGCTCCTTGCCCCGAAATTCAATGTTCGCCACCGCCACCCGGTCCTCGTGGCTTAACTCACCGCTCGGAACGGCTTCGTAATAGGCTTTGAAACGATCAAGCTTGGGCCGTAGCTCGCGCCATTTATGTTGGCACGCGTTTAAGTTGTGCCGGTCGTGTCCAACGTTATGTCGGTAGCTTGCGAAGGCTTCCGGCCAATATCGGGTTTGACCGGGTTGTCGCCCCTTCATAGCGTCAACGACGCTCTTGACGAGAGCTAGCTCTTCTTCGTGTGTCCAAGAGGCCATCGGTCAAGTGGGTTGGGGTAGCGGGTTCGATCAAGTGGGGTAGCGGTGGACAACGATTGTTTGGGTTGGGGTAGCCGGTGGGGTTGGGGTTATATTTATAGTGATGTTGATGGGTTGGGGTGACCGCTTGGCTTGGCCAAACGGTTAAAATTTAAATTTTAAAATTTAAACACTCCGCTATGACATGGCGACCAAGCGAATAGGAGCCCGCCACATAGGATCGCTAGCCCGCCCCACGCCCGGCTTCAAATTCCCGCCCCTTGGGCCACACCCCAACCCAAGCCCACCCGGGGTGGTGGCTTGGGCGTTTTCAGCCAACCCACGCCCCATACCCCACAGTATAAGTATACTTCCGCTCTATGTCTTCCTAAGAGTTTGTTCTCATCCCACGTATTTTCTTACTCTCTCTAGGATAAACAATATTCGTGCCCCCTAAGCGATACCCCTTTTTTTTTGTCGGAACTTGACTTGTTTTTCCTCGAAGCAAAGTTTTCTCTTTTCTAAAATTGTTTATTTTTGGCTTCCTTCGCATCAACTTAAAGCCGGTGTTATACATCTCAATATGTTCGGATCTTTTTAAAGAATTAATGTTGCATTCACATACCGTGTTTTTGTGTGGTTTACAAGTTAATATTGTTCTAAATTTATAGTATTACATTACATGCATGGTGTATAAAAATGTCCGTCTGAGAGTCTATTTATATTGAATAGAACTCTCGTGTGATCATCAGTTTTTATGAATGATTTTTTCAACTACTAGAAAAATCTGAAACTTCTTACACCAGTTTTCCTATGAAATGCGTCATAAAACTCGTTTTTCTACGGATTTATGACAAACACCTGATGTAGGAAAACAGCTCGTAGGAAACCCGTTTTCAACGCATTTCCTACGCAACTTCCTACACATTTTCTACGAAACTACTACGTCGCAAATTGCTATTAATCTCCTACAATATATTTAATTATTATCTTTTAGGATTTATTTTTTTGGCTACACATTTCTGACAAAAAAAAAATAACAAAAAAATAACAAATTTTAATACAACATTATTTGTGACCCACTTCCTACAAATAAATTAGAAGTGTTATTATAAATTTCCTAGGAAACTGAGTATTTTTTGTGACCCACTTCCTACAAATAAATTAGAAGTGTTGTTACAAATTTTCAAGGAAACTGAGTATTTTTTGTGACCCACTTCCTACAAATAAATTAAAAGTGTTGTTACAAATTTCCGAGGAAACTGAGTATTTTTTGTGACCCATTTCCAACAAATAAATAAGAAGTGTTGTTACAAAATTCCTACGAAAACCGAGTATTCTTGTGACACAATTCCGACAAATAAATAAGAAATGTTGTTACAAATTTCTGAGGAAAATGAGTATTGTTTGACCGTTTTCCAACAAAAGCTATTTTTGTTGTGACACATTTCCAACCACCTAATTTATTAAATAAAAAAAACTGCAAAAAAATAAATAATATTTCTACATTTTTCTGGCGAAAAATTCCAGAAATAATCTACAATACCAAAAACATGTTTTACAAAATTCACCGAAGTTACAATGACATAAATTCAAAAATCATGTGTTACAACGCAAGTTCCAATATGTTTAAACCGTAAGCTAATACAATTCAACGTAATTCCAAAAAGATATCAAAAACTACAACTAATTAGAGGGAGCACGCCAATTCTTCATAAACTCTTGAAGTTGTTTTTGGAGTTCTTCCTAGGGGTGTAAACGAGCCGAGCCGAGCCCGAGCTCGACCAGGCTCGAGCTCGGCTCGTTAGGTTTTTATGAAGCTCGAGCTCGTGCTCGGCTCGGTTCGAGCCTACTTCTTTGAGCTCGAGCTCGGCTCGCGAGTAAAACCCAAAGCTCGAGCTCGGCTCAAACTATTTTGAGAGCAACCTTAAACTAGCTAAAAACTCGGCTCGAGCTCACTTCAACATCGCTTAAACGAGCAAAAGCTCGGCTCTAGCTCGGCTCATCAATGTTATCATCATTATTAATATATTATAGAGTAAACTTCAATTTTCGTCCCTGTGGTTTGCTAATTTTAACACTTCCAGTCCAATAGTTTAAACATTGCATTTATCATCCATTAGTTTGCTGATTTTAACTGTTTCAGTCCATTAGTTTCCTGATTTTAACAGTTTCAGTCCACACCACTAACACTGGTGTGGACTGAAACTGTTAAAATCAGGAAACTAATGGACTGAAACTGTTAAAATCAGCAAACTAATGGATGATAAATGTAATTCATAAACTATTGGACTGAAAGTGTTAAAATCAGCAAACCACAGGGACGAAAATTGAGGTTTACTCTATATTATATATTAAAAAATTAAAATTTTGTATGGGCTCATTTAGGCTCGCGAGCCTAAACAAGCTTTGTATTTCAGGCTCGGGCTCGATAACAAAACGAGCTCTATTTTAGGCTCGAGCTCGGGCTCGGGCTCGTTAAGGCTCGGCTCGTTCGAGCTTTTAACCGAGCCGATCACGAGTAGCTCTCGAGAACTTCTTCCCTTGCTTTCCTTTCTTCGTCAAGACGAGTTGCAAGTAGATCCCTTTCTTCTTCAAGATGAGATACAATTAGATTCTTTTCTTCTTCAACCCGAGCTTCAAGATCAACCATTCGGGTTCGCATAACTTGAGCCTAAAAAGTTGTTAAAATATATATAGTTATAATTAGTAAATATATTACATAAAGAAATGTTTTGAGGCAAAAGAAAAGGTGTTTATTAGTTTGATTTCCAAAGATAATAATGCATTCATAGATTCTATATACATACATACATACTAGGGTATTCACGGTTTGGTAAAACCGCGAACCAAATATATATATAAGTACATATATATATTTAGTGGCAATTTGTATAAGTACATATATATTTAGTGGTTTATATACACTGTGATACATACTCATATACATACACACAAACATATACGCACAATACACCCATACATATCCATGCGTATATACATGCATATACACATGCCATTGAAAGAGACTAAAGATGTTGAGGTCCTGAATCGAGAAACTAATATAAAACCGTAACATCATTCTAAAAGTCCTTAATCTTAATCATACGTCTCCTCGAACTCCTATCCTCCACCATGTCCTCATAAAGGTGTAAGTTTACCAAATCCTGCCTAATCCGCTACTCCTAAGTCAATTTCGGCCTGCATATATATAAATACACACACAGATACATTACATACATACAAACATATATGTATACAAATGCACACTTAATAACAAATATAATCACATCCACATACACATATAGATACAAACATGCATATACGGACACATACATACATACATACCCACATACACAAATACATATATGCATACTCACATTATACTCATATCCATACGTCCATAGTTACGTGCATTTATTATTTAAAATAAGAATAATTATATAGGTTGTTTCTTACATATTTGGGACAAATCCTTAAATGTCGTAAGAAATGTGTCACAACTTGCAATGGATTTAAGGATTTTGTCATAAATGCGTAGGAAATTGTATTCATACATGGATTGTTTCCTACGCCTTTGTGACAATTATATTTAAAAATAAGCATTTTGTCATAAATGTATAGGAATATGTTTATTTTATAATTATTATATACTAGTTTTATTATTATTTAACATTTTGTAGATTATTTGTGAGAGATCTGTGACGTAACTGTCAATTAATTACGATTTTCTTATTTTTGGTCAGAAACTTGTCACAAGTTGTGACGGAATTCCGACGGATGGTTTAAGTTAATTAAAAAAATAAAATATTTCGTCATAAATGTGTAGGAAACGATATTATTTCCCCTTATTTTTTTTGGCTTATATAAATATTTATTCGGTAAAAAATAATAATTAACCTTTTGTAGATTATTTCCTACAGATTTATGACGCAACTGTCAATTAATTAGGGTTTTCTTATTTTTCGTCATAAATGTGTAGGAAACGATATCATTTTCCCTTATTTTTTTGTTTTGTAGGTTATTTCCGATAGATTTGTTACGCAACTGTCAATTAATTAGGGTTTTCTTATTTTTCGTCGTGGATGCATCGAAAATTTGTAACAAAATCTTGAAATTTTTTTTGTAGGAAATTCATCATAAAAGTGTAGTCATATGTGATGAAAAAAATTATGTAGGAAATTGTCTCTTTTTCTAGTAGTGTTCTTGGTTGTTTTAATGTTAATTTACATTGTAAGGTGATGAAAAACGTTTCTTAGAAATATGTTATGTGGTATATTGATTGAGATATGAGAAAGAAGAAACAGATTAGAGGGAGAGATATTTAAAAACTTATTTTTGTTCTTCTTCTTAGTACATTAATTAACTATACTATAATATAATTTAATTAGTTAACTATAAATTTGACTTAATGATACATGTGATGACGATACCTAAATTTAAAATTGCATGCGCTAAACGAATAAAGTATTTGAGATGAGAACTCTATATTTTAGGTCGAGAGTTATTAAATGTCTTAGTTATAATACAAAGTGTTATAGATACACCATTATAACATGTAGTAGATATACTAGAGACCATTGTGATCGCATAAGTCGTTTATATGTCCGTTTTGGACAACTTTTGTTAGGATCGGGTTGCAAAATACACACACCAATAATGTCACACCCCAACCGATGGCGGAATCATCGGGGTGCGGCACTGAGCGAAACAGATTGTCCAGAAGTTTCCATAACAATTATCAATACTATTCAATTTAAATGATACGTCACATACCGTATCTCAAACAACAAAATAATTATTACAGACATAAATCCAGTCAAATATTCTGTTCCGACAACTCAGATTTTAAGTAGACAGCAATTGTTCATCTGCTTCTAGGGACCCTTGATTCGTTATCTACAGACAACTATTTGTTGGGCTCTAAAGCGTTATTCTAGCTTCAATTTCCTACCACACATGCATCCTAAGCACCTGTCACATACGTTAAAATAAAGTCAATACATAAAATGTAAAGGTGAGCATACAAGTTTAATATAGCATATAGAGTTCGAATTCGTTTACGCATAACCAGCACGTATACATAGTGAATTGAAGCACGTTAGTTATCGACATAGATCCATCGATACCAATGACTGCGGGTTGACTGCCCGGGGCAGTTCGCAATACATGATTACCACCGTAATCCATGCAAGTAAAAGATCCTTAACAACCCCCGTGTGAACGGGTGCTGAGTCCAAACTATAGTACTATCGTTGCTAAGGCAGGTAGACAGCATTCCATGTGTAAACATAACAAACAAGCATTCATAAGCCACATATAACATGCAATAACGGTTAGCGTTCAAATAGTTTGAGTAGTGTGATAGTTGAAGTTTGAATATTCGTAACGTATGTAACACCCAAAAGTGCTTAAAGCAAAAAGGGATCGAGTATACTCACAGCGATTGATGGATTGAAGGGAGCGCTTAGCGAGTACGGTTAGCCTGAATAGATTTGATAGCATAACGATAAGTGAAACGTGAAACGGAAAGCAAGTGTCAGTGGGTCGGACAGCTGGTCGATCGGACGGCTGACCGTTCGGTTGACAGTCCGCTGTCCGGTCGGTCGGTAGGCCGATCGGATGGCTGTTCGAGTGGATTGTTTCTTCCTTTGAGAAGGAGGTGTTTGTGTATGATGGTTTGACTTTTGAAGTTTTCGTTGTAGCATTTGAAAACTTTGAAGTACTTTTACCTTTCAGGTCGGTCGATCGGACGGCTGTTCGATCGGCCGGTTACCCGATCGGTTAGGTATTGCAGTGACTTGCCTTGGATCGGACAGGTGTTCGATCGGTTAGGTCAACAAGTCAAAACTTAATGAGTTGCTGACCGATCGGTTGGCAAGTCAACATTAGTCAAAGCCTTTAACTGAATATGTAAAGTGTGGTGTAGTGGATCGGATAGTCGATCGATCGAATAACATAATTGTTGTTCGATCGGACAACAAGGTGTCACCTGATCGGACGGCTGTTCGATCGGGTGGCACTTCTAGTGCATTGAACATGTTGAAAATTTCGATTAAGTACTGAAGCATAGTATCTCATGATCCGAAGAGTAATCCGATCGGTCGGGTGTTCGATCGAACAACAGTTCGTTCAATACTAGTCTTCAAAATAGTTTGGTTGTGTGGGACCACGTGCTAGCCGATCGGTTGGCCGGTCGATCGGCTGACTATCCGATCGGCTGGCTGTCCGTTCGGACAGCAGTCCGATCGGTCAGCATCCTGACCTGATCAGCCTTTGCGTCTAACACCTGGTCGTTCTGTTTGTTTGTCGTTTTATCGAGGTATTTTGACAGCGAGTAAAACCATAGATCACTCATCCCTACTTGGTTCCTCGGGTCGGACAGGAATCACCCAAATCCGGTCGGTGGTCTGTTCGGAACGAAGTTTAACATTTAACTCGAAGTCGGTTAACCTTGTGGATAGAATCCGGGTCTTGAGCCATACAACCACCAAAGTGATTTGTAAACCGCCTCAGGTCCCGTTTCTACCGGTTTGAAGTTATTGAGTAACAAAGAGTTGAAGGAAGGTTGGAAAAATCCCTCTTTTAATCCTTGTCCCCGCGTGTATGTTTAGATCTATGAAAGATCCGTGTTTGTTCATGTGGAAACCGGCTAGATCCAAGCTATTCTTGGTGGATTGAGGCAAAAGCATGAAGTTCTTCAAGAACCCATGATGACATCATCCTAGAACACTTAGATCTTGATGATTTCACGGTTAAAAGTTAAGATTTGAAAGATAGAAAGGTGTAGGAGTGTGTATAGATCAGAAAAGTACAAGAATTAGGACGAAAACTTACCGGAATCGAGAGAAATCTGCAAAAAGGTAGGTTGAGCGTGCTGGTCGAACAGAGGTTTCCAAAAGTGGAAAAGGATGACAGTGACAGGGGTATTTATAGGATGACAAAAGAGGAAAGTGCTGGCCGATCGGCCAGGCAGCTCGATCGGACAGCCTGTTCGATCGGACAGCAGTCCGTTCGGCTGGCTGTTCGATCGGCTGGGAGCCTGATCGATCAGTCGCACCTTTCGAGTGTTTCGCGCGACGATTTTTGATATTTCGATTTCTATTGCGAGCGGTAAGTTACGATAGGGTTTCCTAATCAAATTACTTTCAGTCCCAACTACTAATATCTCGCATAATCTATTTTCCACCATTTATCATAGTTCGTTCACGATTCGAGTTCGATTGCATTTCGAGTTAGATTTCGAGTTTCGATTGAGTTCGCTTGATTATCACAACATAACATAAATAAACATGCACAGGTAACCCGTAAGGCACACACACATGTATAATAACAGGTAAAACACGTAGTTCGAGTTGCGATTTGATGTCGTTTCGATTGGCATAGCTTGATTATTTGATTAGTTGACTTTATCGCATTGTTACTTCCTATAATTCACAGTCGTAAGTCGATTGATTAACGGTTAACACACATCGATCATTATTATTAACAACACTTACTCCAAATAATACGAATCAAATAAAGAGATTTCTACGAGTCAAGTTGCGCGAAATCGGTCGTTGAATTTGACCTTGACTTTGACTTGTGAAAACACGGGGTGTTACAAATAAACTGCAGAAAAGTAAAGAACACAAGAATCTACGTGGTTTGGTCTAAGCTAACCCACGTCCACGGGTTGTAACCAACATATAGTATTATTGGTCTCTGCCCTCGTAATGAGATATTGCAACTGTAACCACATATATTTATAATAAAGATTTAGGGTTTCTAACTTATTCTCTAAGAAATAATAAACGAGCTCGAATTAGATGCAAAGTGGACCAAGCATGCCTCTCATTTTTTTCTCTATAATTAGGTTGCCACATAACCCACGAATTTGTGCCTTCAAAACCCAACAATCTCCTACTTAGAGGCTCGAAATTCTTCAAATTGCCTTATGTTGTGAACATTTGTACATCCAGTAACTTTCTCCTTCATCAGTTAAATTGAAGGATCGTTGAAGCTCCCCCGAGCTCCATCACATTAGTCTTATGCCTGCCTCTGACCAGTCATCTGTCTCTACGGGCTCCCACTGACACGAACTGTTGGATCATGATATTCTCTTAGAATATACAAGTTCCATATTCAGCAGGTACTCTTCTAGAGAGATTTTGATCGTTGGAACATTAGTTCTCTTAACCAACTGTCTGGTTACTATGTTTGAAACTTTGACAGGATGATTGCAACTGCTCCCACTGTCATGAAAACTCCTGACTAGTACGTTCAACCTGAATCTAACTTGTTGCTCTGGGTTTATTTTCTACAAAACAAACCTTCTTCTACCCCCGAGATTCTGTGAACCGAACTTTGTTTTCATCCTGAACTAAGGTAACCTCTCCCTCAGACGGTATACTGACGATATAAAGTGAACCACATTTCTTTCCTCGAGCCATGATGTTAAATGTCACACTCTTTGACAATGCCAATGTAATAGTTGCTTTAATTCCCAATCTGCTAGATCCATTTTTTTGTGTGTGTATCCCCTGATAACGCAATATCCAGATTTTTTTGAACTAGTAACGCTTCAATCTGCATTTTCCACCAGTAAAAATCCGTACCATTGAACTTCTTCTGCCATTACAAATGACTAAACGAAAAACAAGATCGAAACACAGAACAAACACAACAATGGCACAGTTTTGAACTCAACGGTTGTTCTACTGTATACCGTTAATAAACAACCTATTTCTGCAACGAAATCAGAAAACTATAAACGATAAACTTGACTAATCTTTTGCAATAAGTCCGGCCCACAGTTGTTCTTCACAACTAACACTACCCGGAAACATGCTCGGTAACTCGGCAAGAAAACTGATCTCGGTAATCACCCAAGAAAACCCTCACTCAGTCACACAACCCGGTGGTTGCCCGACTTCTCAGTAATCTGATCTTGAACCACTTCTAATCACAACTATCTAGTCTAAGAGATAAGAAAACGATTGACGGTTGTACAAAAAGAACAGGGTGGCGGCAGCTGGTTGTCTGCCGACGGAACCCTAAAATGAACAAGCCTACGGACTTTCTTCTTTTCTGTGATTGTGAAAAGAAAACATGTAAAAACGAACTAACCTCTCTACTTTTTATTGATCTTTGATACTTCAATAAACCCTAATCGACCGGATTTTCGAACAACGACTACTCCCAATCGAAACTAATCAAAATAGAAGCATGACAAGCCTGTGACAACGAACCTGAAGTTCTGATACCACTTGTTAGGATCGGATTTCAAAACACACACAAATAAACTGCAGAAAACAAAAGAAAAGAGCTGAAGAGCATGAGAATTTACTTGGGTTCGGTCTAAGTTAACCTACGTCCACATGCTGCAACAAGGATGTAGTATTATTGCTCTTGTCTCGTGATGAAATTTACAAGTACAAGCACATAAACTTATAATAAATATTTAAGATTTCTAACTTATACCCCAAATAAACGGGCTAGAATTAGATACAATGTGGACGAAGGCCGCCCCTCCTCTTTTTTTTTTCTCAATTATTTAGCTGCCATATAACCCACGAGCCAATCAGGGGTGCAGCTTTGAAGGGGCCGCAGGGGGGGACCTTCCGAACTTTTCGCTCAGTAGTGTTATATATGTAGTTTTCGTATAATTTTTTTTTGGTATATACGTTTTCGACCCCCGGTTCTATAGAAAATTTTCGGTATATACGTTTTTGACCCCCCCCCCCCCCGCGCCGAAAACGTCAAGCTTCGCCAATGGGGGCTAGCCACTTGGTAAAGGCATATGCCTCTTAGAAGGGAGGTTTTAGGTTCAAACTTGGGCAAGGGAGAATTATCTAGGATTATTAGTGGAATAGAGTATGAGCAAGTTTTGCCATTAAAAATCCAAGTTTTTCTAAAACTTTTTTTTTTTTTTGAAAAATAGGATAAAGTTCTTGATTTTACGATAAGTTTAAAAAAAATAGTGAAAATTATAAAAATTCTGAGTTTTAAAGATCGAGGAAACTAAATAAAGCCACCATAAAATGTAAAATTTCTTTCAATGCCATTTTGGTAAATTCTATTAAGTGTTGTTTACACCATTGAAAAAGTTTTATCAATATTTCAAATTCTTTCTACATTTATACGAAAATTCCATTGTATATTTGATCCGGACTCATCATACATGTACCATGACATGATGCTTACAACTACTATTTACACCAAACAAGCTATTGTTTATTTAGTAATATTAACACTAAAACTTATTAAATCGTTTAAAATTTTCTACCTTAAGTAATCAAACTATTTAATTAATGCACCATGTGCATGTATGCGTATGCTTGGTCGACCAAATTTGATATATATTCAACACCCTTACCCCTCTAAACACTTGTCATAAAATGACTCCTTTTATCCCTTCAATATTTCTTTTGATACTATCTTCACTTGGCCAGTTTTCAACTTCAAACCAAATTCAACACACCTTCCATCAATGTCTTTCTACCATCCAAACCCCCAACACTTTCTTCACCCCTCAAAGCCCTAATTACACACTAATTCTCAATTCAACCGCGGAAAATCTTCGTTGCATCACCCCTTCGAACCCCAAACCTGAGCTTATATTCACCCCGTTGAACGAAAATCATATTCAAATCGTGGTTATTTGTGCCAAGAAGCTCAAGATTCAACTCCGGTTTAGAAGTGGAGGCCATGATTATGAAGGGATCTCTTACACGTCCGCTATGGACCCTCCGTTTGTTCTTATCGACTTGTCGAAGATGCGTGCCATTAACGTTGATCTTTATGACAATTCCGTTTGGGTTGAGGCCGGTGCCATAACTGGTGAACTTTATTATAGAGTTGCCGAGAAGAGCAAAACACATGGGGTCGTGGGAGGGCTTTGCACGAGCCTCGGCGTTGGTGGTCATTTCACGGGAGGCGCATACGGCTCCATGATGAGGAAATACGGGCTAGGAGTCGATAACGCACTTGATGCTAAAATCATCAACGCCAAAGGAGAAATCTTAGATAGAAAATCCATGGGCGAGGATGTTTTCTGGGCAATCCGAGGTGGTGGAGGGGGGAGTTATGGAGTCATAGTTTCATGGAAACTAAAACTCGTCCCCATCCCTACCATTGTCACAGTTTTCAATGTTCCAAGAACATTGGAACAAGGTGCCACTAAGATTCTTTACAAGTGGCAACATGTGGCCCCACAAATTGATGATGATCTTTTCATGAGAGTATTGATCCAAAACATCAATCTACCAAACACAACTAAAAGAACCATAAGTACATCTTACAATGCGCTCTTCCTCGGGGGAGTTGACCGGCTCTTAGAGATCATGAACCGAAGTTTTCCCGAGTTGGGTCTGGATAAAACCGACTGTTTCGAAATGAGTTGGATCGAATCCGTCATGTTCATCGCAGGTTTCCCCAAAACCGTCCCGGCATCCTTCCTACTCACTGCAAAACCAGCTTTTGTGAACCAGTTCAAAGCTAAATCAGATTTTGTTAAAAGCCCGATCCCAGAAACAGGAATGGAAGGGATTTGGAAGAGATTATTACAAGAAGAAACGCCACTCATGGTGTGGAATCCATATGGAGGAATGATGGGGAGGATTCCAGAATCAGCAACACCATTTCCTCATAGAAATGGGGTTCTTTTCAAGATTCAGTATGTCAACATCTGGACTGGGAATGATAAAGACGCAATTAAGAGGCATTACAAATGGATCAGAAAGTTTTACAAGTACATGGGTCAGTATGTATCAAAGGATCCAAGAGAAGCTTATGTGAATTACAGAGATCTTGACCTTGGAATGAATGAAAAGAATGGTGATAATACAAGTGTTGTCAAGGCAAGTTCATGGGGAAGAAGGTATTTTAAAGATAATTTCATGAGGTTGGTGAAGGTGAAAACTGAGTTTGATCCTGACAACTTTTTCAGGCATGAACAGAGCATTCCATTAGGCTTCTAATAACACATTTTCATGCCAAACTTTGTGTTTTTATGAGAATAAGGAATCATGGTTTGTTTACAATGATAAATCAAATATAATGATTCGACACTTTTATATTCAGTCAATATTGAAAAAAAGTAAGCTTACTAAATAACAACTAATATTCTAAATCAACATTATATAAAGGTCCACATGAGACCCTTAGATTTTTACGATACATGTTTTATATATGGGGAAAGTGAATATGGGGCTGTTATGCATCTAACGTAGATGCGAAACTCATTAAAACGACTTTTGATTAAAATCCATTAAATCCCTTATTTTAGTATTTATCTCCTAATCAATCTCCAATTCTGAACAATTCTGAATCAAAGATTGATACCTGCTGCTACACTACTGTGTTGCTAGACATATGCAACATACCATAATTCAGTCAGCAGTTGAACAACGGAGCAACTAGATAGATGTTGACCAGTCCCTCATGACCACTTGCCTGCAACAAGACCAACAGTCTTTCATCAATTAAAATTAACTTACATCACCAATCATTCAAAGAAAGCTAGTTTTAAGCATCTAATTATGTATATATACCGCCAAATATAAATCTTGCAAACTGCAGCCACAAAAAAAAAAAAGATACCTGAAAACATTTCAACTGATCTGTACAGAAAACTTGAAGAAGAATATAACTGAACAAAGAGTATACATATGAACCAATTAATTTTATTATTAGAAATATAATTTGTATGTACAAGAGGCACCGAGGCCTGTTCAGTAATTGCTACAATATACTAGGTAGCAAAAAGGCCATTTACAACCTAAACAAACTATCTGACAAAACCTAAAACACTCGTTTTTCTTCTTGGAAAAAGAATCATAATAGCCTAATGTCACCTGAGCATGACACTGTCATCTTGTAAGTGAGTATACTATACAACATAACAAAATTTTAAACCATCATATTTAAGTCTGTTAAATCATCCATTGGAATCTCGAGTCCCATGAAAGCGTCATCATGTGGAAAAATATCATCATCGATATTTAACCATGAACCTATGTCTTCCCCTTGACCACCAAAGTCAACCATTTCAGGTAGTTGCAGGTGGGACAAATCAAGTGGTTCCTCCTCTTCCGTTAACATACACTCATCCTTTTCGTTCATGGTGGGCTTCGGAACAAAAGATGCTTTTGCCCTTGGGTGATCTGGAAATTTACCATCAACAGATGAAGATAATTGAGTTGTTTTTTGTTTCAGTTTCGATTTAGCCTTTGCGGGTCGCCCAACTTTAGGACCTCCGTTTCTAGGGTCCCTTTCACTTCTCTTTCCTTTTACACTGTTTATAATTACTCTTCCTACACCTGAAGAGGTACAAGTCATACCAGCAGGAACATCATCAAGGTACAACTCTCTCTTCTTACTCCTGCTTGACCATATGTTGTTATCTTTGCCAACACTTTGCTCAGATGGATGCATGGAGCTTAATTGTGTACCTAATTTATTTGAAATAGAAAAAGAAAAAACAAAAATTACAAGGCGTAGATATCATATGAGCTCACCTATTGAAATTGTCAAGCACTTGAATATAGTACCTGAAAACTTTTCATCGGCCTTCCTATATTGATCATCGGTGACATCATCATCAACTTGTGTATGATTTAAGCGTGAGTGGAATATATCCTTAAACAAGGGCTCAGAAAAGCAGCTTTTGCCAGTGGTTTGAAATTCACGGCATCGGTTTAGTGTCCGTTTGACAAAATTCAAAGCAGGAGCTTGTTTAGCCATTTTGCCGCTAGTACTCTTACCCCAACAGCTCTGCAGAGCATTGATTGATTAGCACACAAAAGGATAAATAAAACTACAAAAAAGGCACTTAATGTTCTACAATTAACGCAACAATTACCATGTATTTCTGATATGCCATTTCTGTGAGCTTTTCAAGAGAAAGTCGTTCAAATTCCCTACAAGTAAATGGTCAAGTAAGAATTATGATGCACGGTCCTTTAATAACTTAAAAACAAGCAAAAAAAATCAAAAGCAATGAATGAAAGCACTTACTTCTGATGTTGCTCCCTTGCTTCCTCAGTAGACTTTAAAAGTTTGTCGAGTAGGTTTTTCTTCCGGGAAACCTAATAGTCAACCATATTAGAACACAAACATCTATATTCGGAAACAAAGATAACATCATTAAGCATATTAGATTCTTCACTTTTCCTAATAGTCTTTCTTTCCAAATAAATAAGGTTGTTTACCAAATGGATATCACTAAAATATCATTATATTCTTCACTTTAAAGTTTCCACTTTCCACCATCAAAACATACTTATACCTGTTGATGATGCTTTTCTTCCAGCCTACTGATATCGTTGTTGATGTCTTCATCTCCACCGTGTACCAAGTCCGGCTGAAAGGACATCAAATAAGAAATCGTATGTTTCTTAAAAACTAATCAGAGATTTTAAACTTTTCACACAGACGTAGAAAGAGACAATTACCACAGGTTCTGGGTAGAGTCCAAGACTATGAATTTCCATGACAAGTTTTTCATCAAAGGACGTGTTACTATACGAATCCAAATGTAGACCGTTGTAGCAATCGTCAAAACCTGTACCAATTGCTGAATCCACCTCATTACATGATCTTAATGTATAATCTATCCTGTAACTGCTTGAAAAGCCTCCACCAATTAAGTCTGTTTCCGCCTCAAACGCAGATCCATAAACACTATAGTTTAATTCTTCATTGTTATCATCTTCCGAAATAAGGGCCGCAAGAAGCCTCCGACACAGAGAAATTCCCCTAGGAGACGTTAAGTTCCCTGAGCATTCACTACTACTTTCTGTTCCATTTTTTGC
The DNA here is from genome assembly GCA_030545235.1 of Helianthus tuberosus. Taxonomy (NCBI): domain Eukaryota; kingdom Viridiplantae; phylum Streptophyta; class Magnoliopsida; order Asterales; family Asteraceae; genus Helianthus; species Helianthus tuberosus. The sequence continues at coordinate 207,698,268 of CM060367.1, read as the reverse complement.
ATCACAATTATCAATAGGGTTTGTGATGTCAACAGTAGATCGTATGCTTCCCTGTGAAAAGGTAAAAGAGAAAGAAGTAAGAATTTGCATCAAAATTTTAACTAGTTACATATTTTCACAAAACCGAAAAAAAGAAGCATCACCTCTTGCTTTAAGTAGGTGACTGCTGCATCAGATACAAAACCAAAAAGTGGGTCCATCTGCCTCCAAAAAGGGCTGGACGATGTATAAACTGCAATTAACCAATCCATCACTTAGAATCACATAATAATGTATGTATTCTAACGAGAATCTGGAAGGAAAAATAAAAGCACCAGGATTAATAACAGCATTTGCAGCAGCCAAAAGCTCTTCATGTCCATCATCTGAAGTGTATAACAGAATTTTTTTGGTTGAAAGAGGGTTAAGGTAAAAAAACAATGGAACCCATAAATCAAACACTTGTAACTATATAGTTAGCAGTTATTATACCGACAAAATCCGTAGCAGCAGTAAATGCAAAATGCTTTTGACGGGTATAAGCTTTGCGACCAGAGAGTTTCCTAGTGGGAGGTCGACCTACTTTACTGTGAATGTTGCATGAAATATAAACATTAATGAAGGATCACACACGCACACTCACTCACACACATATATACCTTTTTATTTGAACTTCTAGAAGAATACACACACATATATATACGTGTGCTTCTAAGAGTTCAAATATTCATAAATCAAATATCAAAACACTATAAATATCATATCTACACATTCCATGGTAGATGAAATAAAATCAATTAATTATAAAAGTCTCTTTCACTAAAACATCATTGTGAATAATCTCAACGCATAATGTTTTATTCATTTATTCAAAAAACAATGTTTTATAAGTCACTAGTTCTATTTTATTCACTATGGAATGGGTAAATATAATGAAGTCATGTTTTTTTAAAAGAGTAAATAATGATATGTAATTTGAAAGGATAAACACATACACACACATATGTGATTTCGAACTATTAGAAGGATATGCATCCTTCTAAAAGTTCAACATTTAATACATATCGATCTAAATTTCATAATATCATATTACATTTTTAAAAAAATCTAAAAAAATCATATTCACCCATTCCATAAAGAATTTGATAAAATCACTTATAACTTGTTTCAAAGAATAAACAAAGAGTTATGTGCTAACAAGTAGCTAATTTGATTTTGTTTACAATGGAATGGGTTAAATATGGTATTTGTAGTGTTTCCAATAGCAATAGGTAAATACGATATTATATATATGAAATTTTATTAAAAACAACAAAAGATGTAAAACCTTTCAGGCTTATCAAAGCCAACTCTGTCAGTTCTAAGATGTTTTTCTGTCCCCACATTGCCAACAGATCGCACAGAAGCAAAACTCCTTCCATTTCTATGTTGCTTCTGGTTCATAAACTTATTTTTTCGTGTGGGGAGGACTAAAGTAGACATCTTTTGAACATTAAGCCCATCTTTATCTTCAACTTTAACTTCAGCAGACTTGAAATTATCCGTAGGTCGGATTTCAGCCACCCCCGATTCCTCACTTTCTGATGGTGTAGATGACTGAATACTACAAACACCTTTTGATTTAAACTGTTTAGGAGAATTGGTTATAACTCTGTTACCCGAAGGTGGAATTTCATCATTGGTAGATAGAACAGGGATAAGGTTGGTCCGCCTTGCTGTACGTGAGATCTTTTGGGGCCTACGGTCAGCCCACTGGGCTACAGGTGGAGATGAAGACCGTGTTGACAGACCACGCTTCCGGTTGGTCGAGCCGTTGGAAACAACTGGGTGTTGGCCATGGGTCAATTTAGGGACCACGCCTGACCCTGATCTTGGACCCCGAGCAACTGCATGCACTTTAGGGGTAGATGAGGGTGTACCGGAAATGAAGTCTTCTCGGTCATTGCCCCTGGTTGTCAGCAATATATAAGATAAAAATTATGTCTTTTATCAAGTTTTAAGGGCGTTATCATCATTTGACACTTTCTTTCAAGAATTTGTATAAATAAAACCAGGTGGATCTAAATGCTGGTAGAGATGAGCTACATACTTGTTAAAAGCTTTCACAACTGTTCTTTCATGCTCCAAGTTAGTAGTTTGATCTTTTTTAACATGCAGTAGGGATGTGTTCGGGATGGAAGAACGCGTAACTCCATTAGCAACTCCTGGCCTGCATCAAAAAAGAGTTGGTGTCACAAGTCTATCACCCACATATGCAAAACATGCTTGTGTGAAAAAAAAATAAAAAATAAAAAAAATAATGAGTAATCAAGAAACATATTACCTGAACTCGTGGGGATCATTTGACCTTGACCTTGGATGCATCCTGCTACGATCAATAGGTTTTGCCAACACTGAGCTAGTACTTGGTGCCACATCAGCCTTAATTCCAGTGCGCTTTTTCTTCATTTTGGCTTTTTCCCAACCATCAGCTACAATTGGCAATGCTCGATCTACACTCTCAAGGGTATTACTGTTTGGGAGTCTTGCAACTTCTCTAACCCTATCTACAGATCCAGATGATCTTGCAGGAGTGTTTGGTCGCACATCTGTCTACAATTCCCAAAAAACATAAATCAGGCTTACGAACAAGAAACTAGTAACAATCATAGAAAATGTGAAGATACGATTAACAGGAGGGATACAAACCCTTTGATCCACCATGGAAGTTCGGGTTCGTTTGTTGGGAATGCCATTTTTAACCCTCTCTTCTACCTTCTGCTGGTCAAAGTCAAAGGCACTAGTAAGAGCATGGTTTTGAGTACTAGCCATCTTGCCAATAGCAGAAAAAGCATCTGGTCGAGATCTCTTTCTTGAAGGTATACACGGAAAACACTTGTTGATCACTGACAAAACATCACTAAAAATCTTCACTCTCTCCCTGGCTTTAATTGTTGATTCACGCAAACCAACCTTAAATCGTTTAAGATTTTCGGGTGAAGAAAAAGGCCGCCTGCCTTTGAACAAACCAGATGGTGAATCATCTGGTGCACACAAGGCAGCAGTTGCAAGTCTCTTAAAATCCCCATGTCGGTTACACTTATATTCAGCAGCCATTGACTTTAGGTCAAACCGCAAGCACTGAAAAAAATTAGTCACGTCTCCTTGACTTACATTTACACTACTTCTAGACATGCTTGGAAGGGAAGATAAAATTGGATTTTCCAAGTTGTCCCCACGAAAACTTGCTGATCTGTCCATTGCGGCAACGGTATGGGACCCACGTTTATATAGTGGCCTTGGGCTACAAGATGAAAGATCAGATTTACCAGATGATACCATTGCACCAAATTATATGCTTTATCTGTGTTACAAACACTGTCAACACAGTTGTGCATGACAGTACTGAAGTGTCACAGCACATAAAAGCAAAGCTTGAATTTTGTGGCGGCCAAAATATAACCTAAAAAAAGAAAATGTATACGAATCAGACCAATAACATAGGCTTCAACACATTATTCATAAGTATACATATACAAGTAGAGTTATAATGGAAATATACCAACTAAAAAAGACAATCATTGCCAATTTAAAGATTCTAAGTTCAGTCTGAGGATCTACAAATATATCCCCAATTATCTACTTGTCCATATCACATCAAACAATGAGCGAACTCATAGGCACATAAAACAGGGTATAAAGGTATAAAGCTTACATTCTCTCTCAGGATCATGACCAAAAGCACAGCTAATGTTCTTGCATTCAGAAACTAAAACCGATTCTTTTTCCGCTACTTATCACTTCCAATTCAAACGATCTCGATAGAACAGAGCATGACCATCCAATTCATAAACTCTATTATGTCTATCTAAAAAGCATAAATCTTTGATCAAGACAAACATCCAGTAAATATTATCCTTAAAACTCAGTAAGTATTTAAATGATGTCAATTCAGAATCAGAAAATAATAATAATAATGATACATACACTTGTGATCTCGGCTTTAGTAAATAAACGCAAATTAAACATATACAAATGATCAAACAACTGGATAGGCCTAATTTCTCCAAATTCGTGCTACTTGAAACCCTAAAAAGGTCGAATCGACCGACTTAAACTAGATTAAACAGAATGATGCAAGTAAATCGGTGAAAGAAAATCAATCAAACAGGAAAAGAATAGATATAGATATACCTTAAGTTGGAAGTGATTATCGTGTATCGTTGAAGGTAGGGTTTATACGAAGCTTGATCGAATGGTTGAGGAATTCAACATTAGGTTTTCTTTCTTCTTACAATTTGGGGTTTGTTTTGTTTTTGTTTTTGTTTTTGTGAACGATTTTAATTTTAATTATTAAAGATGACTATGAAGCTTCAAAAATTAAAAATAATAAAAATTAAAAAGTTCGTTCCAAGCCATGGCCCTCTATGGTGTTATTAATGAATTTACTTCTTTGACATTAGCCAAGGTGTGGTATACCGCCCCTGACCACATCATCTTCGTAAGACCGTGAGGTATGGTGGGACTTGGGTTGGGCTTGGGTTGGGGTATTTGTTGACACGTGGAATGGGAGGCCCCCCCACCACCCAAACTCACGCCCATGGGGTATGGTGGGGCTTGGGTTGGGGGCATGAGTTTGGTTTGGCCATGGAGAGCTCACCATGTCACCTTACTAGCCCGCCCCACGCCCGGCTTCAAACCCACACCAGAAGGGCCACGCCCAAACCCAAGCCCACCCGGGGTGGTGGCTTGGGCGTTTTCCCCCAACCCACGCCCAAACCCCCGCCCCATACCCCATGGTCTAAGCGCCTCTCAGCCACCCCATGCCCGCCAAATAAGGGAGCCATTGATGGCCCATCAGCACACTAACGAGCGCTAAAGGATGTGTGCGGGTGGGCTTTAAACCATCAACCAATCAAATATTTTGTTTAACATGGAGCTTTTAAACCATTGCATGCAAGTTAAAGGGAGGGGTTTTAAAGCCCCTATGTGACTTGACGCTGACATGGCATTATAAAGCCCCTAGGGGCTTTAAACCATACCCCCAGCCTTAAAGGTTGCATTATGCCTAAGGCCTTACGGTGATGTGAGGGTGGTTCATGGGTTGATGTGGCACTCGTGGCACTCGTGGCTACTAGTGGATGGTCAGGAAGGGTATGATGATTCCCACAAAGGCCATGACAGAGAAAGAGTCATTAGGGGCGAATGTCATTTAAAAAATGAATTTACCTTTTACGAACTATTTAATCAAATGAACTTTTTTTTCAAATTTACCCTGTTCTATCCAATTTCTAAACCATTTTTAACGTCATCATTCTACTATATGTATATACAATGAATCCAACCTGATCACCATTTACACCACCCGTATATTTGTCTATGTATTCATTTACCGATTTTAATCAAGCTCCAAACCCGTTTCAATAGCATATGCAACAAATGCAATTGCAACAACAATTCCCCTACATCAACCTTCACATTAAGTCAAGCACGATTTTGTTTCTCTAACCCAAACGATGAAGAAGAAGTGGTGTCCAAAACACAACAACAAAAACCTACGAAAACCAAAGGGAAAAACGGGGACAAGATGAAACGGGCAGCAAAAGAGAAAGCATAAAGGGGACGACGGTCAATGATGAAGTGTTGACACGAGCGTGGGTTAGTGTTTCTCAAGATCCAATAAAAGGTTTTTCTTCAATTATATACATATTATTTTTTAACTTAAAATTTTCCAAGTAATGTTTATTGTTTTCTATGGAAATGTAGATAACACGCAAACAGGTGATGATTTCTGGAATAAGGTTACGGACCAATTTCATATGTTGATGCAACGAAAGCCATACCGACAATTTAATTATATTAGCTCGAAGTTTAGGGACATGAATAAAAAATAGGATGGTTCGCCGATTACTACACCAATGCGTTTATCCATCGCCCGTGTAGTGCAAGTGATGATGTCCTGTTGAAAGCGGCTCTTAAAACATACAACACGAAACATGTGGCTTTTCAATTTATTAGGTCGTGGGAATTTTAGAAAGCCTGTTCGAAATGGGCTCTAGTGCCAAACGAAGTGGCATGAGCAAAAAGGTCTAAGACAACGGAGTCGGGGATTGCAGTGTCGGTAGTGCGGATGCACATTGCAACATTAATGTTAATGTTGATCACGAGTTTGACAACGACATCCCAACTCCCATCACGATGGACAAAGAAAAAAAGAAGCATATTTAAAAGATCAATCACCTGGTGAATCGAAATTAGACAAGTTAATGAGTAGGTTCTCTTAATTTCAAAAATCACAAGCGGATAGGCTTCGGATGAAGCAACAAGAGAAGCAAGAAGCGACGGGGAGGGAAACGGAGAGACTTTGTCCTATATATATATATATATATATATAGGTAAAGAGTATGGTACAAATATGGTTATCCTACATTATGTACGCTATATTGTGAGTCGTACACGTGTCCTGATTCAGTTGGGTTTAAGAAGGTTAAATCAGACAATTAACCTAACCATCAGAGGGCAAATTCGTCTCTTCATTCATTCAGCGAGAAGTTCGTTACACTGATATCCCGGTAATTATTATTCAAATCAGTTTCAAATTTTCCATAATTCACAATCTGCAGTTTTCGTTCGTACGTGATAGGGTTTCATTCAATTTGTCTATTTTCGATGGATCCACAGAGTAGCACTGGACGAACAGAAGATGATTTTGAAGAAAATCGACCGATCGGTGATCATGCTCAATTATCTGCTTATCAGAGAGTTTCGATTGAGGATGTTTTAAATCCGCGACCTGCAAATCCAATTCCAATTCCAGGTTCAAGTTCAAGTGCTGCAAACGAGATTTCTATTGGTAATTATGTTAATTCAGATATCTAAATTGTTCGTATAATTGTTTTTTGTTTAATCGTAGCATTGTTGTAGCTGTTTTTGTAGTTTGAATGTTTGATTACACTTTTGTATTTTTTTGAGAACAACATGTTTAACTTCGCATGTTATTACTCTTTACAATTCGCATTTGGTTTGTTTTTTTTTGTAATTTCGCATTTGATTATGTAATAAATCGCACATGTAATTCAATTAATCAATATCATCATTTCGCATGTATTGATCAGATGATTCGCATGTGGTTTATATGACTTTTTATGTTTTTTATTTTGATTCATGTAGATGAAAGGGTTTACACTCCGGAGGTTCAGGCATCAGCTACACCTGTTGTTGGAATGCAATTTATCTCCATTGAACAAGCATATGCGTTTTATCAATCATATGCTAAGTTAGCTGGTTTTTCTATTCGGAAAGGTGGCGAAGTATACAGCGGTGGTATAATCAAAACTAAGTATTTTGTTTGTTCTAAAGAGGGACATAAGCCTGTGTGTATTGATGATAATTCCAAGTCAAAAAAGCAATTCAAAACAAGGAACAGGGGGACTATTAGGACCGGATGCAAAGCTCAACTTATGATTTGCACTGTGGACGGTAGATTATATACAGTCAAGAGATTTGTTGATGGTCATAACCATAAGTTTGTTTGTCAAAATGACATTCACATGCTCCCAGCTTACAGACAATTGTCAGATGTCCAGGAGGAGATGGTATGGGAACTAGGCACTTTAAACCTTGGTCCTGTCAAAGCTTTCCATATAATGAGGAAACGTTATGGTGGTTTCGAGAACGTTGGTGCCACGGTTGATGATTGCAAAAATTTTAGGAAGCGAATAAACAGCTATATAGGAGAGTATGACGCTGACATGGTTATAAATAGGATGACTGACAAAAAAGAATATTTAGCTGATTATTCGTTTGAATACTCTGTTGATGATGGCAAACGTTTAACTGGGTTGTTCTGGGCTGATGGTTTATGCAAGCTTAACTATATGGAATTTGGCGATGTGATATCGTTCGATGCAACCTTCAAGACAAACAGGTAACTGTTTCAAAGACAAACATGTTTTGTTACTGATTTTTCGCATGTTTTGTCTGCTAATGAGGGTTCAATATCGCAAGTGTAGAGAACAGAGTGGTGTTGAATATATCGCATGCCTTTTCCCCCTGGTTTCGCATTTGATTTTTATTAATTCGCATATAATAAATGTGATTTCGCATTTGTTGTTCAGGTACAAGATGGTGTTTGTTCCGTTCACAGGCATTGACAACCACTGTCGGAATGTAACACTCTCAGCTGGGTTGTTGGCATCAGAGAGTATTGAATCATATAAATGGCTTCTAAATTCATTTTTAAAGTCATTTAGTCGGCAGCCTAATGTTGTAGTGACGGATCAAGACCCTGCTATGAAACAGGCTATTGAGGAGGTTTTCCCTATTAGCAGACACAGATTGTGTATGTGGCACATAATGAAAAAAGTGGCAGATAAGGTAGAGCATGCAACATTTTTGTGTTTTTGTTGGTGTTATTTTTTATTATTATAGTTTTTTGTAATAGACTGATATAAAATGCATTTATTGTTAAAGGTTGGGCACGAGTTGTGCAATAATGATGAGTTTAAAAGGAGGATGTGCGACATTGTTTGGACCGATTCGATTGAGCCCGAAGAATTCGAGAGACAGTGGAAGTTGGTGATGATTGAGTTTGGTCTTACTGAAAACAAATGAATTGATGATATGTTTGGGATGAGATCCATGTGGATTCCGGCTTTTTACCGGCATGAGCCAATGTCAGGTCTTATGAGAACAACTTCAAGATCAGAGAGTGAGAACCATTTTTTTTGTCAGGTTGCTAATTCACAACTCACACTCGTAGAGTTTATGAATCATTTTGATGGGGCAATGGATGTTCAAAGGTTCAATCATAGAAAAAATGATCATATTTCAAGATATACTGAGCCACCTGATTGGAGTCGAACTACATTGGAAAAAGATGCTGCTAAGATCTACACCAGGTCTATATTTTTTAATCAGCAATCAGAGATTCATGGAACAATTTCCGAATGTTTGCCGATGGACACCAAAGTTGAAGGTCCACGTATCAGAATATTGTTGAAGGACTTTAAAGCACATGGTGATGGTTTATTGGAGGTATTTTTCATGTTTTTTTTAGATATGCGAATTTTTTACATTACATATGCGATTTTAGTTTATTTACTTTACATTAACTTTTTAGAAATGCGAAATTGTTATGTTCCACATGCGATATTAATTTTACTTACTTACATGATTATTTAAACATGCGAAATTGTTATGTTTATACATGCGATTTTAAATCTTATTATTATTATTATTATTTTCTTGGTTATTTTTGCTAGGTGTGGTTCAAGAATCTTGAAAATGATGTAACTGCACAGTGTAGCTGTTTGCGTTTTGAGCAGTATGGGCTGCTATGTAAACACATCTATTTCTTTTTCAAGATGTTTGGTGTTAAAGAAATTCCAAACAAATATGTTACGAAGAGATGGACGAAGGATGTGGTGCCCAATGAGTTAAATGTGAAGTATAATCTAAATATTGGTGGTAAGGATGTGCAACACAAGGCTAAACGGATTACTCGTGAAATCATTCATACAGGGGAGTATTTGGTTAGTAATTTGATTTCCAACCTTGATCAACTTGTTTTAGTGAGGGATCAAATGATGCAGCTTAAAGAGAGAGTTGATCAGAGTCGCATAACCAAGCAACTTGATCCAAAATTTGACCGATTTTCAAAGTTGATTGGTTATCAACAACCAGTAACTAATGCTCCCCCTACTGTTCGTGTGCTGGCTGGTATAAGAAACAAAGGCCGCGGCTCGCATAGAAGGATTAAATCTAAGAAGGAACAAATGATCAGCCGCAAAGGGAAAAGGTCAAGGACATGTAGTGTATGCAATGTAAAAGGTCATGACATTCGGACTTGCGAGGAGCTGAAAGCCAAACAACAAGGTAAACAGCAAAAAAAGAAGAAAAAGGGTGTCCAGATTGAAGATGGTTTGAGAGACAAAGACAATGAGGGTGAAGACGACGAAGAGGAAGATGACTTTGAAGATTACATTAGTGATGATGGATCCGAAGAAGATCAGTGGGAAGAGGTGTCTGGAAATGAAGATGACGAGGATGAGTAATGTTTTTTTAAATGTAAATGCGAATTTACACGGAACACATGCGATTTTATATTCATTTATGTATATCATTTTTCACATGCGATTTTAGTATTATAAACATGCGATTTTATATGCATCAGTTTATATTTATTTATATGATTTTTCACATGCGATTTCTCCTTTAATACATGCGATTTTGAGTTATCTTGTTTTTTTTTATGTTATTGTGGCAAAGATCCCTAATTCATTCATGCGATTTTAAATTATATTAAAGCATAAGATTTGTTCAAAACATATATCCAAAATAATAGTTATTGTCTAACACAGCCACAACCACAAAAGGATTAAAAATATAAATTAGTTACTTGAAGAAATGATTTTGTCACGTTTAGAAGAGCTGAACTTCATCTTCTCCTTCACAGTGTTCAGAGCATCTGTTAGGAAAGAGAAGGCCAAGTCATCAGATCGAGATTGCTCCTTTAGGTGATCCAAAGCGCTGTCTCTGAATGTTGATGGTGGTTCTTGAAGTAGCTTTTCCCATACTTCTTGATTGTTCTTGATTTGTTCAAGGATTTTGCCCTGCACATCAAGAATCAGATGAGAAGAGGTGACATCAGTGCTTGAAAATAGCTCTTTGATTGCAATGGTTTTGATTTTTTCTATATCTTCATATGCCATTTTTGTTGTCTGTGTTTTTGTGTGTGTTTTATTTGGTATTCTATGTCTTAATATGGAAGGTAGTTATCAAGGTTTTTTTATATTAATATAGTAAATTTATTATATAGGTAGGGTGGTAAGTTCAGTAGTATTCATTGTAAAATTCATCATTACATGTCAAATTATAGTCACATCGTTAATAAATTAAGTTTTTGTATATAAAATAATATCATTTTTAGTTTTTAAGATTAGTAGTTTTTTTTTTTTTTTTTATTACAAAGTATTTTTTTTTTAAGTTTTTTTTTTGCACTCTTCCTGATTCGAAATCGCACTTGATTCGAAAGTAATTCGCAAACTGTAAGAAACAAACATTTAAATATCTTTTTCTATGATATCGCATGTGTAATTTATCTGAAATCGCAAACTATGAAGAGATTTTGTAAGGGTTTGAAAACGCATGTGCATTATCCTGAAATTCGCAAACTATATGAAATCTCAAAGAATTCTTAACTTTTTTACTGATATCGCACATGCATCCCATGAATTCGCAAACTATATGAAATATCAAAGAATTCTTTTTTATACCGAATTTGCATTTGTATTGTCGACGTTTTCGCACATGATTTGACAAACTGCATCATATTCTTCTATAGTCAGTGCATACAGAATTTCTAAATTCATCAGAAGTTCATTTTCTCAGAAGAATTTGGTGAATAGGAATCGATCGTTTTGGTGAATAAGAATCGATCGATTTTTTGTTAATTGTTATAATTTCGTTTTTGGTTTTGATTTAGGATCTTTCGTTATGATTTTTGAGGTTTTGTTTGCCGTTATCAGGTGTTTTGATCTTAAATTTGACGTTTTTAACCTTGGCGGTTTCTTTTTATGAATCCTATGTTGATAAATTTAATAGAAAAACGCGCTGTTTAAGGAAGATGATCCGACGGTTGTAGACGACGCGTCCATAATGTACGATTAGAGTATTTGTATGATAACCGGCCTCTATATATATATATATATATATATATATGTTATGGTAACTTACTTAACATAAAACAACTAACTTAATACACGCAACTATATACAAGTGCACCAGGAAAACAAAAACAACAAAACACTACCAACCTATCTTGTATAACTTAAACCCCATCCAAATCTCCCAATCTTGATTTGCATGTTTCAATCTGGACTTCACCCACAAGAAGCTAAGAGACATTATGTCAACCACAATCTTAATTATAAATTTTAGAGTAAAGTGCAATGTTTTCAGGACCGGACCGGAGGTCGACCCGGTCGCCTACGGGGTCAAAGGTCGGACCGGTCCGACCGGATTTAAGACCCGGATTACGTCTTAAATTATATAAAAATATACAAAAAATATACAAAAATAGATTTGTTATTTTAAATCAATGTTCAGAAAAAGAATACAAATATAATGATTAAAAATTGAAAAGAGAGTAGCTATGTTTTGTGCTTTTGTAGACTTTGCAAACCTAGAACTTAGAATATTGTTTTCTAGTCTTGCTTAGTCAATAATGTTTATGGGCCGTTGGATCTTCATTTGTTCTAAATAGTTTTAAACTTCACAAAATTAAAAGGCACTACGCTTCCCGAATCCATATTTCATTCAAACCGGAGAGATAGAGAGACAACAGAAGTTAGCAAAGAAAGAGAGGGATTAGAGATGCATCCAACATACTCACGGCGGAGGCACCGTGCTCCGCGTGTGGACCACCATAATCTCTTAATCGGAAGACGCATGAGTTGGTGATGAGGTGGCTTGGCCAAATCAGTGATGGCTAGAATCTCCGGCGAAGCAACGGCCGGTTCGACAAGTCACCGGTTTTCCGGCCGAACTGCCGGCTGCTAGCCGAACCTCCGGTCGATTGCATAAACAGTCTATTGCAGTGAACTGGCCCGGCTTTTGCAGCGGATCCCGGCCCGACCGGGTCTGAGAACATTGGTAAAATGTCCTAAAGTGTTAAATTGGGATTTGAAAGTGCAAGTATTCAGTGTTGTGTCTAAACGATGAACTTAGGGGACTTGTTTAAGCATAACACGAAGGAGCTCGAGAAATAAGAAAAACAATGTGTTGCCTCTAGCGTGTACGAATCTTGTATTACACACGAGTCAAAAATCTGGTATTACCCCCACAAAAATGGTCATACAAGTTCAAATAAATAAACACAAGATGGCAATAACATTATCTCAAGCCACAAGTTTCTTTTTCTTCTTTGCTTTCTTTTCTTCAGAATGGTCCGAGCTCTGACCAGACCTGCTAGGCTTGTGTCGCACCTTTTCTTCAGATAAAGAACTTTTACGCCCGCTGCTATGAGTAGAGGCCCGGCCACTTGACTGGCCTGGTCTTGTACTCTTTGAAGGGGTTGCAAAATTATTATAAGTAGAATTAGTCAATGATGTTGCAGAAGACCTTTCATAGAGCTGTTTTAGCCTCTTGGTGTCATCTTTTGGCACTTCACTAGGCTCCATATAATGAGCAAAGGAAACTCGCCTTGTAATCTTACCCACTGTCAACATAATAACAAAATATCAAGTGCATGCTTTAATACTAATTTAACATAAAAAGGAGCCCATAACACATAGCTTTATATCAATCTATATCTGAATTTTATGCTAAATTGAACGATAAATAAAAATTTAAGTGAAATATATTAATGCATACGGATTTTTGAATCTGCTGAAGAAGTTAGAAACACTGTGGCTTTTGGTTCCTGTGCTGCAAAGCTAACAACGTCATACGATTTTCCTGTCAAGATGAAAATATGGAATATGAGAGGCTCTGTTGAAATTATCATTTAAACATGACATTTGTTGACCTTAACTATTCGGTCACCAAATCACAAAGTGTTAGTTATGGCCGCCCAAGTTTTTCTCGAATACTTTGGTCGGAGTATACAGGGCTTCTACACAGCCATGTAAAAGAAAGAAATGACAGCTAAAATTGAAAAGGAAAACCTTATCAAAATTTGGTTACGTTACAGGTTACACTAATGTATGGTTACACGATTTATGATGTTGTTCGTGGCTTGTAAGTTCAGTGAATTAAAAGTATATAAAATCCGGTGATGTAAATTGGGGATCTCGACCTCCAAAGTGTTTTAAAAAATATTGATAAAAGAAAAGTGAAATAAATTGGGGATCAATTCAAAAATATGTTCCCTTCCATAGTAGTGAAACTGCATACCCATTTGAATTAACCATAAATATGCGTAAACATCTTTTCATCCAAGTAATTTGTTTTACAAAGCAAAACATGCAGGATATCAGAAAGAAAGCATCAACTCATAGTTGTTAATGGCAAATAGCGACAAATAGCGATAAGGTGCCTACATGCTACATAGCGATATATAGCGGGCGCTATTTTATAAATAGCAACAGACTGGAATTTTTTTTAAATATATGTATATTATATCAAAATACCCTGGTATATACGCTATTTCACATGTATATTTACACAAAAACCTAAAATCCAGCTATTTTATAGCTATATTTAATTGATATTTATATTAAAAAAATAAATAAATAAAGATCGCTATCTATCACTAGAGACCATATAGCGAGCATGGACCTATACGCCACGCTATTCGCTATAGCGACCATAGCAATCACTATTGACAACAGTGCATCAACTTCATGTTATGCTTACCAGATTTAGCTTCAAAAGTACCCAACTGCCCATCATCATGATGAAGATCCAAGGAGATTCGTTGGCCATCAAAATCAGGAACCTGCAGAGTCCCAATCAACAAGATCTTTACCCAAGAGATATACAGCTACTGAATGATTCTTTTAACTGAATAACACATAAAAAACGACAACAAAGAGGAATGCGTCTTACTTGATTTATAGGCCATTGTATGAGCCACAGCTCAGTAGAATCTGTCGAATTTAGATCAAGTATAGATGCTCTTGAATCCTCTTGAAATTCAGCAGCATCAGCCATTACAATTCTGCTTCTGAATGTACACAATAACAAGCATCTTAGTAGTGAAACAACAACATATTTACACACTGATATAACATGATGCTGGATCTAGAAAGTCGTTAAAATCCTGTTTAATAATAACTTTGATCTGTAACATGGTATTTGAAACAAAAACCACAAACAAATTGAAGCTGAAAAACTGTAATACTGGTTTCAAAAGGCGCCTTCGACTATTATTGCTAAAACAGAAAACCTTATTGCAAAATTTTTATCATCCTAAAAGCTTGAAACTTTTTATCCCCATTCTATCCTTCATCGAAGTTGCTGAATCGAAGCTTACCTACTGGCTGGCTGATTGAACCTTACCTTACCTTCCCTCTCTCCCTGCGAATGAAAGAAGATCTGTCGGCTCGGCTCTTTGTGTTTTAGGTTTGAGCGAACAGGGAGGGGAGATAGACAAGAGGACGACGGCTGCTTTAGTTTAGTTGTTTAGGGTTTTTAATTTTAATTTTGTTTTTATGTTAACTATATATTATTAGCCAATGAATAGTGCCATGGTAAAAAAAAATTAATCTGTTTTTTACCTAGGATAGTTAAATTATTTTGAATTTTTTTTATTTACTCTATCTTTGTTGTTAACATGATTTTCATTTTTTACCTAACATAGTTAAATTATTTTGAGTTTTTTTTACCTACTCTCTTTCTTGTTGTTAATATGTTTTTCATGCTACGTGTCTTCTTCTTTTTCTAAATCAAACACATTTCTCTACCATCTTTCTCATTAGTTCCAAAATGTCATTTTATCATAAAAAAACCCACCACCTGCCCAACTCCTGCGTTTTGCAAAACATGGCTTCCGTAAGCCACTTCCTTCTTCAGATGAGGTTTTTATTTCCGTAAAGCGTTGTATTTTTTTTATTAACTGACTCATAATTTATTTGCAAAAGTTTTAATTTTTTAAAACATGGGCCCTTAGAGCATTCTCATCCAAACCATCAAAATATGTGAGGGGTAGTTTTTATATTATAAAGGGTATAAAAAATAGTTGTGAGTGGAGGAGAGAGAAAATGTTACTGTTGATCTGTATATTTGGGGGGACACTGTTCACCTAGTATAATTTTTTTAATATATATTGAAAGTGGTTGTGAGTGTAGGAGAGAGAAAAATGTAATGATAATATTATTTAATTGAAAAGGAGAGAGAAAAAATATTTGTTTTTAGTGAAAATATATTGATATAGGAGTTGTTTTTTAGTGGAATATATGTATAATTTGATGGATTGGATGAGAATGCTCTTAGAGAAGCTAAAGACAAGCTGGAGAAGCGTGGTGAAAAGCTAACATGGAGATTAGACTTTTGTAAGACCCTAAAATCGTACATGACAAAAGTCGCAGCGGAAACACGTACCATAAAATTTCTTGCATTAAAAATATCTTAACTTATTTAAACTTTTAACTTTAACTTGATTCTCAATCAAAAGTCTGTCATCCTCTTATTTGTTAACTGAAAACATAGCTTTCACTTATTACATTTTACATTCAACGTCCCCGTATAATCTCTTCAAGTGACTCGGTCTTCGATCCCTAATCCTTGTGATAACAGCTCATCATCCGTACAACCTGCATTCACCACATACATTCATAACATTAGTACACATTAAAGGAACAAAGTTCATTCGCATACACTTCACACTTCGTCATCTTTTAAGCTTTAAGCATTTCATCCGCATATCCATTTCCTGGTGAGGCTTCAATGATGTACCTGCATTACTTCTCATTCTCAAGGTACACCGTTAGTACCATTAACACTCAATGTATCTAGATCATGCGTACACACGTACTTACATACAAACATACATGCACATTTGCATACGTCCATACCTTTCCTACAACTTTACATACGTGCAAACACTCATACCTACCCCCATACGTACTTACATACACAACTACATACGCACGTACCATTCCTACATCTTTACATACAGACATAAGCTTGTACATATATCCTTATACATACCTACATACACTTCCCCATACGTACATACCTATCTTACATCATTACATTCATGTATTCAATCGTACATTCCCTTAAACATACATACATACTCATCTACGTACAAACATACCTTCCCTACAACTTTACATACGCGTATATACTCATACACACCTTCATGCGTACTCACATACACAACTACATACGTACATATCATTCCTACATACTCATATACAAACTTACATACTTCCATTCACATATATATATGTATATGTTCATACCTACACACGCGTATACCTTCATATTTAATTACCTAGAGCTCATACTCATACATATTACTTGATTTCATGCCTACACCAATACCTACATATAAACATACATGCATACATAACTGCACGCTTACATACATTCAATAAATTAACGTAGCTATACATATACATGCTCTCACACACACGTACATATACTACGCATATACCTAATTACAATCATACATAGATATCATCTCATACAAGGTTAAGGAGCCTTTCGGGAGTGTTACGGGTCAACCGGAGATGCGTGACGCGAAAACAGAGAAAACATCAGGACAAGCCGTCGGCGACGGGCTAGGGACCCGTCGGCGACGGGCTAGGGACCCGTCGGCGACGGGCTCGGGAATTACCCGTCTCGTACATCCACCCGTCGGCAGTAAGATAAGCCGTCGGCCAAACTTGTGATTTTGGGTGCCCGTCGGCGACGGGGTGGGAGCCCGTCGGCGACGCCCTCTCGAAACCTCACTTTTCTGCAGATCCATTTCGTCGTCCGTACGCACTAAATCGCGCGTAACTTTCGAACCGTTTACCCGTTTAACCTCCCGTTTCTTCCTACATGCTTGTAAATTCGCATTCTATCATATGAACTTGAAATCCCACATCCGGATTAATGAAATTCTTATCTTGCGCCCTATCGACTTATCATCACATTCTAATTATTTGACCCATTATGGGTATTTGCGCAATACTTGGTTTATGACTTACCAAGACCATACTCTTCTCTTCCATACTTATTCAAGACATTATACTCATCAAATACTTGTTCCTAAACTGCTTGTTAAGATCGTTTGCCCAAAATACCCATCAAGGGCATTTTGGTCCATCTTACCTTCATCATTTACAACGAAAGACTTTAACACATATTTGCCTTCATACATCATGTTTAATTCATTACAACACTATATTACTTACTTGTACTAAGAAGTGATTACGGAAATCACTTACCTTATGCGTCCGTGCTCGTATCCGATTCCTTGCCTCTTCTTGACCCATTAACACCTCATGCTTGAGTCCGCCTCGACGTGATTCCTATACTTTCATTTCATCGAAATCACGCTCTTATTAGCATACACCTTTGTACATATAACAATCATATCACTCGCATATTTCATACTTAACTTTCATGAGTTATTTCTAACCAACATAACACACATAATCAACTTCGTATCCTTTCAACTCATGTAGTTCATCATGTAATCACCGTTAACACATATTAACATAACATGTACCAAGCGACTTCCTACAATCTCACCTTTTCAACAACGAGTCAAGCCGTACTTCATATGCATAGTTGACTTTCAGAAAGTCAACAGTTCATTAATTTTACTTTCAACTTATCATCATATACTCGTAACATCATAATCGACTATACGGGCAACACTATATACATTTCATTATACACTTGATGTGAGTACTACCTTTTAAGCATAACGTACAACTATTTCATGCACAATTCTTCTAAACTCATACATAACCCATCAAAACCAACTACTAATCATCATGTATCATTCCAAATGAACATTAAACATAACATCATCATATTCCCATACTTTCATCTAACATTAATTCATCATACCCACATAATACATCAATCATTCAACAAGACTTGAACATAGGAGGTGATTCTAGTCATCTTCATCACCATAACTAATGGGTTTATCATCTAAACATCAAATTAGCTCAAACCATTCATAATTCATGTTCTAAATGATGATTATAACACATACTCATGCTCAATTCCACTTAAACTCATGGATTAGAACATAACCCACTTCACCCATGATCACCAATCTTAGATTTAAGACATACCTTATGATCCCCTCGTGTTGGTGATCATTAATCCATGCTCGGTTATGGATTTGAGCTTCATCTTGCCTTCCGATTGAGCATAAAGATGGAACTAGGGTTTGAGGCTCCATGGGAGCCTCCTGCTCTCTCTCTCGAACACACGTATGTGTGTGTTTGTGTGTGTTAGATATTTTATAACTTAACTTTCATTTGTTCCATTTTAGCCCATCGGGTTTTCTTTTAAAACATAACTGACACTACCTTAATCATTTAAGACTTTTGACCATACCCTTAACTAGGTTAAATAGCCTAGTTATTTATTTCCTGACGTGTCACATAATAACATACAATAAGCATTTACATTCAGATTTTGGGGCGTTACAACTTTTAACATGTTAATAGTAATAAAAAAAAGTTATTTTCTAAACGTTTTATGTTACTTACATGTCGATCTTGAAGAAGAAAAAGGACAAGAAATCATAGAGTTGTGGAATGCTATCCGAGAAATGCAAGGAAAACTGGAAAAGACGCACGATCAAATTATTCATGAGAAAGAAGCAGCAAAGTCGCTACTGAACAAGCTTCGCGTAATCAAAGAAGTGTCAGTTAGTTAGTGATAAAATGAAAAATCTATACATATAATAAAAGAAACCAATTTGAGGACACTTGTCATTATTCTAGAGCATCCTTAATTGTAGATAATAATTATTTAATTTAAATTATAAAATATTAATTAAATTAATATAAATCTTTTATACAAAAATAATATCGCATAACCTATTGCCACATATATTCGGTATTCCGAAATCAATTATCAAGGTGAGTAGTTAAGAAATCAATATTTAGATTTGTATATACTAATTTGCATATGTTTTTTTTCCAATAAGATTTATCCATTTCACGTTTTTTGTTAAGATGAGTAAAATTGGGCAAGAACACACAATGCATCATCAATCATCATTTATCAGATCACTTGTGCCCGATCTATATTATATTTGATCATTAAAACTTTTTGTCACTAAAATGGAAGTTAATCATATTTAATTACTAGGTTAGAACCCCGTGTATTACACGGATTTAATAAATGTAGTTTTATATATTCTAAATAAAAAAACAATATATTTTTATAAACCTCATTTATTACACATGTTGAGTAAATATAAACCCCAAAGAAAAAAAGAAATTAGATGTTAGATTTTCAAATTTATATTTAATAAATAAATTTTATATACTAAATAATAAAATAATATATCTTTAAAAACATCTTTTATTGCACGGGTTGAATAGATGTAATTTTATATATTAAATAATAAAAAGTTATATCTATAAGAATCATATTGTACGGGTTGAATATATGTAATTTTATACACCAAATAATAAAAAAGTTATATCTTTAAAACCACGTGTATTACATGGGTTGTTACATATCTTTAAAACCCTTTGTAATACACGGGTTTATCTATTGTTAAAAAAAATCTTTCTAAATCAAAATGTATTTTTTTATTATTTTTATCCATTAGTTTTTTTTTAAATATAATTTTATTATTATTTGGTATATAAAATTATATTTATTCAAGCTGTGTAATACACGAGGGTTTTTTAAGATATAACTTTTTTTATTATTTGCTATATAAAATTAGATTTATTTAACCCGTACAATACACGAAGTTTTTTTTAAATATAATTTTTTTTTATTGTTTAGTATATAAAATTACATTTCTTTCACCAGTGAATACACAAGGTTTTTTAAAAATATAACTTTTTTATTATTTTGTATATAAAATTACATTTATTCAAACCGCACAATACACGAAGTTCTTAAAAATATAACTTTTTTTATTATTTAATATATAATATTCTATTTCTCAACACCCGTAATAAAAGAGGTTTTTAAAAATATATTATTTTTTTATTTACTATATAAAATTATATTTATTAAACCCGTGTAATACACGGGGTTCTAACCTAGTTTATATATATGCAAAAAAAATTATGGATAGATATTTCGAACTCTAGAATGCGTTGTCTATAGGGGTGTTACGGTTTGAATCCGGTTTGGTTACAAACTAAAGCAAACACAAAAGAGACGAAGTGTTGCTATATAGATTGTAACATGCAACCTGACTAAACTCCACCTTTTACAACCTGTAAAGTGTTAACTGGAAAAACATACTGAACAACTGGGCAATCATATTTTACACACTTAAGTGTTGATAGAATACTTAAAAAAAGGGAAAATTACGAAATTGTCTTTTGACCAACATAGTTTTCAATTTTGTCACTCTCATGCATCCTTGGAAGGACCTCTGAGCACGGGAGTGGTCCGCCGACGCACGGGAGTGGTCAGCCAAAATGAGAGTGGTCTGTCGAAAATGGGAGTGGTCTGCCCAAATGGAGTGGTCTGCCGACGCATGGGAGTGGTCCGCGACGCATGGGAGTGGTCCGCGACGCACGGGAGTGCTCCGTCGGTCTGTCCGAAGAGTCAGCCAAAATGGGAGTGGTCTGGCGACGCACGGGAGTGGTCTGTCAGACACGTGTCAGCTCTAGGGACATGGACGCATCAACATAACATGCGGACTCTTCCCGTGCTGAGTGGTCCTTCCAAGGACACAGGAGGGTGACAAATTGAAAACTCTCTTGGTGAACCAACAATTTCGTAATTTTCCCTAAAAAAATTGGGCAATGGTATTTTGGGCCTACACAATCTGTACAAAAATTACCATTTTGACCTGCTCGTTATTTTCCACCAATAGTAATATTACTGTATTTTTAAAATTTAACTTATAGATTTGTTGCTTAATTGCTCAGAATTTGAAGATGATCCTGACCTGTATGTGCTCAAGCCTATTAAATGACTTAGAGGTAGAATGTGATAAAAAATGACTTTGGGCAAATGCCAGCTCATTCCCATTATATAAATTTGAACACTATCTGTACATCAGTAGCATTCATTGGGGAAAGTATGTTGGCATCAAAAATTTCACAAGGTACAGTTACAACAATAGGTGGTTTCATCCTCAAAAGAGTGCAACTAGGTGGCCTAAAAAATGAGCAAACTTAGGTAGTTCGCTCGATACGGACCTACGCTCGTTACGGACGACATCGACTAAATAATAAAAATATTATATATTAACGACTACCTACGTTTCGACGCTCGATACGGACCTACGCTCGTTACGGACGACGTCGACTAAGTAATAAAAATATTATATATTAACAACTACCTACGTTTCGACGCTTGATACGTACCTACGCTCGTTACAGACGACGTCGACTAAGTAATAAAAATATTATTTATTAACAACTACCTACGACGCTCGATACGGACCTACGCTCGTTACGGACGACGTCGACTAAGTAATAAAGATATTATATGTTAACGACTACCTACGTTTCGACGCTCGATACGGACCTACGCTCGTTACGGATGACTTCGACTAAATAATAAAAATATTATATATTAACGACTACCTACGTTTCGACGCTTGATACGGACCTACGCTCGTTACGGACGACGTCGACTAAGTAATAAAGATATTATATATTAACGACTACCTACGTTTCGACGTTTTTATGTATAATAGAACTTTTAAGCTTTTGTCTTCAAAGCAACTCTATATCACAGTTTTGATTTCCAATTTATGAAAATATTTCAATATTGAAAGAGAAGTTTGATTGTCTAATTTTTATTCTACATTCCAAGTATTTAAAATAATTATAAAATTTTCCTCTTAAACTTGCTACAAGTAAAAACTTGACACGAGATTGCTACAACAGACAATTTTGGACCAGATTCAAAGGACCGAACCTACTTTCCTTTGTTTTTTTAATTAGTTTTCTCTAAACCTCACCGTATAATAATATTTACTTTTATCATTCAACTTAAAAACCTCCTTATCAATGGGCTCATTCCACTTTCCAACACATGTGTTTCTTGCCCACAAAGTCTTACCAAGGTCTACTCTTACTTTTGTCAGATGCTTTGTATCATTCAACTCAAAGAAAGATTCACACGACTTTAACCGAATATTAACTGAATATGAGGGTAGTATAAGATGCATTCATAAAATGCATGCTAAGATCATCACTGGAGGTTACGCCCAAAATGTCTTTATTGGGTCTAAGCTTATTAACATGTACGCTCAGCTGCACATGAACTATGCACGTAAGGTGTTCGATAAAATGCCTCAAAGAGATGTTTTCTTATGGAACATGATGATTCAAACCTATGCGAATTCCGGTTTGTCTACTGAAGCATTGAATGTGTATAAGGAGATGTGTGAAAATGATGTGGCCTTTGACAAGTACACGTTTACGTTCGCGCTAAAGGCATGTAGCGTTATTAAAAGCGAAACAACTGGTAGTGTGATCCATGGGCATGTGGTTAAAACTGGTTTTGGTTACAATGTGTTTGTTGGGAATGCTCTTGTAGCTTTATATGCTAAGTGTCAAATGATAGAGGCATGTAGGAGGGTGTTTGATGAGATTCCTGAAAAGGATGTTGTTAGTTGGAATACAGTTATATCCGGATGCGCTAGCAATGACCGCGCTATTGAAGCGCTTGATCTTTTTCATACTTTTCTACATGATGAATCATCTTGTAGCACACCAGACCATGCAACTCTTGTTAGCATTCTTCCCGCTTGTGCTCAAGTAGCAGAAGTTCGACTAGGGTTTTGGATTCATTGTTACGCTGTAAAAACAGGTTTGACAAACGATGCTATGGTGGGAAGCGGTCTTATCGCTATGTATGGCAACTCTGGACACTTGGACTATGCACGCCAGGTGTTCGATCAAATATCTGAAAGAAATATTATGGTATGGACCGCTATGATGAGGGCGTATGGCATGCATGGGAACCCACACAAAGCGCTTACTCTTTTTTCAAACTTTTTGGAGGGCGGGTTCCAGCCCGACGGGGTTGTGTTTTTATGCTTGCTATCAACGTGTAGTCATGCAGGGTTAGTTTCGAAAGGCCGTGAGATTTTCAAACAAATGGAAGTTTATGGTGTGGTGAGAGGTCATGAACATTACGCTTGTATGGTTGATCTGTACGGGAGAGCTGGTTTGCTGATGGAAGCGGTTGAGTTTGTGAAATCGATGCCTGTGTTACCTAGCAAGGATGTGTATGGTGCTCTTCTTGGTGCGTGTAGAATGCATAATAATATTGAACTTGCTGAAGTTGTTGCACAGAAGTTGTTTGTTTTAGATCCAAATAGTGGTGGCCGGTATGTAACTTTGGCTAAGATATATGGGGACGGTGGGCGGTTGAAGGATGCGGCAGCGGTTTGGAAGACGATGGTGAAGAAAAACATCAAGAAACCATTTGGGTTTAGCTCAATCAAGGTGGATAGCGTGGTTCATACATTTGGGGTTGAAGATGAAACTCATCTAAGAACAATGGAGATTTATGACACACTTGCAGGGCTTGATGAGGTAATGGCATTTGATCACCAACTTGAAGCACATTGCTAGAACAATTGCTGCTTGGAAAGTAGTAGGCTTATCTAGGGTTAAAGACCATTCTTTGTTTGCAAATGGCGCGGCATGTGTTCTCGCTTTCACATGCAAATATTTATTTTCCAAAACTAACACACATGTAGGGGCTATTGGCTAAGGATTGGTATCGTTTGAGGTTGTCGGGCTTTAGAAATTGGATTGTTGCATCGTGTCACTATGCGAGCTCTTCGAGGCCACATAAGAGAGGTGCTGACATAAGCATCGAGCATTATTTAAGGAAGAACCAGGAACATAAAAGTAAGATGGGTTTAGCTGCTGCAAAATGGGTGGCTTAGTTGTTTGCTTGACATGGGTCATTTTAAAATAATAATAATGGGTTGGAACCCACTGAAAATGTATACTAAACTGCCTGAATAGTGAACCCATAGTCACATGGTTCGCGGTACGCTCTGGTACGGGAACGTAAAATGGGATCGCAATTCGCTAGGTCCCTAAAATTCGGTACAAAGAGGGGTAGGCTCATTTCGGATCGCTTCGGTACGATGTACCATATAATGTGGTACGATTACAACATAAAGAAGCACTAAAACTCTTTAATACATTCAATGTACAACTAACCAAGCTATATGTACAATAAATAAACTCAAAAAAGAAGAAAATAAACAAATTAGAAAATATTAGGGTCAAATTTGACCAAAACTGTAACATTAAGGATTAAACTATAACATAAAGGAAATAATAGGATGTATTGTAAACCCTAAAAAAAAACAATTGCCGTCACTTTCATCTTCTTCCTCATTCCACCTTTTGGTTTTCTTTTCAAATACAATGGTTCAACATTTCAATAAAAAATCAGAATTGCGAATTGAGAATGGGAGTGAGGGAAGTCGGAAGTCAGAATACTCAAGAAACGTGTTTTGCAAATTAGGAATTCGTGATTTCTATATCAACAGGTATGACTCAATTAATTGTTCGGAACGCTAATTTCACTGTCGAATTCGCGATTTGGAGCGTTCCCGGAACGCGTTCGTACCGCGAATCGGTACGCTCGATCCGGATCGTAGATCGTGGCCTATTGAGCGATTTATGTGACTATGAATGAACCATTCGACGGGAAGTTTGTTTATGTGTTTACATGAACACAGTTTATTTTCTTTTAGCACGAATACATGTCTATTTGTGAACATTCCTTTATGTTCATGCATTTGCGCTTATTTGTATCCCCATTCATTTCAATATTCATTCAAATTTATTTAGTGCTAATACTTTCTTTTAAAATCAATTTATTTCATATTTTAAAAAATCAATTTGACTTTCATACGTTAGAACCCATTGTTTAGCCCATTTACAATAAGCCCAAATTTAGGAACAGTTAACTTTACATTTGGAGATTTAGTTTATGTTCGTTTGTTAATGTTTGGTTTTGTTTGCTTTTGTTCATGAACTGTTCAACGAACACATTGATTTTTTAGTGAACAAACAAGGAAAAGAATTTTTAGTGAACGAACAAGGAAAAGAAAGCCTGTTCGTTCAAGTGTTTGGTTTTGTTTGTTTGTTCTAAATGAACAAACACGAACAAGCTCATGCACTTTAGTATTTGGGTATACAGAACTTTTCATAAGTTTCATATGATATGTTATGGTCAAAATGATATATGTACTAGCTTCATGCAACCTAATATGTTTACTGTTTGGTTCTGATGATCCATATAAACTGCGTTAGCGATATACAGATGTCAATAAGTTAATTCATCTGCTTAAACTATGAAAAGTGATGTGCAATATTATATCGGGAATGTTTCACTTGAAATTTGAGGGCTGGTTAAGTCAACTTCTTTAATACCGTTACGATGCAGGTACTTTTTTTTGTCCAAGTTTTGTTTCACATTGCTGTTTGAGTGCATTAAATTCCTAATGATGTTGAAATGAATAAATTATGATTTGAGGGGCAAAAAGTATGCTCCTGCTCGGTGAATATGCATCTGCAGCTATCTGCAAATCTGTGTTATTGACAAGACTTGAGCATTATTTGCAGTTGTCTCTTGTATTTTCTAATGTCACTAGCAAAGTTTAAAACTGTTGATCATTTTTTTTTGAACGCCCAACAAAAAATATTATCATTTCAAATGCCGCCGGATTAACATTGTGTTAACCCAAAACGTCATAAACGCCAAAGTACACTAGACACCCATTACACCCAGATCCAAATTACACCAGTTCTCTCATGTTAAACCCATACATTTCGACCTACTTTTACACCAAAAAAAGCTCAACATTCTAACTTCATTCCTAATGCTTCCAACAGTTGGCTGGACTCCTTTGAAAACAACATTGTTCCTGCTTCACCAGATACACCACAAGGTAGTTTGAAAGATCAAATGAATCACTTTTTTCCATCTTGCAGAACCTCTAACATACTTATGGAAATTAGATATGTCTTCAATCCCAAACAGGAGGAGCCCGTTAATCTTGCACCATGCCCCAATAAAATCCCACACTTCCTGCGATACCATACACGCCGTAAACAAGTGTTCCGCGGTTTCCGGAACGGACCTGCACAGTTTACAGACATCCGACCCGACTTGAACACCTCTTTTTTCCAGATTATCCATAGTCGGGAGCCGATTAAAAGCCAACCTCCAGGCTAAAAAATTGACTTTAATTGGCGCCCAACTATTCCACGCGAAACCAGTATTGATGTCCGTAAAAGAGGCACGCTGCAGCTGATGTTTTAAACTACTCACCGAAAAGAATCCCGACGGGTCCAACGTCCAGACCCGCGTATCCCAGCCCGACACACCCGTCAGCCCAGCAACTACATCCGAGAGCTGGCCCAGCTCAGCCAGTTCAACCGTTGACTCTGGCTGCCTGTTGATCATGAATGCACTTTATTTTATCTAGACATATTATACAATACTACAAAAGGAAGTGTCGGCTGTGGGCTTCCATTGGCCAAAATGGGCGGCTGAAATTTTTGTTTTCTTTTTTTTTTTTTTTTTTTTTTTTTTTTTTACTGTTTTGCCCCTAGCTCAACCTAAAATTACGGTTTTGTCTCCAGCTCAAAACTACGATTTTGTCCTCAAGTGAAAATTACGATTTCGTCTGCCACTCTCCCATTGGACCAACCAGTTTATTATTTTGTATCCATTTTAAAATGACGGTTTTGCCCCCCAGCTCAAAATAATATTACGCTTTTGTCCCAAATAAATATATGTTTTTTCCCCCAGATAAAAATTACGATTTTGCCCTCAGTTAAAAAATGTTATTTTTCCCCGTTAAAAAAATTACGATTTCGCCCTCAGTTGAAAATTACGTTTTTCCCCCCTTCAAAATAAAATGATGCTTTTGCCCCAAACTCAAAAGCACGATTTTGCCCTCGGTTCAAAATAAAATTGTGCCTTTGCCTCCAGCTTAAAATTACGATTGTGCCCGTAGTTCAAATTTATATTACGCTGTTACCCTAGGTGCAAAATTACGAATTTCTCCCTATTAAAATTTCAAATTCCCCCCCCCCCCCCCTTCAAATTTACAGTACTGCCATCACTTTGGCTTTTGGCAATTTACGATTTTACCCCAGTCAAAAAATAGAACTTTCCCTCAGTTAAAAATTACAATGTTGCCATTGTTTTAGTTTTTTTTTATCAAAAATATAAAACGTTTTTTTTTAATTGGTTGACTCGATTTAGTTGTTTTTCGTGTCAATGAGCTGCTGCCTAACGCTCGCTCATTATTCGTCCACCGCCCCGCAACGCGGGCGGGGCATCTAACTAGTTAAGATATAAAATACATTTTCCTATAAAAGGTTTGGTTACAAATTAACCTAAACACTATATACAAACTGTTCATATGTTTCCATATATTTGAGGTTTAAATATATATGTTTTTTCTATAAGTGACTGGATTTATATATTAAATAGAAAAAAAGTTGTAATTTGTAAATTATCAAATCTTGAATAGCATATACATCAAGGTTAAGGTTATGATGGACAAAAGTATAGATTTAGGAGTAAGATTAGAAAAAAGTGTTTTAGTCATTAAAAAGTCAAAAATAAAAATATACATGAATGTTTTTATAAGCATTATTTTGACAAAATCCGCTGACTTTTTAGAGATTCTCAAACTCAACTTGCCCTATGTCAACCATTTCGTACCATTAGCCAAGAAGATGCTATTGCTGAATTTAGTTGATTTTTATTTGTGGTTGTTGAGCAATTCTTATCTTTTTCAAGTTTTAAAATACTAATTTTCATAAGAACAATGGAGATTTTTGACACACTTAAAGGGCTTGACGAGTTAATGTTACCAACTTGAAGCACATTGTTAGAACAACTTCAAAACATATGCAACATGGTTTGTGACACGTGACCATATTGCACTCCGTCTTGTATGACACTAGAAGAAAGAGAAAAAAGATAGATAAAAAGGTAACACAATATTTTATTCGGTCAAAATTGTCTTCAAACACGTTTCAAAGTAGTCTTGTAAAAGGGATTTTTTACATGTGATTCAAATAATCAAGATATAAAGTTTGCTTAATGAAACACACATAGTCTTAAGTGAAATAAAGATAACCGTAATATTTTATTCGGTCAAAATTTCTCATATTCTATACCTCATAAAAAACAATCGAAAATTTAATTTTTAAAACAAAAATTAAATCATCAAAATGTTACAATATGAATTTGCTTCTACGCTCTTTTTTCAAAAGTTGTTCAAATATGAGTCAACCGTTCAGATCATCAGTCACTTGTTAGTTTGGGATTAACCTAAAACTATTGAGTAGTTAATTGCAGTTAGTTATACTTGGGTTATGCTTGACTCAGTCTTAGTTAAACAACTTGTTAATTTAAGTAATTGGCTTTTTAAAGTATGACATGATAATCCAAATAGGATAAAATAAAAGCAAATAATCGAGAACTAGATGTCACACACATACATTAAGCCTTTTATAAGCATTAACAAGTCTCAGTTTTGACCAAATCCGTTTACTTTAAAGGAATTTCAAACTCAACATGCATCAACTTGCCCCATGTCATGTGCTTCTCAATCATTTCGTGCCAATGCTCTTTTATTTAAATTTTATTTGTGGTTGTTAGAGCAACTAGTATCGGAGCCCGCGTTTCGCGGCAGAGCCGCAGGAGGGTTCTGGCAAGGATGCACTTGTTACATGATATATCGATGGGTTATTATAGACCATACAAGCTTTAATCTATACAGCCGTAAAAATAGGCAATCATCAAGGTTAAGCAAACATCTCTAGAGTTAAAAGTTAGCCTTAACTATAATCAGGTAAATAAATCAATAATTAAATTTGTTACCTCGTATATTGAAGAGTTAATTTAAACTATGTAGTCTTTAATCTAAACGATGGTAAAAATAAGCAAGTAACACAACTAAATGACATTTCTAGAGTTAAATTTAATTATAATAAGTTAAATAAATAATAAGTAAAATAAAAAAGAATTAAACTTATTAAAAATATAAAAGAACCAATATTTGTTAAAAAAATAAACTTTATTAAACTTTAAGTATTGTATGATGACTCTATTAAAGTTTGGGGATCGAAACGAAAACCGTTCATAGGAAGAGAATTATTACTAAACTTTTTAATGATAAATCTTTTAAAGTTTAGGGATAGAAACGTAAATCATTTATAAAAAGAATTATTAAAATTTATGATTGTATGATGACTTTATTAAAGTTTAAAGGTTATCTACACAAACCAAAATCAGACCACTAAATGTTATTATATTGAATTAACACTGTTCACAATTGCAAATGTTAATATATAGAATTTTAATCCTTTTCAAGATTTAAAATACTAAATTTAACATATAATAACATAAAATTTCATCAAATTAACAACAATGTTTTTACAGATTCAATCCTTGGCTATGATGCAACAAATTATGTGCAATACTATCTCTAACCATAAGTGCATTTACTGATATATCCTTACTCTCCATCTCCATGTCATCATCGTACAAATCAAACCTCAAATCCTCATCCATTTCCTCACCATATATCTCACATATGTTATGTAACACACAACATGCCCCTAACACTGTCGGCAATTCTTGTAGTTTCACCTCTGATCTTTTTTGCAAACAACCCCATCTCCCTTTTAGCCTCATGAATGCATCTTTACCTATCTTTTGTACTTCATCTATTTTTTGGTTCAATGAATGTTGACTCCATGTTAGATTTTTATGCGTATAGGGTACCAAGATCCAATCTTTTAATTGGTAACCCGAATTACCAACGACCCGCAAACAACCCATCTTGGATCTCCGCGACAATGCTGATTTTTCCAAGATTTGTTCGTCGCTCATTGACCCCGGATACCCTATGCAAATATCCGTAAACACGCCTCTCGGGTCGACTAGGCCTTGAATTGTTGTCGAGTACGACGGCTTTTGGTTTCTGTTGGTGTGTTTTCTGTTATAGTAAGCTTCCGAATTAGTTTTGGGAGCGATTATCGACACATGGGTAGTGTAGATTGACCCGGTGACATCCGGGATGGCCGAGATGGATCCGAATTCGGTTTTGATTTCATTTAACCGGTTTTGATCCGGCCATTTGAGGAATTTGGGCATTAGGACAGTTTGGATCGCGGCACAAACTTCAAGGACTAGTTTGTGACACGTGGATATTCCAAGCCCAAATAAAGTTGACACTTTTCTCAGCGGGTCCCCCGTCGCGAGACGGTAGATACAGACTGCGACCCGCTGACGCACAGGGATCGCAGTACGAAGCATGGTGTCCTTTTTAGTAACCACGGAGTCTAACTCGTCACAAATCATATTAAACGTCGATTTACTCATTCGAAACGCTTTCCGAAACTCGTCGTCAGGGCATTCGTCGCTGTCGTGGTACTTCCACCACCCTTTCGACCTCTCCTTCACCCACAATCGCCGCCGTCCCCCACCGTCCTCCGCCGCCGCCGCCACCGGAGATGAAATTCTTGTTTTTCTGACCCTCCCCTGTTCCCAATCCGCCATTTGAGAAGCTCTGTTTTCAAAATCCGAATTGGGTATTTCGATTTTGGAAGTGGGCATTTGAAAAATCGAATTGGGTATGTCTTGATCGTTGATGATGTTGAGAATTTCGTTCAAGTCTTGGTCGAAATCATCATCAAGCTTTCGTCTTTTATTGTCTTGAGTATCATCAGTGTGAAGGTCTTGGAAGAAACTGTAGAAATAAGAGTACTCTTCTTGGTTAAGAAATGGGATTGAATTGATTTCCATATTGAAAAGGTGGAAGATTTGATTTGATTGTGAAAGTTTGGATGAAAATATGAGTCTGGAAAGAAGAGTGTGAAGGTTTGTATATATACATAAGGGATTAGGGAGTAAAGAAGCGTGTATGTAAACGCGGAAGAAGAAGATTCATTTGTGGTGGACTCACCTCACCTAGCTTCTTCGTTGGTATGCTAATAATTATCACTCTCACCCTTGAATAATATCAGTTTTACATTTAGCTACTTACTTGTAAAATGATAATATCACACATTATTCATTGTGTAATCACTAAGGATAGAGACAGGTCTGTCTACATCCCACTCTCCCCAGACCCTATAGATAGCCTTGCTATTTATGGGATTTACTGGTTATGGTTGTTGGTGTTGTTGTATTCATTGTGTAATCAAAGAGGACCTTTATTTTAACCAGGGGCGGATGTATGTAGTAACAAGGGGTAGCCTCCGCTACCGCTTGGTCGGAAATTTTTTGACGTTTTTAGTGTAAATTTTGGAAAAATTTGACGTTTTTTCGATTTCGTTACCGCTTATTTATAAAACGTTACCGCTTGGTCGGAATCCTAGATCCGCCACTGATTTTAACCATAATTCTTTGGTTTATTAGTATTTAATTAGCATGTCAGGCATCCCGGTTTTTTAGAACATGCTTAATTGACACACTCTCTAATTCTACTTTTAATGCAACATCAATGTCTAATACATGATTCAAATCTTCAACCTCGTGGGGTGGGATAGATACCATACCACTTTACACACCTTGATACTATGTTTTGTTAGGCAACCGAATATTTCATTACATGTATACTTGCTAATGAATTGAGATTAAAGAATAGATGTTACAAAAATGTGTACGAGATTTTTATCATCTACGGTTTCTTTATTACGATGAAGTTATAAAAAAACATAACGTAAACGAATCTTTTTATGCTATATGTCAGTTTTTAGTCAAATATGTAACGTTAATAAAATCAAGAAAAATTAGAGTGTCTAAACATCACTATATGTATGTATGCCTTGGGTATTAAGAATCACATATATTGGTTTGTTTATCATATGAGCTTTAATAAAAACTCAAGCTCAACTCGATTTGAGTTTTCAACGATTCAATCATGACTAACTCACAAATAAACTGGTTCGTTTTAACCCATATTATATATAGACACATAAAGACTCGCAAAATGAAGTAGAGTAATTACATTGAAGAGAATAGTAGAGGCTTTGAGTGTACTTACACAGTAGATAAGGGTGTGAAAGTGATAAATTGAAGTTATAGTTTATGCTTGTTTAATTAAAAAAGTAAAGATGAAGGAACCTTCGTCAACCGATGTATACTATATTGTACAAGTAAGCAGGAAGACACTCTCACTCGTCAACATTTATTCTTTTTTTTTCCGTCCATCTTTTTATAGTTATACCTTTGTCCTTAACTTCAATTGTAGGTTTACATCATATACCATATAGAATCACAACAAACGTCAAACATATATTCTTTTTTAACTTGTGTATTTAACAGAAAAGTTTCTTTGTTCCTTATGAAAGTTAGCTTTCCTATTTATTTATTTATTTATTTTTTTAACTTTTGGGAGTTGCTCTAAAAAGTTACACTTCAAACAAAATTTTTAAAACTAAAAGACTAAACTCTTAGAAGTGCTCTAAAAAGTTACACATGAAACAAAACTTTTAAAACTAAAAGACTAAACTCTTAGAAGTTAAGTTCTAAGATCCTAATAACACAATAAAAATCTTAACAATACTACTATTGACAACTAGTTATAGTACATGGATTATGGTTACATAATTACACAAACAACCATATATTAATAAAATAACCAATGGCTTATTTAATCTATCTAACATATCACCCGCAGTTTAAGTGGAGGGATCTCGAACGTCAAGACAGGCTCACCTCCTTACCAATTAGGGTTAGAAATTGCTATAGTTACCTTTTTTGCCCTCATAGGCCTTCCATGTTCATGTGTTTGGTCTTAATCTGCTTATGAAACTTAAAATTACAAAACCACAATTTACTAATCTTTCATTAAACATTCATTTGAATCCCAATCTCACACTATATTGGGGAGGGGGGGGGGGGGGGGACTGAATTATATGCATGAAAAATGCCGAAAGGCATCATTGTGTGTATAATTGTTATCATTCATTCAAGTGTCTTAACTCTTAATTATGATCACGAAATGAGATTTGATTTGGAATGCATTTGTGGTATTTGTAATGCACTGAAACTCAGTTTAACTTACAAGTCTGTCTATCGTGAACTCATCGGCTTTATGCCGGCGTATGCTTTATAGTATGTATTTTCTGGAAATGACAGGTGAAGACCGATAGGGTCACTAGATGGTGGGTAGGAAGCTTCACTAAGTGGAGCGATAAGTGAAGACCAAAAGGATTACTAGATGGCAGGAAATGATGAATCCCCCTTTTGTGTTAAGACATTTTGACTCTCAATTAGGACGTGATGATGAAGCTCCTAAATCTTAGACAATATTTTAATGATGTTGAATTTGTACCAAAATATTAAGTCTTGAATTTGTCAACTACGATTTGAGACTAGTTATGTTAACGAATGAAAGTTTAACTCCCGCTACGTAACTGCTTAATACGATTGGTCAAATTATGGCCCTCCGAGCCGGGGTGTGACAAGTGAGTGTGCTTGGTCGTGATACAAGAACATACTTCATTAGCATTGCTCCAAGAAACATAAGTAATGATTGTGTTGATGTAAGGATACAACACACATAAGGCTTATACATATATATGCAAGATGTGCCTACAAATAATCTAAACCGATTGCGACTAGAGTGATTTATATCGTGAGATATGCTTTTACCATAGTTGCTCCTGTCGGGTCAGAAAGCAAATGCCTAACTAGACCCATTCTCAGGCTATGTGGTGCTATTATAAACATGTAAAACGCAAATACTATTAGGTCGGTTGAGGATAGCGAAGATCCAAGAAACCCCCACCACATCCTGCAAAGAAACATCACTATACTATTAGTGCTATGATTACTAGTAATGATGTGCGAATTGCAAGTTTTAAAAATGTGAAATCCCCTATAATTTGTTTGTTCATATAAACATATAGAAAGGCAACATTTTCATTGTGTGGATAAACGTATGAGCATTGTTGGCATGTAATCTTTGTATCAAACGAAGGTCTATCTGAACAAAACTAAACAAAAATTAATAAAGTTAAAACCGTACCAAGTGGGCAATCGGAAGAAAGTCCGGAAGAATGTACGGGTCCCCTCAATATCCATCTGGACAATCAGCGCTAATCCAAAGAGAAAGAATGCTCTCTGTCTTTTCCTTTCTAGTGGCCAGAGTGTTTCCCAAGCTAATACAAGAACAATTTAAATCAAGGAAAATGCAAAGAAAAAAACTCATGAACTTCTGCTTAATTCACACATAAGACTCTTAAGACTTAATCAAACCATCTATACCATGACCATAATATATATGGGTGTGCTCATTTCAGAACCAACATTGTGTTCGAAACCGCATAAACTCGTGAACACTGCACTTCAATGAAAAATGCATAGTTAAAAAAGTAACGTTTATTACTCTCTCCCCACTCTCACTGACTTTGTCTTCTTTTTTTTTTATGGATTTTTATTAGAAACTACAAAAATGTGCACATATGCATATACATGTGCATACAATGTATATTGCACATGTGCGTTTAGAAAAAAAGACAACCAATACCATATTTTTTAAAATAAATCTTAAATATATTAGATATATACATTCATTCTAGTCAACCATATTAAAGCGGTCCTCGCAGTTCTCAACATATTATTGGTTTTGAAATGAAACTTCCTCTATCTCAATATATATGTATATGTATATATATTTGAAAATGAATTAAGATAAATAATGATGTTCCGTGAATACCTTGCTTTGAGATGTTGGTTGTGTATCTTCCAAGATCAACCATTTGTTTTGAATTTCCTTGTCCTAAAATCTTTGCAATTACCGCTGCATAATTAGGAGCTTCTGACAGTGATCTTACAACCGAATATCCTGTTTGTTGCGCATAGCAAGTAAATTACAAATCAAACGGTCAATTTCTCACGATATTTGAAGTTGACTTTGCTTTAACCAATTTTTCAAGACCATCGTGTTACCAAATTCTCACAATATATTACAACTTATGTAATTATCTTTTCTTTGTGTTTACAGTTATGGTTTATATTGATTGTTATTATTATTATTATTATAACTAATTAGTGGGTTACCGCCCGCGCTCCACGGCGGGTTCGAAACGTAGATACAAATAGGCAAATCGTGACAGGACATTCTACATGACGAATAAAAAAACGATGCCACGGTTCAGTTTGATACGGTGTCGGCAAAAACAAATACCCGAGCGGGTTCGGAACGTAGATAAAATAACTTAGTTACAACGGTACATACGGAATTTAGGAAAACATTGCGTTCAGAAAAAAAAAACTAAAGAGAAATGACCAAAAAACAAGTAAAAAGGGGAAAAACCTAAAAGTTGAAGTTCTAAGTACATTAGTACTTATCATAAAGTGTATGGGAAAGAAAAGAAAAATCTAAAGTTGAGGGTCTAAATGGCAATTATAATAAAGTGTAAGGCAAAGAAAAACCTT
Source organism: Helianthus tuberosus (assembly GCA_030545235.1). NCBI lineage: Eukaryota > Viridiplantae > Streptophyta > Magnoliopsida > Asterales > Asteraceae > Helianthus > Helianthus tuberosus. The sequence continues at coordinate 207,662,235 of CM060367.1, read as the reverse complement.
ATTACAGTTGAAGGGCTAAACATGTCATTGTCAAAGTTGAGAGGTCAAAATGTAAAGGAAAGAGAAACCTTGTTGAAGTTAAGGGGCTAAATATGTTATTACCAAAGTTGAGGGGCTAAAGTTGTCTTGATAAAAGTTGAGGGGCTAAAGTTGTCTTGATGCGACAACTTAGCATTTTAATGTTATATGAATGAATGAATATGAATGTTTATACTATTATGAATAAAAAAATACAGGCTATACTGTTATATGAATGAATATGAATAGAAAAAATACAGGCTTACTTAAAATATATTCATGATATATACTAACGTTTGTGTGTTTGATGTGGTAATCTGAAGTTCATCTGACAATCTAAAACTTTAAATGCAATCATATGAAGCAACTGGTTAAAGAAGATAACGAAATTATACAGAACATTTTTTTTACCTGTGGCTGGATGCACCATACTAGCAGCAGCACCAAATGCAAGGTTCTTTTGCTCTGTGTTCGGTAACGATCCGCCTACTGGAATATACGACCATTCCTTCCCAATGACAAGCAACAAAATACTACCAAATTAGTAAGGTCAAAAGTCAACACATATATTTCTAAACTGGATCAAAGAGGCCAAAAGTGAGTACCTCTTCATAAGTTTTGGTTATTCGGATCCCCATTGTCTTTAATCTTGACATGAGCTTTGTCTTCAATAACTCGAAAGGCATGGCTTCTTTTGAAGCCAAACAGGTTTCCTGCATTTATCCGTTTGACATAATCATACAGGCTAGGTTGGTGATCATGAGGGTAATATGGGAAAATGTGCATTGAACAAACCTCGAAGAATACTTTAGTTGGAGACATGGGCATAACATAAAGGAATGTTGGATATTGTGCTTCTAATGATTGAGATTTATGTTTCGTGTAGTCTCGATAATCCATGAAAACCATTAGACTTGGATCATAGGGTATGCTTTCAACCTGCAATAGAAAATATATGAAAACATGTCGTGTTATAAAGTTTATAATAAGGGCAACCACATGAAATCATAGTTATTAAAGGCGTTAGGTGCACTCAAGGCACATAGGTCTCGCCTGTGGCCTAGGCGCAAGGCGCAAAAAAAGCACGGGCCTGAGAAATAAAAAGCGGACAACAAAAAAAACTTAAAATATTTTTATATAATGGAAAATTAGTACTATTCTTCAAATAAAATAAAACTAAAGCTATTATATAACATTTTATATCGTCTATTTAGTACCAAAAGTTATAAATGCTAGTTTATTAGTATAGAAAAATAGTTTTCGTTAGATAAAAGTAGAAATCTAGCTGGAATCTTGCCAGAATTTAAAGAATTTGGCCGGAAACTCTCCAGAATCTAGGAATTCGCTGGAATATGTGCATGAACCATCACCTGGAGAATTAAAGCGCAATTGCCTCGCCTTGCTAGGAAATTGGGCCTAGGAGCAAGAGGCGATGGCTTTTAACAACTATGCATGAAATAGAAATGAACTTTACACTTTTTCCCCAATTCTAGCATAACGAAGTTAGACGAAAAATAGAAAACAACTTCTTCCGATTTAGCTACAGACCGAGGTTTAACAGCTTTTACCTGTAAAATGTTGATGTGGCAAACTGGCAACCATTGATGCCATGACGGTGGCCGCGTTTGACGTCACATACGCAAAAAGTGCTTATGGAAAAAAATGAATAAATTTGTTATTTACAAGTTCAAAAATGTTCTTTTTTAATTTATATTTAAAAAAATATTAGATAGGTTTGATGCCACTTGGTATATACATATACACTCATGATTACCAAACGAGGAGGAGCGAGCGAGATTGAAGGAGAGTTACGGAAAGGCCAAGAAGGAGGCGAAGAAAGCGGTGACAGAGGCAAAGAACAGAGCCTACAAACAGATGCATGAATGCCTAGAAACAAAGGAGGGTGAGCATGTCATGTTCAAGATTGCGAAAGCAAGGGAACGTAGGAGGCAAGATCTAGGAGTAGTAAAGTTCATAAAAGGAGAGGATGGACGTGTTTTAGTCAAAGAGCGGGACATTAAGTTGAGATGGCAAACATACTTCAACAATCTTTTCAATGGTCGGATAGCCTACCAAATAGAAAGTGACAACCGCGCAGCTCAAAGGCGACAACGGAACAACGATGATTGCCCGCGTATCATGCAAGAGGAAGTGAAGACAGCACTTGGAAAGATGGGAAGGGCTTAGACAACAGGTCCAGATAACATATCAATCAAGCCGTGGTTATGTCTCGGAGAGGAAGGAGTTCAATGGCTAACTATTTTGTTTAATTCGTATTATTGAATCTGGGAGTATGTCGGATCAGTGGAGTAGTATCATAGTCGCGTTATATAAGAACAAAGGAGACGCTCAATGTTGTGAGAATTATAGAGGGATTAAGTTGTTATCCCATACTATGAAATTATGGGAGAGGGACAGAGGGTTGTTGACACTAGACTTAGAAGAGAAACGCAAGTTACGATAAACCAATTTGGTTTCATGCCAGGCCGGTCAACTACGGAAGCAATTCATATTCTAAGGAGATTGATGGAAAAGTATAGGGAGAAGAAGCGAGATCTACATATGGTGTTCATTGATCTTGAAAAGGCATACGATATGTGCCACGTAAACTGATTTGGGATAGTTTAGAGGGTAGAGGAGTTTTAGGGAAATATATAGATTTAATTAGGGATATGTATGCTAGGTCGGTTGCTAGTGTTCGAGCACCAGTAGGGGATACTGATTTCTTTCGTGTAGAGGTAGTAGGACTCCACCAAGGGTCTGCATTGAGCCCGTTTCTTTTTGCGATTGTTCTAGATGAGTTGTCTAAATCGATTCAAGAAAGAGTCCCTTTGTGGTTACTTTTTGCGGATGACATTGTGTTAGTTGCAAAAATTAAACAATGCCTGAATGCGAGGTTAGAGGATTGGCGAGTAACTTTAGAGGGAAAAGGTCTAAGGATTAGTCGCTCTAAGACCGAGTACCTTCACTGTGATTTCAGTGGTGCAGGCCACGCTGAGGACACTCAGATCACTCTTGAGGGGCAAGGGGTTCAACAAACAACTAAGTTCAAGTATTTAGTTTAGGATCGTTTATACAAAGGGATGGGGAGTTAGATAGTGATGTAGCACATCGCGTCCAAGCTGGATGGTGTAGGTGGAGAGCTGCCACTGGGGTATTGTGTGACAAGAGGTTCCCAGCTAAATTAAAAGGGAAATTTTATAGGGTTGCAGTTAAACCTTCTATGTTATACGGAACATAGGGTTGCAGTTAAACCTTCTATGTTATACGGAACAAAATGTTGGGCTACCAAAAAGGCACAAGCACGTAAGCTGGAGGTAGCAGAGATGAGAATGCTTAGGTGGATGTGTGGACATACTAGTTGGGATAGGATAAGAAATGATGTCTTTAGGAATAGATTAGGTGTCGCAAGTATAGTAGATAAAATGAGGGAGGGAAGGTTAAGAGGGTTTGGGCATGTTAGGAGGACACAGTTGACGGCCACAGTTAGAACCGTAGAGGGGAGTAGAGGTAGGCCAAAATTGACGTGGGAGGAGCGCATTAGGGCGGATCTGTTAGACTTGCATCACTCTGAGGACATGGTCAATGATAGGAACTCCTGGAGACGTAGAATTAAGGCTAAGGAATTCTAGGGGGATGCCACATTTCTGTTTTTTTAGATTCTTATTTTAGGAGCTTAGCTTTTCTATTAATTGATGGCCTTTACATGGTATAAGTTGTTTGTGTGGATATATGTGGTGTGCTATATATTTTTGTTTGTTGCGAGTAATAGCTACATGCATTTATTTGTTTTTATTTTACTTTTATATCTGGATATTGCTTTGGAGTTGGGGGTCTTATTGGAAGCAGTCTCTCTATCCCCAAAGATAGGGGTAAGGCGTGCCTACATCCCACCCTCCCCAGACCTACAAATAGCTTTTGCTATGTGTGGGATTACACTGGGTATGATTGATTGATTGACTCATGATTACCAAAACAGAAAAAAAAAATGAGCTACTAGGGATTAAACAGGTGATAAAATGTAACTTGATGGTTTATTTGGTAATCAAATATTAGTTTTTTTATTTATATTTTGTGCATAATGTAAAGTTGGTTGCTAAAATCAGGAAAAAGTTAAAAGCTCGTGAATATTTTTAGCAGTTTGCCCTTTTATAACAGAAGTTGCACATTGTTCAAGTTCTATCATTGTACTGAACTCTACTTTTTGTCGACAGTGTGCAGAAAGCAACAAATTTTAGTAATAATGTGAACACCATATGTGAAATGCAAGACACAGAGAAGTGTTTGGAGTGTCATGTTTACTAGACTTTTCTAGTTTAAGAAATAATAAACATCACATCACATTCTTACCTCGACCTCTACACCATAAGCCGTTTGAACACAAACACGGGGACCACCAAGCTCATATTGCAAAAGTTTTCCTGAAGCTGCTCCAGATGCAACGGTAGCAAGCCTATTTCAGAGCAAAAGTATAACTATCAAACTTTCAGTTTCAGGAGTACGGTTATAAGTTGGAAGGTTAATAAGTAACAAAACAGTTTACCTGCATGGAATTGTGATATTGCCTTCGCACTCAATGAGACTCTGGCCATTTGGAGCTTCAGTAATCCGTTCCACTTTGGAGCTCAGATATGAAACGCCTGACTCCACACACCTAAAAATGAATGTAAATTATCGTTTGACGTCGCTTTAAAGGAATAGACCTATGTTAATGACCGAATACGAACAAAACAAAATGTTTAAGTGAAAGTAGGTTGCTGTTCTGCGGCTTTTTCCGAAATAAATAAAAGAAACATTACCTTCTCAGCAACTCCTCATGAAGTAAATCACGACTAACTCGTCCATAGGCACGACCTATGAGGATGGGATCGTTATCATCAAGATATACAACAGTATCCCGCCAAACATGCTCAATACACCCTTCAAGTCCAAGACCTGCCAAAATATAATAAAAATTTAAGAGCAAACCATTATGCAACTTTTTGATGAACGAATCGATCTGTGTAACAGATACCACATTTCAAAGCTGTTGGCATCAAACTAGTATGATTTTGGAACGAAAAGTTTTGATCTACAAGATAATTTATACCCATACCTATAAATTCATCCTCCCAAACACCATAGTTATTTGTAAAAGGAAGATCAGGCCCAATAAGTCCGACATTCAAGCCTCGCTTGGCTGATTCTGCAGCAAGAGCAAGCCCAGCAGGACCACAACCAATTACAACCAAATCCAGTACACACTCTCCTATCGGTATCCTTGGCAGCTGCAGAATTGATACAATTTTTTTCAGGTAATAACAAACAGCTAACCAATTTTAAGTTAGCTACCTTACCATAAGATCCAATCATTTAAACATATTCAGCTTTCTTAATGTGTATGAAAAGAAAACTGCAACTAATTGTCGTGTCTCACGAGTTGTTAAGTTAACAAAGTTCAAAAAACCTGATTATATTCTGTCCTAATCAAAATGCATAAAAGCAAACAATAGACAGTTGTTATTCAACAATTTCACCATAAACCTTCAAAATTCCCCTTACTAAATGACTTCATTAAATTATAAAACTGCGCAATATGACAATTAAACAAGTATCCACTAACCATTAAATTATAAAACTGCAGAATATGACAATTAAACAACTATTATCCACTAACTAACAAACGAAATGCTATCTAGATTTAGTAAGTGGAATAACTAACACAAAATCAAAGAGATACAATAGTGCATGTCACAAAGCACAAAGTACAAGTATCCACAGCATCAAATCCATAACAGTAAACTAATTAACAATTCACCTTTTGAGAAAGCCTAGACTGCGTCTCCATACACTTATTCTGTTGCATTTGAACAAAAACCAGTTCCGATCCACCTGCTTTCACATAATCTTCCTTTTCTGCTTCCGAAACCCCTTCCTTCACTGCTACACAGTTATCGCTCTTAGCGCTACACCTAATCCTCTTCAACAACGATGACGACGGAGAAGATAAAGTCGTAAACCTACAGTGTTTGAGTAAGGAAAACTGGCGTCTGATGCTATAATTCATGAATCTAGGGCTTGTAAAGGCCGCCATTGTTGCAGTCATGTGTGGAGCTCCAAAACACTCCATTGATTCTTCAGTTAACGAATCGCAATATGAATGTTCACGTCATTGAGATGTTATAAAAGGCTCTGTGTTAGGAAGGAAAATTGGAAAAGAAATATCTAGAAAGAAAGAAATACGGTTTCTATCTCTTTCTTCAACAGCAGGTTTGAATGGATAGGAGGAGATGAGTTGATTAGCAGCCATTTTAAAGGCCACGTTGTATGTTTTTATTAACTTTTCTTACGTGGCATGACTTTATTGGTTGTGCCGATACTCATGAGTAATCACAGTATGACACCCCATATACGTTTCAGACTTTAAATAATAAATTGTGAGATTTTTTTGACAACAAGATTTTGAGTAAGATTTATGTTCACAAGTAGATAAAAATGGGTGATACTATACGCACCCCCTCTTTACTAATTACACCCCCCCTATAAAAACATCACATCCATCAATCATTTGCTTTTTGTTTTTAGTCTTTTGTTGTCTTTTTTTATTATATTTTATTGTCTTTTTTGTCTTTTTGTTATTATTATTATTATTTACTATTAGTAATGAATTATTATTATTATTATTAAAATTGAAAAAAAAAAACGTCGTAAAACGCCCCCCACCCCATTACACTAGGCGTGTTTAGGCGTTTTTTTTTGAAAAAAAAATGTTGTTGGCGTTTTAAATAAAACACTGAAGGTTACAAAGGTTTGAGTATGACATGTTTGACTGGCCAATGGGAGTGGTCCAAGTGCAATTTTTTTTTTCTATGTTTCGTGTACTATGTTTCATGTCCCACAATTTTTTTTTATCTATGTTTCGTAGCAAGTGTAATTCTAAGAGCTCTTGAAAGATTTGTTACCTTTTTTAGGTAAAAAGAAGATGGCTCATATTATTGGTGCTGCAACTATAATAAAAAATAATATGATGGCTCGTATTATTGGTGCTATGTTTCGTAGCAAGTATAATAATGAAGATGATGGTTCATATTATTGGTGCTATTATTGCTGCAAGTAATTCTCATACTATCGGTGATATTAGTGTTTTCACTTCAGTGCATTCGCTTCATAATTTGTTTTCTTTAGGTGATATTATTGCTGCAAGTAATTCTCATACTATCGGTGCTATTCAAAGAGCTGCATAAATTTACTTGTTCAAAGAGTGATATATTTATGCTTCATCATAGCATTCAGAAAAGTTAAAGAGATGTCTGGATTTTCAACAGATCAGGTGTAGTTTTTAATTCCCATGTTTGAAGTTTCAACTTAGTTATATAATCTAGCTAGGTTAAGGGTCTTGTTTTAGTTTAAATGAGTTTGTTTGGATAATATATATTTTGTAACTACTCAAGCTTGTTCACCTAATATTTTGTAACTAATATTAGTTCACTTTTAGGTGTTCAAGTCTCGTGAAGAGTTGATGGAATGGGTTAGAAACACCGGACGTAGTCTTGGTTACGCTATTGTGACTAAAAGATCGAAAGCTAAAAATGGCTACGTGTCAAAAGTTGTACTTATGTGTGATCGTGGTGGTGTGTATAAATTAGTTAAAGATTCAAGTAGAGAGACCGGCACTAGAAAGATAAATTGCCCGTTTGAAATGGTAGGGAAATTTTCAAAAAAAAATGGTTCTTGGACGTTAAAAGTAAAACCTGGTGAACATAATCATCCACCCGGAGAATATATGGAGGGACACTCAATCCTCAAATGATTGACACCTAATGAACACCAATTGGTGGCAGAGTTGACGGGGAAGGGTGTGTTCCCAAAAGATATTTTAGGTGTTATGAAGGAGCGTGATGAAAATAATGTCTCTACAATTAAAAACATATATAACGCACGTGATAAAATTCGAGCAACGGATCATAAAGGGAAATCTTTGATGGAGGTGCTAATGTCTCTTTTAAATGATAAAGGGTATACTTTTGAAATTTCTACCAATAGAGTTTCAAACAAGTTGGAAGACTTATTATTTGTTCCTAAAATATCATACAAGTACTTCCTTGATTTTCCACATGTGTTGCTTATGGATGTCACATACAATACGAACAAGTATAAATTGCTTTTTCTTGAAATTGTTGGTGTAACTTCTACCAACAAGACAATCTCCATAGCTTTTGAAGTTATGCGTAAAGAAACAGAGGAGAAATATCTTTAGGCATTAAACTGTTTAAAATCAACTCTAGATGAGAGCATGCAACAACCACGTGTTATAGTTACGGACAGGGAGTTAGCTCTGATGAATGCATGCGAGAAAGTTTTTCCGAATGCTACCCGATTACTTTGTAGGTGGCACGTTTCTCAAAGTATATTTAGAAACTGCAAATCATTTTTCACCACGGATCATGATTGGAATATCTTCAATATAATGTGGAATGCACTCGTTGAATCTCAAACGTGGACATCATTCCTCCAAAATTACAAGCAACTTCAGTCAATGTTAATCCATCATTAAGGTATGTATTATTACTATAATCCTGTTAGTATTATTGTTACCATCGTTATCATCATTATTATCTTTGCAGATGTTTTGGATTACTTGAATAGTACTTGGTTAAACAAGTATAAAGAAATGTTTGTGTCCGTATGGACTAACGAATGCTTACATTTCGGAAATCAGACAACTAACAGAGCTGAAAGCCAACATGCCAAGCTAAAAAAATTCTTGAATTCAGCAAATTGTACCTTAGATAAGCTTGTTCGTCACATTGATGAAGTAGTGAACTCGCAATATACAATAGTTAAAGATAGCTTCGAAAAAAGTAGAACTGTTCTAATGCATAAACACAACCTACCAATGTTGAAGCTATTACATGGCTCTGTTTCTCATGAAGCACTTGATATAATAATAGCAGAGCGTCATTTAAAGCGTTCACATTGTCGTTGTCAGGTTCGTAAGTGTTATGGATTACCATGTGCTTGTGAAATCTCAAAGTATAAGAAAGCAGGTCAGTGTATTAAACTAAGATTCGGTCGATGTGCTTGGTAATATTTAAAAGCTGACAACTTATGCTTTAATGCAGGTCAATATATTCCTTTAGATTCGGTCGATGAATTTTGGAGGAAACTCGAGTTACCAGTATATTGTGAGGATATTACTTGTGACGTCGAGTTGGAAAGTTTTAAACAAGCCTTCGATAATCGATCCAATCCTGGAAAGAAAAGTTTATTACAAAAGTTAAAAGCATTAACCAATCCAAGTATACCTTTTGTTGAAGAACCTGATGTTAAAAAAAATACTCGTGGACGACCAACTACAAAATCCAAACAACAAACAATACCGAACCCTGCAATTGCTAAACCGCCCCTTCAACGAAGCTACTCTCAGAAGCCTCCAAGGCACAGTCCGTTTGGGAACTCCCAAGATCATGATTACACTCAAGAGCCTGCAAGGCACAGTTCATTTACGAACTATCAAGAGCAGGATTACACTCAAGAACCTGCAAGGCACAGTTCATTTACGAACTATCAAGAGCAGGATTACACTCAAGAACCTGCAAGGCATAGTTCATTTGTGAACTCCCAAGATCATGATTATGTTGGTTACATCAGTCCAGACGTGAACTATCAAGTGCCTGGTGAAACAAGTCCGTTCATAAATCAAGATATTTACGAAAAAAAACCATTCAAGGACGATCCTGGTGAACCAAGTCCATTCATGACACAAGATACAGACGGACAAGGTTTTTTACCAACCTTTTAAACACACCAGGATATTATTTCATGGGGTTGAACCAAGATATTGTCGGACAAAGTTCTTTCGCCAACTCTACAAGTGCGCCAGGCTATGACTTCATGGGGTTGAACCAAGATCAAGCATCACAGGTGATACACAACTATATTCATCTAATTCCAAAAATCTTCCATGCGTATGTTACACGCATACATAACGTGTTAGGTGATGGAAATTGTGGGTTTCGGGCGACAGCTTCTGCTCTCGGGTACGGTGAAGATGAATGGTTATTTATCCGGAGATCACTGATGGAAGAGCTACTCGAGTTTAGAAATAAGTACACCAAGGCTTTCTTAGGCTCATTCAAAGATGTGTTCACGTCCTTGGCTTGGTCAGGATCGGGGGTTGCACCTGAAAAACACTGGATGATTATGCCAGAGGCAGGATTCTTGATTGCGAACAAGTTTAATGTGATCGTTCATTTTTTATCTCAAGAAAAAAGAAACAGTTCTACTTGTTTTTCGCTTTGGAGAGGCCCTCACGAGTTCCCAGAAAAAAAAAATAATTACAATTGCACACGTGAATGGTAACCATTTTATAATGGTAGAATTGCAAGGAGAGTATCCAATTGCCAGCACAAACAACCTATGGAAATTAATGAGAGAAAATGATGCAGCTGGCTGGGAGAATATATTTGAATCACGTCAAAATATGTATAATTCTTGGATAGCACAACCCGCTACATATTATGTTGTAGATTAAAGCTCGGTATGTAAAATGTTTAATAATATAATTTTGTAAGAATGCACTTATTTTTTTTATAGTTTTTATTACTACTATAAACGTAATTGGATAAATAATTAGTTATAATAATATAACTAATCACTAAATAAATAAAAGACAACTAAAAGACAAAAAAACTAAAAACTTAACAAAAGTTATTATTAACTAAAAGACAAAATAGACTAAAAACAAAACAAATTTATTAATTGATGTAATGTTTTATAGGGGAGGGGGTGTAATTAGTAATTAGGGGGGTGCGTATAGAATGAGCCATAAAAATAGGGTGTACCTATTTGCACACCCATTTGCCTATTGGCACACCAAAAAGGTGTTTTTTGTATGCATACCATGCAGTGTCGAGCTGTGGCCAAAACGCGGCGTTTTGGTCCGGTCAACCAGACAAAGACTGACGGGTGTGTTAACCGGACCAAAACGCCGAACTTTGGTCGCGTTTTGGTCCTGTCAACCAGACAAAAGACTGACACCCGGTCTGGTTGACAGAACCAAAACGCGGCCAAAGCTCGGCGTGTTGGTCTGGTCAACAGACCCGTCAGTCTTTGTCTGGTTGACCGGACCAAAACGCCGCGCTTTGACCACAGCTCGACACTGCAGGGTATGCACATAGGACAAAAGACACCTTTTTGGGTTGGCTATCTACACACTTGGTGTGTAGATAGCTTGAGCCTAAAAATAAGTGTGTCCGAGTGACATACTCATAATTTTATAAAATATAGTATCTTAATAACTATAAGCAAATTATCTAATAGGCAAAAGATCAAATACAAATAATCTTAACATACTAAACATACAAATTGAAGGAAAACTCAAAAAGGCAAGGTGACATTTTTGTAATTACCACCAACTATCAAAGTTACTATACAAATGTGAACTCAACCAAAAATACCTAAAAAACACAATTTTTTTAAATATTTTTTATAAAAAAATCGCTACATTTTGTTAGCAAAAAAATAATAATAATAATAATAATTTTTTTTGCTGCTACTAAAAGTAGCGATTTTTTAATAAAAAATGTTAAATAAAATAAAAAAATTTGTGTGTTTTTATTTTTATTTTTTTAGGGGTTTAGTTTTTAGCATTTTAGCTTGGGTGGGGGGGTGGGGTGTTACGTTTTTTTTTTTTTTTTTTTTTTTTTTTGGGGGGGGGGGGGGTTAGGTTTTTTGGGGGTGGGGGTTAAGTTTTTTTTAGGTTTTTTTTTTTTTTTGGGGGGGGGGGGTTAGGTTTTTTTTAGGTTTTTTAGGTATATTTGTAGAGTAACTTTGATAGTTATTGATAATTACAAAAATGACACATTGTCTTTTTGAGTTTTCCTTCAATTTGTATGTTTAGTATGTTAAGATTATTTGTACAAGAACTTTCCCTTTATCTAATATACCTTTTTAACGGCTTTAATTACAGTAAATCCATCTTCGTGGGCTCGAACCCTTAACTTGAAGGAAAGTAACACATTAACTACAATGACTTTGTTAATCCGACCTAACCCCAACCCTCATCTAATATACTAAATTATAGAATATAACTAGAATTACGACCCGCCGCAATGCGGCAGTGATTCTTTAGTTATAATTAAGTCGATTTAAGACGCGCACGTTATGTTGAACCTGTCAAACGGGAAAAAATAGACGATGTAAAAACGTTCACCCACACGCGCACGTTGCGTCGTGTTAACTCGTAAAATTTAGAACGAAACGTAAAAACGTTAAACCAAAGACGCACGTTCCGATGTGTTAAGTCACAAAATTTAGAACGAAGTATAAAGCGAAAAATTTGCGGAAAACAAAAACTATAAAGAACCAAAGCTGAAAATAAAAAAAAGTTGTGAGGATAGATTGCAAAAGATAAAAAAGTTTTGTGTTAAAAGTAAAAAAAAACAAATAGTTTTGGGTTAAAAGTAATTTATGAAATACTTTTGGGTGAAAAGTAAAAACATTAATTTTTTTAAAAAAACCCCCAAAAGCCAAGGTTTTAACAACCATATGCATAACCATTTTTTGTTTAAAAAACCCCAAAGCCAAGATTACCACACATAAGTAAAAAAAATCAAAGTGGTTAAATTGGAAAAGATGAAAACTTTTGAATTAGAAGTGAAAAATCAAATTAATCAAAGTAGTTAAATCGTATAAGATAGAAACTTTTGAATTAGAAGTGAAAAATCAAATTAATCAAAAGGGTTAAATTACCAAAGATTAAAACTTTAAACTTAAATTGTCAAATATTAAAACTTTAGGGTTAAAAGGAAACAAAGATTAAACTTTAAACTTAAATTGTTAAATATAAAAACTTTAGGGTTACAAAGGAAAATTCTAGTTTTTTTAAAAAAAAAAACCCCCTAAGTACATGTTACAACACATGTATGCATATTCAAGTTGCTTATTTATATGTTAACTAGATCTTGTCTGTAATAATTATATTATCTTTTATGACATGGCATGGGACGTGTTGCTTTAAATAATTGGTAATTATAGTTGTTATGGAAACTTCTGGACAATCTGTTTCGTTCAGTGCCGCGCCCCGATGATTCCGCCATCGGTTGGGGTGTGACAAAATGTAAACGAAAATTTGGGATGGATGAAAAGTATTGGAGACCAAAGTTGAAAGTAAAAACGTTATGAAGTTCAATTCCAAAATATAAAAAGTTTTGGTTTAAAAAGGTAAAAAATTATTTTTGTGAGGTTAAAATTGGAAGAAACCGAAAGACATAACATATAAAAAATAACAAAGTCGATCAATGACTCAGGCATTGCGACAAACCTATGAAATGAAAAACAATAGATGTAAAACCTTGAACTACACATGGACGTTGCGCTGTGTTAATTAACTCGCAAAATTATGAACGAAACGTAAAAACGTTGAACCACACACACGCTGCTCTGTGGTAACTCAGAAAATTTAGTACGAAACCTAAAACGAAAATTTGCGAAAGATGAAAAGTATAAGAGAACAAAGTTGAATGTAAAAAAGTTGTGAAGTTAAATTGTAAAATAAGAATAATTTTGACTTTAAAGTAAAATGCTACAATTTTGTAAAGTTCAAATTGTAAAAGATTTAAATATTTAGGTTAAAACTAAAATTTCAACTTTTTTTTAAAGTACCCAAAGCATATAGTAGAACACTATATGCATAGAAAAGTTACTTATGTATAATGTTAAAATTGCAAGAAACCGAAAGACAGAACATATAAAAAATAACAAAGTCGATTAATGACTCACGCATTGCGAGAAACCTATGAAATGAAAAACAATAGATGTAAAACCTTGAACTACACATGGACGTTGCGCTGTGTTAACTCGTAAAATTATGAACGAAACGTAAAAACGTTGAACCACACACACATTGCTCTGTGGTAACTTACAAAATTTAGTACGAAACCTAAAACGAAAATTTGCGAAAGATGAAAAGTATAAGAGAAGAAAGTTGAATATAAAAAAGTTGTGAAGTTAAATTGTAAAATAAGAAAAATTTTGACTTTAAAGTAAAAGGTTACAATTTTGTAAAGTTAAAATTGTAAAAGATTTAGGTTAAAACTAAAATTTCATTTTTTTTTTTGAAAAGTACCCAAAGCATATAGTACAACACTATATGCATAGAAAAGTTACTTATTTATAGTATATAAATAATGATACCTAAAAATACTCATGGATAAAGGGTTTTAGTCTTATCTAAATTCTAATAAAGCATTCCAATTAATGTTATACGTCATTTTTCTCCTTCAGTCTCAAAATTTTAACTTTATTAATTAATACATAGATATCACTAATCTTTATCTTTTAATAATTATATTATTGTTATTGGTATTATTATTATTATTATATGTTAAAAGATCTTTTAACGATGACTAAGATCTATTAATCCACATGACGGGCTTTTATTGATGTAACTTTTTTTCATTTATAACGGTTGTTTTTGTATTTAGCTTTGTTAGCTAGACCATTGGGTATGGGGGAGGATAGTCTCCAAAGGACTATCCTCCACATAAGCGCCACGTAGGCAAAGGAGAAGGACCCTCCCCTTGGAGACTATCCAATGGTGCGGGGATGCTCCTCCTCCATTTATTATTATTATTATTATTTATTTGATTTAAATAATTAATGAAAACAAAGTAAATAAAAGTAAAAAAGTTACATTTAAATAAAACCTTAAAAAACAACAACCTAAAGTTACATTTAAATAAAAAAAAAACACACCTAAAAAAAACCTAGAGTTACATTTAAATTAAAAAAAAACACACTTAAAAAAAACCTAAAGTTACATTTAAAAAAAAACTACACTCCCCCACTCCATTTTTTCCTAATTTTGTCCTTCATCATTTGTAAAATGGGACGGTCTTCCGGTGGATAGGAGTTAAGGTCGGCCGTCATTATTTTCCATTCCTCCAACTCGTGCGCTTCTTGTTGCTTCTTTAGCTTCTCCTCGGCTAGTTTTTTTTCATCTTTACCTTCTCGGTTTGCGTGTCGTTAAAGATTTCCTTGAATGATTTCAACTCGGCCATAACACCTTCCAACCTCGAACCACCACCACTTCCTGATGCGGCTTGTTTCCTTTTTTCAGCCGCTATTTTTTTACTTTTGTCCCTTCCTGGGGGACGTTCTCCATCTTCAATCGGCTCCTCCTCATAGTCGGGCTCGTCGTTGATATTTATTTGGCAACGACCGGTTGAGCCTCCAACGCTATAACTTCCTGACTCGGAAGTTTTAGACCGTTTCGTTGCTCGTTTCGCTTGTGCAACCTCATTTTGACATCCCTTCCATTTTGGGTGATCCTTTACAACTAGCCAAGCACGGACATGTTGGAAAGGAGCTTTGCTCTCATTTTCGTATAAACGCACCGCTTCATTGAAAACATCTTCGTGGTTCCACCCACTCGGTTTGTTGGCGAGCGTTGTGTTATAAAACCCACAAAAGCGGTTGATCAACGTATTAATCTTGCGCCACTTCGAGCTGATAGAATCAATGGTTCTGTACTCGCCTTGTTCCATAAGCCCGTGGAATATATCAAGGGCTTCTTGCCAAAACGAATCGCTTAGTTGATTGTTACCTACAAGTTAGTAACAATAATAATAATAGTTTGTAAGAAAAATATAGTGTACAAATAAATATTTAATAACAACAATAAAAATATAATGTACAAATAATATTTAATAACAATAATAATATAAGAATAATAATATTTTACCGACTATAGGAGACGTTGAAGAGTTAATATATGCTTTCGCCAACGCCTCTTCCTAAATTTTTGACCATTGTTGCATTTGTTTGCCCGGTGCGTCTTCCTTTTTACCCTTTCCCTTTTTATTCTTCTTTTTTGAAGGTTCAGGTTGCGTTTCTGGCACAACCTCTATGTCATCATCTTCTTCCTCGATTTGTGTTTGAGGTGCTTGTGGCATGTTGGGTTGTTGCATTTGATATGGGTTGAACGGCATGTTGGGTTGTTGCATTTGATATGGGTTGAACGGGTATTGGTTGAAAACGTTTGTCATTTGTTGGTAACCCGCAAAAGCGTTGTCCATTACGGGTGTGTAGCTGGATGACGAAAACGGGTGTGAACTTGAGTTGGGATTATTTGGGTTGTAGGGATCCATAATTTTTTTAAGGTTGGGAGAGGTATTTTTTTTATAAAAATGGGAGAAAAGTGGGAGTAGTTTGGTAAAAAAGTGGGGTGAAAAAGGGTTGAATTTATAGTGGTGGGGTGGATTTTTTTTTTAAATGTTGCAAGTTACCGTTACATGGCCCACCACATTCAAAAAGTCTGGCCCGTCTCCAACGTCCAAAATCGGACGGAACCGCTGTGCCGGGCCCCAAGGGGGCGGTGTTCGACGAGGCTAAAGGGGGGGACGGCCCTCTGCCGATCCCCATACCCAATGGTCTTATGAATAATTCTGAATGGTTAAAAAAAAAGTTTGTTTAGTGATTGATGCATTTAATGCATTGTCTCTATACCAATTAGATCCAGGTATCAATTCCACGAAACATTTGTCTCATTTACTACTTTTACATTTTTCTTTATTCTTGTTATACCCCTTTTACTATTTTTCTTTGACTTTATTTGATTTCTTTTAATGTTTTTTTCACCTGTTTTTTTTCCTTTGCTTTGAAGTTTTTTTTTTTAAACATAACGGAGTTTAGTAATCTTCCACATTACGTAAAGCTTGGAAGCCTTGAAGTATATATATGTACTTTGCCTTTCTCTATATAAAATCGTTTTTAACACATGTTACACTTTGATGTCATTTTATCATTATTTTTTTTGTCTTTCTCTCCTATTAATTAATTTAATAATAATATTATATTATAATATATCTGTTTCTCTCTCCAATTAAATAACAATATCAAATCGTAGTTTTTCTGTTTCTTTCTTAGTAAATAACAATATCAAATCATTATTTTCCCGTTCTCCCTTATTTATTTAGTATTTATTTTTCAATTATTTCCTTTATTATTTTCGCTTATTAATAACTATTTATTTTAATGTTTTATTAATCCAACCCTGTGTAATATATGTGTTTTAACCTAATAATAAATAAAGAAAACAAAGTAAAATGTTATAATAAGTAAATAGTACATAAAAATTCAATTTTAAAGACATGTTTTGACAACTGTGTGTGTGTTAATAGATGAAGTTTTTTATTCAACCTGTGTAATACTTTGTTTTATACACGGGTTTGTTTTATGAGGTTAAACTTTTTATTACTTAATATATAAAATTACATTTATTAATCCTGTGTAACACATAAGGTTTTAACCTAGTAGTCTATAAACATATGAATGATATAAAGAGTTATTATTTTGTATGTTTTATCTAAGGATCAATAAAAAACAAAAGCATAATATTAATCTTGCTTTTTGGTATATTTATATGATAACTAGTTATTGCCCCTCACGTTGCGGTGAGAGTGCGTAAAATCATGCTATCAACGTTGCAGGGAAGGCGTAATGTCATGCTAAGTAGCCACCGTACGACGACCAAAACCAGAAAAAACGTAAAATAAAAGCATAAATTTCTAACACCAAGTGGCTCACGAGACGTAAAACGTAGACGAAGTTGAATTTATACCGACATGTATTAGAAAATCGAGGTGGTAAAAAAAAACTCAAGGGACCAAATGCAACCACCAAACACCGTACTAAATAGCAACCGAATGATGACCAAATTCGAGAAAAAGCGTAAAACACAACTAACAAAAAAATAAAGTCATTTGTCGCAACCCCCGCCCCCTATACTACCCGGGAACGGGCGGTCGCGGCCAGATTTGGTGGTATCCAGGTGTTTATCATTTTGGCAGCGGAAATTACATCAGGACCGTAGTTAGGAAATATTTTATCAGAGTAAAATACCCCGCCTTTAATATATTAAACACATGGGAAAATCCCAAGTTTCAAGTACACACATTTTTATAGGGATAAACCCTATTTTATTTAAATAAAACATCTCTTTATTTTAGGTGACTTTATTGCCACTTTTTCAAGCCTTCAGTGCTGTCCAGCTAGCTTCTATTTGGCTTTCACATTTTGTTACCTGAAACGCGTTTAAAAACATTTTGTCAGTGGGAAATACTGGTGAGTGAATCCCAGTTTAATCAAGTTAAGTAAAACCATTGTACAGTATTGAGGGCGGTCGCGCAATTACATTTGTTTCCATCTACTTAATTACCACCCACGGTACTGTCAACCCGACTTGTGGTCATGTTACTCCTCGCAAGGTAGTAACAAATTTTGTATACAAAACCCCAACATACCGACGATAATTGTAGAATACAAATACTCAATCACTGTTTAATATATTATTAATTATGTGAGGTTTTGTAAAAACAATTTGCAAAAAGGAGATTACTCACATTGCTGTCTTAGGTTTTCCTTTAGGGTTTCCTGGTGATTATCTATTAAATACACAAATGCACACGCGTTAGTATAATAACCCAATATTTACATTAGTAATACCCTCCCCGAGACGGCATTCCAACGACTACGTCAGGCAGAACCACGACAGCCGTTACGGAACCCTGGATCAATCGGGCAGCGTATCTAATACGTAACCGGGGTTATGATACTTACAACGGGGCAAAACTTCGTTAATTAGGGGGGTATTATATCTGGAGATTATGCCTACTATTCAGAAATTTTGAGAGAGAAAGAGAATTGGGACGAATTGTGAACTGAAGCCAACGACCTCTATATATAGTGCTGATCTCGGACCTTGTCGCTCCCCGCGTAGCAATCCTTCAGGGCCTTCGCGGCCCACGAGGCCAGCTAGGGTAGGCCCTAGCTTGGCTAACTCGCCACTAGGCTTGACACAAGTGGTGCCACGTGGCGGCTCAGGGGCTCGCCTGATCTCCTTGTTGTCGCGGCCCGCGTAGGAGGTAGCCAAAGGCTACGCGCCCCGCGAGAGACCATTAAATCTTGTTTTTATTTTTATTTTATTAAATTAAAGGTATTTAGGGCTATTATACGTATACGGGGTGTATTTTAGGTCGTATTAGAATATTTTAAAATATATTAGGGTGTCGAAATATTTTGGAGGGTTGTTATATCCTCCCCACCTTGTTTTAGAGCTCATCCTCGAGATCTACTGGAACAGGTGTGGATATTTCCTTTGCATTTCTGATTCAAGCTCCCATGTGTATTCTGGTCCTCTTTTGGAGTCCCATTTCACTTTGACCAGAACTAATCTCTTGTGTTTGAGGTTCTTGACTTTCCTGTCTTCAATCTGTAGAGGTCTTTCTACAAAATTTAGTTGTTCATTTACCTCTATATCCTTAAGAGGTACCATCAGTGATTCATCAGCTAAACATTTCTTGAGATTGCATACATGAAATACATCATGTATTCCTGCCATTTCCTCTGGCAGTTGTACCTGATAGGCTACGGGTCCTATTCTTCTAATAATTTTAAAAGGTCCAACATACCTGGGGCTTAGCTTTCCCCGTTTGATGAATCTTACTACTCCTTTCCAAGGAGAGACTTTCAATAACACTTTGTCTCCTACCTGAAATTCCAATGGTTTTCGTCTGTTGTCTGCTCAACTCTTTTGTCGATCACGTGCTGCTTTCAATCGTTCCTTGACTTGAATAATCTTATCTGTTGTTTCTTGCACTATCTCAGGTCCAGATAGTTGCTTTTCTCTAATTTCTGCCCAACAGACTGGCTTTCGGCATTTTCGTCCGTAAAGTGCTTCGAATGGTGCAGCATTAATACTTGTGTGATAACTGTTATTATAAGAAAATTCTATCAATGGTAAGTGATCGTCCCAATTACCTCCGAAATCAATTACACAAGCTCTAAGCATGTCCTCCATTGTCTGAATTGTCCTTTCGCTTTGTCCGTCTGTTTGAGGATGATAAGCTGTGCTTAGATTCAACTTGGTTCCCATTGCCTTTTGGAAACTTGTCCAAAAATGAGAGGTAAAACGACTATCTCTGTCAGAAACAATTGATAGAGGAATTCCATGTAATGAAACTATTTCATTTACATATAATTTAGCTAATTGTTCCATACTGAAAGTTTCATTCATTGGTAGGAAATGAGCTGACTTGGTTAGCCTGTCTACAATCACCCAGATTGTATCATTACCTTTTCTTGTTTTGAGTAATTTAGTAACAAAATCCATTGTTATCAATTCCCATTTCCAAACTGGCATTTCTAACTGTTGTAACAATCCTGAGGGTTTCTGATGTTCAGCTTTAACTTGTGAACATGTTAAACATTTTGCAACATATGCTGTTATATCCTTTTTCATTCCTATCCACCAAAAATTCTTTCTGAAGTCTTGATACATCTTATCACTTCCAGGATGCATCGTATACTTAGACTTATGGGCTTCTTCTAATATACGGTGGCATAGGTTTCCTAATTTAGGCATCTACATTCGTTTCTTATGAAATCTCCAAATTCCATATGTTCCTTGTTCTAATTCCTTAATCATTCCTTTTAATTTTTCAGTATCATCCTTGATTACTGATTCTTGTGCCTTTCTAATTTGTTCATTTAAATCTATTTGCAGATTTAATTTAAGTGAACGTACTCTTTTTGGTTTTTCATGATACTTTCGACTTAAAGCATCAGCTACTACGTTTGCCTTTCCTGCATGATACTGGATATTACAATCGTAATCACTAAGTATCTCCATCCAGCGTCTTTGTCTCATATTCAATTCCTTTTGTCCGAAGACATACCTTAAACTTTTATGGTCGGTGAAAATGGTAAACTTACTACCGTATAGGTAATGTCTCCAAATTTTAAGGGCAAAAATTATAGCTCCTAATTCTAGATCATGGGTTGAATAGTTCTCTTCATGATTCTTAAGTTGTCTAGAGGCGTAAGCTATAACCTTTTGACGTTGCATTAACACACATCCATAACCTAATTTAGAAGCGTCACAATAGACTACAAAGTCTTCATTCCTTCTGGTAACGCTAATATGGGTGCATGGGTTAATCTTTGCTTAAGAATTCTAAAGGCTTCTTCTTGTTTTGGTCCCCATTCAAACTTAATGGATTTACAGGTTAGCTTAGTTAAGGGAATGGCTATTCTAGAAAAATCTTGAATAAATCTTCGATAATAACCGGCCAATCCTAAGAAACTTCTAACCTCGGTTGGTGACTCAGGGGTTTTCCATTTGGTAATCGCCTCGATCTTTGTGGGATCCACATGAATTCCTTCATGATTAACTAGATGTCCAAGAAATTGCACCTGTTCTAACCAAAATTCACACTTTGAAAACTTAGCATAAAGCCTTTCTTTTCTCAATAAATTTAGAAGTGCGTGCAAATGCTTTGCATGTTCCTCTTTGCTCTTAGAATAAATAAGAATATCATCTATAAAGATAATTATGAATTTATCCAAATATGGCTTACATATTCGGTTCATCATGTCCATAAATGCAGCTGGGGCATTGGTTAGACCAAATGGCATGACAGTAAATTCATAATGGCCATACCTTGTCCTGAAAGCGGTTTTAGGAATGTCCTCTTCCTGTACCTTCAATTGATGATATCCTGATCGTAAATCGATTTTTGAGAAAAATCGAGCTCCTTGCAATTGATCGAATAGATCATCGATCCTTGGTAATGGATACCGATTCTTGATCGTGACTTTGTTCAATTCGCGGTAGTCAATGCACATACGCATCGATCCGTCTTTCTTCTTAACGAATAAAATCGGTGTTCCCCATGGCGATGAGCTTGGCTGAATGAATCCTTTTTCCAACAATTCATCTAGCTGTTTCTTCAGTTCCTGCATTTCGGCGGGTGCCAAATGGTAAGGTGCTTTGGAAATAGGTGTTGTCCCTGGTAGCAGATGGATTTTGAATTCAACTTCTCTGTCTGGCGCTAGTAAACACATCTGGAAACTGAGATACTACTGGAATATCTTTCAGTTCTTTTCCTTTAGTGTTAGTGATTATAGAAATCAAATACACTAATGATCCTTTTCTTATATAACTGGTTGTTTTCATTACAGAGATGAATTTTGTGGATCTAGATGGCTTATCTCCTTTAATTGTGATATTTTCACCCTTCGGTGAATTTACTTGAATTGACTTTTGATCACATAAAATACTGGCTTTATTGGCTATTAACCAATCCATTCCTAATACAACATCAAATCCTGCCAGATTCATTGGGTAAAGGTTTGCGACAAACTTTTGATTTAAAAATTCTATTCTTGCTCCCTGCAAGATTTCAGAAATCTTAATGGTTTCCCCATTTGCTGTCTCTACTAGACATTTTTGTGGGAGTTTAGTTAATGGTTGATTGAGAAGTTTGCAGAATGAAGTATTAATAAAACTTTGGTTTGCACCAGAGTCAAATAATACTTTAGCAAAAATATCATTAACTAAAAACGTACCGGCGATCACATCCAGGATCATCTTTGCTTCTTCTGCCGTCAGAACAAATGCTCTAGCATTTTTAGTATTCTTGGTGTTTGTGGCTGGAGCTAGTTTTGGATAGTTTGGCTTGATGTGACCTTTTTCTCCACAGTTGAAGCACATTCCATTATTAGGTTTTCTCCTGCAATCTTCTTCCTTATGTCCTGGAATTTTGCAGAAATGGCAGTAAATGGAGCATTTTCCTGAATGCTTCTTCTTGCAAGCTTTGTAGTATGGTGCAGAGGTAGACCCTACATTTTTCCCACGGTTGGAATTTACATAACGGAATTCTTGGGTAAGTCTTTGAGCTAGGTTCCTTCTCTGGTCTTCTTCTCGTGTACGTACTAACTCATCAGTCAAGGTGTGTAGGATCGTGTGACGATCTAATGAGTCGATCAGAAGAGTGCTCAGACAGTATCAGAGGCGGAATTCATTGATTCTGTCTTTGTTTAGCTTGTATAACACTAGAATCACTATTAATTGTCTCTTGTATTACTCAAAATGCGTTTACAAAGCTGGAGACACCTCGACAGCACCTCGGCGTCGGAAATCAGAACTGTTACAACTGAATTCGCTTCAAGGCTATTTATAGGGATAGGGTTTCGCTTGAAGGACACACATACCATTTCAAGCGAAATAGCTTATGTTGATTTCGCTTGAAATGGTACATGTCATCTTCAAGTGAACTACTTTGTTTCAAGCGAGATCAACTTAAAACACTATTCAAAACCCTAAAAATCTCATACTACAAGCCCTGATCTATCAGTTCTAATCTAAGACTCGAACTAAGATGAAGTCGACAGACAACTGCACCAACAGACTCCCCCTTGAATGTTGACGGAATCTTCAGTGAGAGTCTTCAACATGACGACTCTTCAATCTTGATCGGTCTTCTTCAGGAATTTCTCCTGGAATCATGTACCCGGATCTTTTCTCTAGCTCTAACCTCGTCAGACTCCCCCTTTCATCAAGCTGGGATTTTCAGTCTGGAATTAGTTATTGCTTTTGAAATCAAATCCTGGTTTTATCTCTTGATCAGCTCAAACACCTACACAATTCTCAACAAAACATAAGTTTTTACTTAATCAATAAGAAAAACTTACTAGAAATAGTTCTATCAAGTTCAAATTAATGACCCTGATTAACTAATCTCAACTTCTTTCTTAAAACAAAATTTTTCAATTTAGTACACACACTTCCAAACCAGTTCATCTTGTTTAGCACTTGAAATTTTGAATACCAGTTCTCCAACATCAGTTGTCTAAACTCTTTTTGTGTTTCTCAAAATTTATGCTAAAACACACTAAAATCTTTTTGTATTTTAAAATATAATAGAAATAAAATGCAGTAAAGAAATATATACAAACAATATTTTTGTGAATTTGCGTAAGAGGATCATATCAGTTTATGTGATTAGTCACTAGCACCGTTAGGCTTTAAACATTTTCAGTTCTAAACGATTCACGTAGATTGACGATATTGTGGTCCACTTAAACTCAATCTAAAAACTTTCGAAATGCTTACCGATACGTTTAGGTATAATAATTTTGCACTAAATTCTTATGGACCCCACGATCTCAGCATATCCCCTCATCATGCATTACACTGACTCAAGTAATGCCTTTAAACTTTTATCAACTGTGATTTGTGCAAAGACAACTCAGAATGTTTAAACATTAACAATCAGGTCGATCTTTCGATACGCAGAGAAAGTCCAATGTTTAAACAAAATAAGGAAAAATAAAACAAGTTGAAATTGTTTAGGCTTTAACCACCAGTTCGATACTTCCGTATACGTAGAGGTGATCCAAAGCTTAAACGAAACACCAAAGAAAATAAAGCAGAACGTTTAGGCAATAACATCCAGGTCGATACTCACGTATACGCAGAGGATGTCCAATGCTTAAACAAAATAAAGAAATAAAACAAGTTTAAATCTTTGCAAAATGAAATGCACAATCACAGCGTCATTTTCAGTAAAGTTGTGAAAGCTCACAAACTTAACCAGTTTTTATGCTTTTGGCATTCAGCGATTACTGAGCAGGCACACAATCAAGAAGGACAAAACTAAGTACTATGCTTTTGATCATGTTTCCCACTAGAACTAGGCTTTTTCATTTAGATTTGTATCGTTATCGCAAATCTACTAGTCTAGCTGAGCCTATCGTCACATCTTTAGCGAGACCATTTATCACATTTTGACTTTACATATCTTTAGCGTGCTGTGATAGTCTACTGATTTACTATCATTTCCTCTTGTTTCAGCAAAACTCATTTTTAATTTTTCAATGTTTTTGACATTTTCAAATTTTTTGATTTTTTTTTAAATTTTCTCCCCCTAAAATCAAAATATGTTTCAATTTTGATTTTCTGGGACAATTTGAAATCAAACTGTACAAACATGACAACATGATGAGAATTGCTTCAATTCTCCATCCTTTCGGCATAAACAATCAGAACTCCCCCTTACAACAAACTATTTTCCCATTGTGATTTCAAAACACTCAAGTTTGTTTTAATCGAAATGGTTTTTCCGGAAAAAATAAGTTTGTTTACCAACCACTTGTAGGTTCGGGGTTATCTCATCACTTTGTTCTTTATCAATCTATAAGTAAGACAAAGATAAATCAAGTACAACTGAATGTCCCTGATTAATCTTGTAAGAAAGATGCCGATTCATGTTCCACGCTTACCAACCTGGGAACTCCGGCAAGTCAGGTTTTTCATTTAAACAGATTCACCCAAGCCTGACGATCCTTGGGTGCTTTAGAATTCTTGTTCAACAATGGTGGAAAATTTGCATCATCCATTGTTAGACCAGAATTCTCATTTTTTACCTCAACACATGACTCTTCTGGCTTTACTACACCAGATTCATCGCCTGTACGTGGCTTGTCTGACTTTGATGCGTCAGATTCATCGCCAACAACTGGTTCCTTTGTTTCCGAAGAAACAAATTCATCACCAGATTTGTTAATCTCTTGATTAACTTCCTTTTATTTCTTTTTCTTTACTTTCTCCTTTTTCATCCTCAGATTTGTATCTGATGAATTCGTTTTGCTTGATTTGTTATTCTTTGGTGAGCAAGACGATTTATCAGAACTTTTATCTATGTTACCAGTTGTATCCGAGGACAAAATCTTTTCGAGATACTCTCTCGCTTTCTTCCTCTTTTTCCTCAGTCTGTCTTTTTGCCCCTGCGAAAGCTTCAATTTCGGTTCTAGAACTTTCTGTTCTTTGGGCTTTGCTTCGGCTTTGATTGGTTTCTTCTTTGACATTTTCTGAGATTCAGCCCTCGATCTTCCCATTGATCTCATTGGGCAATCCCTGGCAATGTGACATTTGATTTGGAAATTATAGCATCTTCTCATCTCAAACCACTGATTTTGGCAGTTAACAGCAATGTGTCCTTGAACACCACAAGTGTAACACACTCTGTTATCATACCAATTACCACCTTCAGTCCAAACATTCAGATCATAACACTGTTTGGCTTTGTGGTAATCATCACTCTTCCTGAAAACTGGATTTGGCTTTGAAGCACTGTGGTCAAACCTGCACCACTTATTAACTACAGTTTTTGAGTTTTGATTTTCCAATTTTTGTGGTTTTTATCACGATTGGATGATTGAACTGATGAGCTTTTATTTTCTTTTTGAACATTTTTCGGCTTTTTAACTTTTTGTTTCTGTTCCACATTCTTCTTTACAGGTTTTTGCATTGAGCATTCACCTTTCTCAGTAGAATGTAAAACAGTTTCTTTAAACATTTCATTTAATTTCAAAAATATTTTTTCTTTTTTCAATTTCATCATCAGTTTTCTCATCACAATCTTTAACTTTGACTTTGTCAAAGTTTGTGACATTGTCACTTATTGGAATAGAATTGATCGGTTTTGGACATGGATAATCTGGTTTTTCAAAACCTTTCAATTTCTTTTCAAGCTCGTCAATTTTATTCCGAGCAATTTCAGCTTCATTTTCAAGCCGAATGATTTTCTGAAGATGAGTATTTTTTTCAATATGTTTTTCAAGATTATTTTAAAAAATAACAGATTTTTCATCTTCTAAAATCTTCATTTGACTTTGAAAATCTTTTTCAATCTTTAATTTTTCATTTTCAAAAACTTTTTCTTTTTCTTTCAAACTTTTGTCTTCTAATGTCAAACTGTTCAAATCACTTAACAGTTTAACATTTTCAGATTTCAGCTTCTCACAATTTTCTTGCAAAACAAGAATCTGTTTATCATCAGATTTCTTCTCATCCTTCATCTTTTTGACTTCCAATATCAAACTTTCCGCATCCTTCAATAGTTTGACATTATCAACTTCAAATTTTTCACATTTAAAGCATACTGATTCAGAAATCGAAGATTCAAACTTCTCAGATTCTTCATTCTTTGAAATTTTCTCTGTCTCTTTCCAGAATGTTCCTGCACAAAAAATTTTAACAAAATCAAGAGGATTAGCATTTTTATCAATATAACAACCCCTCTTAATGTCATAGTTCATGACATTTTTTGCTGCAAGACACACACATATTCTTTTATCTATTTCAACAATTACATTCAAACTTATGTTCTCTAGGTTTCTTTTTATTTTGTCCATCAATTCTCTTTTCTTATTATCATTCTCATAACTGTGTGTTTTGAGCTTTTTGAAGAGCTCCGATGGACGTAATTTTGAGAACCCAGAGAAACCAGAATTCAATCTTAGATTTTTCAAAATATCATCCCATTCTGCAGGTAATGCATCTGCAAGCTTTGATACTTTTTCAGCATCTGTCAACTTTATCTCATATATTTTCAATTTGTCCAGTAAATAGCTAAATCTGCTTTCCAACTCCTCCAATGTCTCATTCTTTTTACACAGAAAATTTTCAAGTCGCATAATCCAAATCCTTTTATCATCTTGTTCATAACTGCTATACCAACCATATCCATCATTTAATCGTTCAATATGATCATTTTCTTTTTCATCAAACATCATTGCCATTTTTCAAACAGTCCCGACAAATTTCACACAAACACACTTTCAAGCGAAATTATGTCTTCAAGCGAAATGACCTGCACATACACTTCAAGCGAGATCAAAGATTTCAAGCGGGATAGTATGTTGAAGCGAAATGACAGATTTCGCTTGATGATTCAAGCGAACTAGCAACTTTTCAAGCGAAACCTCAATTTCAAGCGAAATGAGGTCAAAAACTCAAGCAAAACCTCGTTTTCAAGCGAAATCAAACTGCTGAGTTCGCTTGAAATGTGCTGACATTATCAATTCGATTTAATTTTTACAAAATTGATCAAGTTTTAAGCCGATTTTAGGTCTGATTCTTTCAAGGATTTGTTAATTCAATGTTTCACACACTATATGTGAAAATCAGTCCATTTTAACCGTGAAAACTTGATTAATTTTGAAAAGAAGGTGTAGAAGTCAGAAATTTCCAGCGAAAACGAGCTAAACGGTAAGAACTCTTCCTCCTGAGCTCTGATACCACATGTAGGATCGTGTGACGATCTAATGAGTCGATCAGAAGAGTGCTCAGACAGAATCAGAGGCGGAATTCATTGATTCTGTCTTTGTTTAGCTTGTATAACACTAGAATCACTATTAATTGTCTCTTGTATTACTCAAAATGCGTTTACAAAGCTGGAGACACCTCGACAGCACCTCGGCGTCAGAAATCAGAACTGTTACAACTGAATTCGCTTCAAGGCTATTTATAGGGATAGGGTTTCGCTTGAAGGACACACATGCCATTTCACGCGAAATAGCTTATGTTGATTTTGCTAGAAATGGTACATGTCATCTTCAAGCAAACTACCTTGTTTCAAGCGAGATCAACTTAAAACACTATTCAAAACCCTAAAAATCTCATACTACAAGCCCTGATCTATCAGTTTTAATCTAAGACTCGAACTAAGATGAAGTCGACAGATAACTGCACCAACAAGGTGTTTGCTAGTTCCGCAGCTTCTTTTATGGTTTGAGGTATGGCTGCCTTGACTACATGCCTAATTTCACTGATTAATCCACAGATGTAACGGGAGATTAATACTGGTTCAGGTGATGCGAGGGTTGGCACTATTCTATCATATTCAAAGAATAATGTAGTGTACCCCTTACTATCTACTCCAGTCATCCTAAGGTTTAGGAACTTATTTGCTATCTGTTCCTTTTCATTGGGATGGCATAATTTCCTTTCCACCATGTTCTTAAATTCTTCCCTTTCCATATTGTAAACCCTATCACTTCCCCTAGACTGGAGGGTAGTGTTCCACCATTCCAAGGCTGAGTTCTTAAACAAATTGGAAGCAAACATTATCTTATTGTCACACCCCGACCACGTAAAACAACAAAACGTGGCGGAAACGTCGGGGAGTGTTGTAACAGAATCATTGTTTCATAACACATGGAAATTGAAATATTGTTTTATTGATTAAAAGAGTTACAGTGTCTTGACAATCAAAGAAATATAACATAAATAACTTGTCTTGCATCTTTTATTGTCACTAAGGCCCAAGTCCGCCTAAGTGTATCTTGATAAATCCTATGCATCATATCCTGAAACACATGTGAAAATAGGTACGTCAGCATAAAAATGCCTGTGAGATACATAGGTTTTGTGAAAATAGAATTCATGACTTATGTTTAAGAAAATGTTTAGTCATGAACCTTGTAATTTGCTTTGTCTTGTAAATCATTTGAAAAGCAATAAGATCAGATGATATGTATAAATAAGAGAATAATGTATGGTTAAATGAATAACCAAGCAAAATGAGTTTGTATAAGATAAGTTGTTTTGTAAAACAATGACTTGTGAAAAGTATGTTATTTGTATAAAATGTTATATGTCTAAATTGAAATGATTCAAATAACGCTACGATATGTAATACCATACAAGCACTTATATATAGGAAGTACCAGTGGCGTATCCACCATACTTGTATCGTATTACACACGCCTCGTTACTTAAATCACTTACCCAAACCAAACCACCAAAGTAAAATGTTTATGTATAATCAATTGTCAAAATGTTTATGTCTAATGTAAACCATGAATTGTGTATATCAATGTCAAAATGTTTATGTATGGTAAGTGAAATATGTCAACTAAACCATATGTAAAATGCACAAAAACAAGGTATTGAAGTAAAACATGGTTTAAATCAAAGTTATGTTTTGTGTAATAAATGCATGCTATACTGATATAAACATCTATGCGGTATTGTGAAAATTCATACATCCAAGCCTTGTGACTGTAGAATAAACCCTGGCACAAAGTCTAAGGTCCACCTAGAAATGTAATCGTATTCGGACATTCCTTCCAATCCAAACAAACCCGAGATTTCAGGAATGGGAGTTGTCAAGTCCTATGGTACCACTACCTACTACCGAGCGGCATGATCGGTGTTAATGAATGTACATTGTCCAATTTAAACAAACCAAATGTCATACCAAAATGTAAGCATGTGATGAATAATAAATGTACTAAGTATGCACACAATGGGCATACATAGCATAGAATGTAATGTAAAATGATGTACTAAGTATGCACACAATGGGCATACATAGCATAAAATGTAATGTAAAATAATGTACTAAGTACGCACACAATGGGCATACATAGCATAAAATGTAATGTAAAATAATGCACTAAGTATGCACACAATGGACATACATAGCATAAAATGTAATGTAAAATAATGTACTAAGTACGCACACAATGGGCATACATAGCATAAAACACAATGAAATCATGTACTATAAATGTACTAATGAACATAGCAAGTATATGATGTGAAAACAGGAAAGCATGAAAGTAACAAGTAGGCACATGTATTTCACCCCAAAATGTTTGGAAAACAGTAAAAGAGGGGTCTATGTACTCACTTGAGATTGCTTAGTAGTCCTTGAGTAACAACCAAACAATGCTAGAGATCACGGATATCAAACGGCACCTAATATAGGTAACTATGTTAATATACCGGACCTAAATCGGAGGATCGGATAGAATGAGGGCTCGTAAACCAAATGAGTATGGGAACTCATGTAGTATGGTTTAACAAAGCCTACATACTAAATGAAACCTAACCTAAGTGCTTACGACCCATTACGACCCGTTTAGGTAGCTTATGCTACTTTGACGCGTCGTTCACGTAAAACGCGTTCGGAACGCCTAACTAGTCCTATGACAAGTAAAATATGCCTTAACATGTCTAATATTGTTACCAAATCAGTTTAGATACCAAAAGTTATGTTACATATGCTTAATATGAATTTTGGCGTAAAAAGGGCATTTTGGTAATTTACCTAAGGCATATAAACTACCTATCATACAACTACTTAAACGATGTGACCATAAGGTATAACCTCGGAAGGTTATTCCCTATACAACTATGGTCACCTAATGTGTTTGGTCGGATCCTAATGATCGACCAAACGGGTCGGGTTCGAAAGTATAAGCGATTGTTTAGATCGCTTACCTTACGACCCTATATAAGCACTAAACTAAAAGTGACGAGCTAAGCATGTTAGAACAAGCTTAACTAAGTTTAGAAAACAGGTTTGGTATCAAAACAAACGGTTTTGATACCCACAAGTAGTTTGGTTACAAAATACGCAATAACACGTATTTTGGCCGAAACTACGACTCGTCACTGAGCCTAGATAACGTGGTAATCAGTAGGTATAGTCACTAGGGACTATAACCATCGTGATTACGCTCACGTTATGAAGTTCAAACGAACTTCGCATTGACCATAAACTGGTCAACGCAGAAAGTCAAACAAAGTTTGACTGTTAACGCTAAACGAATAAAAGAACGAAGGAACACTTACAAAGGGTCCCTGAAAGCTAATCTTGATCCAAGTAGCTCAGGTATGAAGCAATGGCTTCAACTTAGAGCTTTTAGATCAGATTTTTTGTGGGTTTTGGGTTGAACGGGGTTGGGTATTTATAGGATCTTCCATATAGAATATTCCTAGCACATTCCAAGCATATTCCTAGCATATTCCTAGCATATTCCAAGCATATTCCTAGCATATTCCAAGCATATTCCAAGCATATTCCTAGCATATTCCAAGCATATTCCTGGCATATTCCTTAGCATATACCTTAGCATATTCCTGGCATATGGCTAAAGCGGGTATTTAACTGGGTACCGGGTATTTTATCTAGCGTTTAAATCCCGGTTTATGGCGTTCTAAATTATTTTTATTACTCTATAAAAATAAACTCGCCAAGATATTACTGAAATAAATTTCAGTTTCCAGGACTGGTTGCGTTGTCTGCGTTTTGCAGTAGAAGCACTGTGTTGCGCAGAAACACACGGTACGCGCTTAAACTTTGAAAAATAACGTTTTTAGGCGTTTTAATTTATTTTCCAACACGGACCTGATTAAAATAAGATTTTAATCATAACAAAATATTTGTGGGATTTAAATATTATCCGGTCGGTCACCAACGTTCGTTTGGTCGTACGATCGCGATGTTCGGTTAATTACGACGGAATGCGCATAAGCGCGAAAAACGATCCAAATTGCGCGACGAATGGATTTTTCTTATGCCAAACAGTAAAATAAAATATTTTAGTGCTTACATAAATTTTTGGATGTCCGGATGTATTCAGAATGTATGTTATGCGCGAAAGTGCAAACTTGTGCACTTTTTGACGCTTTTAGTCCCTGAATGACCCAAAAGTTTATTTTAGCACACCGAACCCCTCAAAGCCTATTTCTAAGCTATGTAAAGGATGTTTAGGGTATGTTTAACTTATGGTTATGTTCCGGAATGTCTGTTACAGTTCAAATTGGCATACTTTCGCAGTTTGTCAAATTTAGTCCCTATAAGCGAATAAACTTGATTTCACCACACCAAACCTTCCAAAACTTACATCTAAGTTATGTAAAGGTTATTTAAGGTATGTTAAGCCTATTTCACTATTCCGGAGTGTTCGTTTCATTAAACTGGTTATATCTACGCATCAGAGCGCGTATAACCCTCCAGA
This sequence comes from Helianthus tuberosus, assembly GCA_030545235.1. Classification (NCBI taxonomy): domain Eukaryota; kingdom Viridiplantae; phylum Streptophyta; class Magnoliopsida; order Asterales; family Asteraceae; genus Helianthus; species Helianthus tuberosus. The sequence goes on along the minus strand of CM060367.1, from coordinate 207,629,799 downwards.
AAGCGATTTAAAGCTTGAAATCGAACAAGAGATGATATGTGCAAACGATACACATATTTTTACAAATCCCAAGTATGAAATACAATATTTCATTGGTTTGGCATTTGTTTGATGGTTGAAGTGACACAGGTGTCACAGTTTCCCCTACTTTAGGAAATTTCGTCCCGAAATTTAATTTTAGGAGAAACTTGTGAGGACGACGGTGATGTTTTCGCTTTGAATGAACCCCTTGAACCCTAAGTAGAACTCTGGGCCATGATAGGGTTCTTAGCGAAATTTTCAATCCCTCAAAGTGAAATCCTTGTAGCAGCAAAACATGGAGTTTCAAACTATGGATAGGAGAACGTTTCCCATGAAGACTTATCATAGGAAACTTGAATTCATGATTGGGAAGTGTAAGATAAAATGACATCGGTCAAAGTCCAAGACTTCTCCCGTATCATTACTCTCGTCACTATAGGTCTTAACACATGACAAAACTTCCTGTGGTTTCTGTGCACTGAATTCCATAATTATGTAGGCCTCCATAATTACGTAATTCCTTGCACAGTCCGCACAGTTCATTTCATAATGCGTATGGGGAAAAAATCAAACGAATAATCCTGTGGTGATTTAACTTGACTACAATAGAGTCTCTTTAACTAGGTCACCAAAGGATTAGATCAACGAGCAATCTCTTGAACTAGACCACCCGAGGGCCTATTTAACTACATAAACACATGATATCTTTAACTAGATTGCCGAACCAATCTATTTAACTAGGTCACCGAAGGATCTCTTTAACTAGACCACCAGAGGGCCTCTTTAACTATATCAACGCATGATATATTTAACTAGATTGTCGAACCAATCTCTTTAACTTAGATCGACGAAGGATCTCTTTAACTAAACTACCCAAGAGGAATATTTAACTACATCGACGGAGGATGTCTTTAAACTTTGGAATAGTACTTTATAATCCAAGGGACTTAACTACAACGTAGAAGTCCATTAAGGATTTAAGATAGTACCTTTGGATATCCTACTACGAATCCCTTATACGAAGATATGGAAGATTCTACAAGGATTTTGATAATTTTTTTTTTTTGGATTATACAAAAACACAAAAAGGGAACACATAATTGTTTAATTTGGCCTTTAATTTGTTATCTTTGGACGCGGATACTTAAAGCACGCCAGGAATCCAATCCAGGGATTTCATTTGGCACTTTAATCATTTTCAAGAATCTATCTATAAAGATAGAATGATCTACCAAAAATTCGATTTCGTTTTCAAGAAAACGCAATATTCGAATTAAGGTACAATAATTTTAGGATATACGGAAATACCCTTAGGTACCCTATTAAGAATTTATAGTGGTACTTTGGGTATTCGTACAGAGTTGTAACTTGCGCCTTGTACTTCGTTTCCTTGGAAGAAACGGGTACTTAGGATTTTTGTGGGAATTCGCAAGAGATTATAAAATGGAAAGATTTTGGGGGGTAATCTGTTCTTCAAGGAATACGGCTCCTTGATTGTCGGTATTGTAGGGGATACGTTGTTTATACATGCCATCACATTTGTACATTGCAATGTAAAATAAAAAGATTTATTTATAAACAACAACAACTGTTTCATGGACCTTGACAACAAAAGAAAATAATACATAAGGCTTGATTATTTCTAAACAACATTGTCTTCTAGTTGGTCCGATGCTCATCCCTGCGGTGGATTCGCATTAGCAATCTTTGGGCAATTTCTTCGGAAATAGCCCATCTCGCCACAGTTGAAGCAAGGACCTGGTGGACAATGAGCTTGAGCAGGATTTACTTGAGGTTGGTTTGGACCACCTTGGTTTGGGGTAAATCGACAAGCATTTGCCAGGTGACCGAGTCGCCCACATGATGCACATAAACGACACTGTAGGTGAGCTAAGTGGTGTGCATTACATTTATTGCATATCGGTGCAGTACCGGCATAAGGTTTCCTTGCAGGAGGTTGAGTTGGTTGGTTGCGGGTGTTTTGGTTGGGTTGAGCAGCAATCACAAAATTCTGCGAAGCCTTACGCTTCTTAGAAGGTTCGGTTTTGCTTTCCTTGGTTTCCTCCTGAACATTAGCTGCTTGTTTCTTGTCGCCTTTCCGAAAAAGTTTGCCCTTTTTGATCTGAGATTCGGTTAGGGTAGCAGATAATTCAATGGCCTGTCTAATTGTGGTAGGATTACTACCAGTAACAATGTCCTGAACTGGGTCAGGGAGACCATCAATGTATTTTTCGATCGCCTTATCCAAAGGCGTAACCATGGTAGGACACAACAGGCTCAGCTCCTCATATCGATCAGTGTAGGGTCGATGTTCACCGCTGTCTTGCTTAAGATCGTCGAATTCTCTTTCCAAAGCCCTAAGTTCATGACGAGGACATAACTCCTTCATCATCAGAGCTCGAAGCTCTTCCCACGTTTGAGCCAGTGCCACATCGGCACCCCTATCTCTCATCACACCATTCCACCATGTCAAAGCCCGTTTCTCAAAGACACCATATGCGAAATCTACCTTTCGCTCATTTGGGCATTAAACATGCCTGAAGGTGCTCTCTAGACTCTTGAACCATTGCAGAAGTGCAGTCGCTCCTTGAGACCCAGAAAACTTTGATGGCTTAGCCGAGTTGAACGTCTTGAAGTTGCAGGGGGCATTATTGTTGTTGAGGGCTTGGTTACATTGAGCAACGATGTTCGGGATTGCAGCAGTCATTTGCTGTGTAATGACAGCTGCCAGCTCCTCAATAGATACCTGATTTTCGCGTCGTGGAGGCATTCTAAAAGGGGAAACAAGAGAGAAAACAAATGAAATGGCATTGGGTAAGAATAGGATGTTACAATGACCGACCAAAATCATGGGTGATGGTCATTTGTTTGAACCACGAAGCAAACAAACAACACAAAGGCTGAATCAAAGCAAATAGATCCTCATAATGTATCGCGAAGACATGCTCGCCTATAAGTGGACACTCACCCCAACAGTTCCCAGGTAAGAGTGATTGGTCCGATTATGTGGATTTGTACGAACACTCCTTAGACAGAAAACCCAGGGTACAGGCATTCACTCTTCCAGTTTGCACGTGTTCACACTATTTAGGACCCAAAACTTTGACGAGAGTTTTGAAAATTCAAAGGGGTTCAAAACCTTATAACAGAGGGTTCAAAACCTAGTAATCAATCATCCTAGAACAGATGATTAGTTTTCAAAGCGGTTTTGAAATTTATGTTCTTGTTATGGTCGTCGCCTAAGGATAGGTGATGGTATTGTTTTATGACTAAACTCAAGTAAACCCGCGTTAGGGTCCTAGGAAGGTTATAGACTAGGTCAAAGTATTACTAATAACCTAATTCCCTATAACCATTGGCTCTGATACCAACTTTTCTGTCACACCCCGACCACGTAAAACAACAAAACGTGGCGGAAACGTCGGGGAGTGTTGTAACAGAATCATTGTTTCATAACACATGGAAATTGAAATATTGTTTTATTGATTAAAAGAGTTACAATGTCTTGACAATCAAAGAAATATAACATAAATAACTAGTCTTGCATCTTTTATTGTCACTAAGGCCCAAGTCCGCCTAAGTGTATCTTGATAAATCCTATGCATCATATCCTGAAACACATGTGAAAATAGGTACGTCAGCATAAAAATGCCTGTGAGATACATAGGTTTTGTGAAAATAGAATTCATGACTTATGTTTAAGAAAATGTTTAGTCATGAACCTTGTAATTTGCTTTGTCTTGTAAATCATTTGAAAAACAATAAGATCAGATGATATGTATAAATAAGAGAATAATGTATGGTTAAATGAATAACCAAGTAAAATGAGTTTGTATAAGATAAGTTGTTTTGTAAAACAATGTCTTGTAAAAAGTATGTTATTTGTATAAAATGTTATATGTCTAAATTGAAATGATTCAAATAACGCTACGATATGTAATACCATACAAGCACTTATATATAGGAAGTACCAGCGGCGTATCCACCATACTTGTATCGTATTACACATGCCTCGTTACTTAAATCACTTACCCAAACCAAACCACCAAAGTAAAATGTTTATGTATAATCAATTGTCAAAATGTTTATGTCTAATGTAAACCATGAATTGTGTATATCAATGTCAAAATGTTTATGTATGGTAAGTGAAATATGTCAACTAAACCATATGTAAAATGCACAAAAACAAGGTATTGAAGTAAAACATGGTTTAAATCAAAGTTATGTTTTGTGTAATAAATGCATGCTATACTGATATAAACGTCTATGCGGTATTGTGAAAATTCATACATCCAAGCCTTGTGACTGTAGAATAAACCCTAGCACAAAGTCTAAGGTCCACCTAGAAATGTAATCGGATTCGGTCATTCCTTCCAATCCAAACAAACCCGAGATTTCAGGATTTAGACCCGACAAGATTGAAGACTTGCCTTATATGGGTAATCTAGGCACATTCTGAATTTTGGGGTAAAACCGATAAGGTTTGACCCGTTTCGGCTAATATATGCAAACTAGTTACAAAAGCCGATCCGAACGCGAAAAATGCGTAACGAGTAACCAAGTGAATCATATACAGGTTTCCTAAGTTAATATGCCTTTAATATGTTGTGATATCAGTAGGATACCTTCTATTATGCCCAAAACGAGTTTAATCTCAAAATAAGCCCCATAGGGGTATTTTGGTCATTTTAAAGATTAAAAAGGAGTTTAAATGAAGTTCTGAGATTCGTGTCCGAATACATCAGTAAAATAACTTATTTTAATAGGTCATATCAGTTGGTAATAGGTCTTATATGACAAAATGGTTTTAAACCCAAACTATGCGTTTAATACGCTTTAAAACCATTTTAAGCGATTTCCGGGTTATACCGGAAATCTGATTTTTCTGATCAGGTTATAAAGTTCAAAATACTTTATTTATTATATAAAATTAGTAGCCATTGGATTGGTATCAAAAGGGCTTGTAAAACTCATTTTATGGCCTAAAAGGGCATAATCGGTATTTACCGATTTGAGGCCATAACCTTCGGTTATGGTCAGGTTAAAAATGATTAAAAATCTCAAAATATTATCTTACATCAGTGGGTAAAAGGTTTGGTGTCGAAAATTGGGTTTAGATAGGCTTTATGCTAATTGCGCCTTTTAATTACTAAAAGGCGTTATAATTACGCTAATGAGCATAACTCCTAATCTAGACCTCCAACTGATGTGAAAATTTAGGGAAAACCTTATAAATCAGTAATAAGGATTATTGTCCTTTCACATTCCCAAAATTCTCGTTTTATGGTCAAAAGGGCATATTGGTCAACATTTAAGCAATTAACGGAAACATGTAAACGAATCGGATAATCAATGAACCAACCACGAAGGGTTATGCTAGTATGTAGCCTGGTCCTAAGGAAGCTCTAAGGCATTTCCAAATCATACTAAATCGGGTCAGAACTGAAGTCAAAGCAAAAGTCAAAGTTTTGCGACTTTCGGTTCCGAACCGGGTCTAAACAGAAAATTGTCGGATCAAACAAGCCTAGATCAGTTCTTATACTTATTAATAGGTTATATGAGTGATAAAATAGGTTACATGCCTTCTATATTGTTAATTACATGTAAATTTGCAATTTAGGCTTCTGTTGACCTTTTCTAATTAACTTTGACCCGACATTTGATCTAGATAGGATGGGAATCAGTGGGTGTCCTTTTAAGGGTTTATTGCCCACATAATTACCAGCTTATAACTACCTTCAATTCGACAAATCACTGGACCATTAATAATTAATCGCTAAGTCAACCGTTAATTATAACGGTTTGACTTTTAGGCTAATAACTAAGCAAAACTTAATCAAGGAAGGTCAAGGGTGCTTACCAAAGTCCTAATCACGATTAGGGATGCTTGGTGTCTGCTCTTGAGCTCCAGAAAGTCCCACAATTGCAGATGGAATGGATGATCAAAAATGTTTGCAAACAATGGCCTTTTATAGTCATTTTTGATCCATTAGATGATAACAACTAAGTCTATGAAGTGATCTAGATCAATAACAAGTGCCCCTAAGCTCTAAAATCAGTAGGGGACGCGCATGGAATTGATAAATATCTCCATAAGTCGTGTCATGGACTTGAACAGCCAAGAAAAACGAGTTTCTGCATCTGGTAGATGCTTGCGCACCGTAAGGTTCTCAGTGTTGAGGTGCGCAAGCCTTTTGCCAGCACAAAGATCTTTCAAATGTTGACATGTTTGGCCCCTGAACTTCCAAATGTCATTTCCGACACCTCTAAGGCCCGTTAAACCATTTTTAAGGCTTTATAATGATGCCTAAGCATAGAGAACATGAAAAATGCTCAAAAATATGCCGGATGTCGGTTCGTTTGGTCGTACGGTCACGTTGTTCTGCTAATTACGACGAAACACGGACGGACGCGAAAAACAATCCAAACGACGTGACGAATGGAATTTTATCAAGCCAAACACTAAAATAAAATATTTTAATGCTTACATAAATTTTTGGGTGTCCGGGAATATCCAGAATGTAAGATATGTGCGTAAACGCAAACTTGTGCGCTTTTTGACACTTTTAGTCCCTGCATGACATAAAAGTTTATTCTTGCGCACTAAACACCTCTAAGCCTATATCTAAGCTATGAGAAGTATAAATAGGGTATGTTTGACTCATGGTCATATTCCGGAAGGTCCGATAACATACGAATCGATATACTTTAACAGTTTGACGCTGTAGGTCCCTCTAATGCGCAAACTTGCGTAACTCATCATTTAATATCATTAAAGCCTCATATAATCCATATTAGGCATTCTTGAAAGTATTATTAAACATCGAAATGCTTCGGGCTTGGTAAAAGGTCATTCAGAGGTATAATTAAACATATTTACACTTTTAGTCCCTTATACTTGCAAAGTTGCGTGTAACTTCACTTTTGGGCATAAAAGCCTTGGATGGCCAATGATTGGCATTCCCGAGAGTATAATCAAATATCATGAGGCTCTCGGTTTGTTAAAAGATCACTCAAAGGTAAGAATTAACATGTTGACGCTTTTAACTCTTTTCTGCGCAAACTTTCAATTAATTACATAAACGGCTACACTTGATCAACAAGTGGCTCATTTGTGAATATAAGACCGTAAAAGGTTATTTAAAAACTTATTTTAGGTATGATAATACTTCCAGTTCTTTCATAATTAATGTTTTTTGATTTTTCGAAAAATTAGTCCCTTATATTCAAGGTTTGACTTTACTAGGGTTTATTACACGTGTCAATTCTTCATTGAACGTGATTTTACGAGGTGTTACAAATGGGCATACATAGCATAAAATATAATGTAAAATAATGTACTAAGTACGCACACAATGGGCATACATAGCATAAAATGTAATGTAAAATAATGTACTAAGTACGCACACAATGGGCATACATAGCATAAAACACAATGAAATCATGTACTATAAATGTACTAATGAACATAGCAAGTATATGATGTGAAAACAGGAAAGCATCAAAGTAACAAGTAGGCACATGTGTTTCACCCGAAAATGTTTGGAAAACAGTAAAAGAGGGGTCTATGTACTCACTTGAGATTGCTTAGTAGTCCTTGACTAACAACCAAACAATGCTAGAGATCACGGATATCAAACGGCACCTAATATAGGTAACTATGTTAATATACCGGACCTAAATCGGAGGATCGGATAGAATGAGGGCTCGTAAACCAAATGAGTATGGGAACTCATGTAGTATGGTTTAACAAAGCCTACATACTAAATGAAACCTAACCTAAGTGCTTACGACCCATTACGACCCGTTTAGGTAGCTTATGCTACTTTGACGCGTCGTTCGCGTAAAACGCGTTCGGAACGCCTAACTAGTCCTATGACAAGTAAAATATGCCTTAACATGTCTAATATTGTTACCAAATCAGTTTAGATACCAAAAGTTATGTTACATATGCTTAATATGAATTTTGGAGTAAAAAGGGCATTTTGGTAATTTACCTAAGGCATATAAACTACCTATCATACAACTACTTAAACGATGTGACCATAAGGTATAACCTCGAAAGGTTATTCCCTATACAACTATGGTCACCTAATGTGTTTGGTCGGATCCTAATGATCGACCAAACGGGTCGGGTTCGAAAGTATAAGCACTAAACTAAAAGTGACGAGCTAAGCATGTTAGAACATGCTTAACTAAGTTTAGAAAACAGGTTTGGTATCAAAACAAACGGTTTTGATACCCACAAGTAGTTTGGTTACAAAATACGCAATAACACGTATTTTGGCCGAAACTACGACTCGTCACTGAGCCTAGATAACGTGGTAATCAGTAGGTATAGTCACTAGGGACTATAACCATCGTGATTATGCTCACGTTATGAAGTTCAAACGAACTTCGCATTGACCATAAACTGGTCAACGCAGAAATTCAAACAAAGTTTGACTTTTAACGCTAAACGAATAAAAGAACGAAGGAACACTTACAAAGGGTCCCTGAAAGCTAATCTTGATCCAAGTAGCTCAGGTATGAAGCAATGGCTTCAACTTAGAGCTTTTAGATCCGATTTTTTGTGGGTTTTGGGTTGAATGGGGTTGGGTATTTATAGGATCTTCCATATAGAATATTCCTAGCATATTCCAAGCATATTCCTAGCATATTCCTAGCATATTCCTAGCATATTCCAAGCATATTCCTAGCATATTCCAAGCATATTCCTGGCATATTCCTTAGCATATACCTTAGCATATTCCTGGCATATGGCTAAAGCGGGTATTTAACTGGGTACCGGGTATTTTATCTAGCGTTTAAATCCCGGTTTATGGCGTTCTAAATTATTTTTATTACTCTATAAAAATAAACTTGCCAAGATATTACTGAAATAAATTTCAGTTGCCAGGACTGGCTGCGTTGTCTGCGTTTTGCAGTAGAAGCACTGTGTTGCGCAGTAACACACGGTACGCGCTTAAAGTTTGAAAAATAACGTTTTTAGGCGTTTTAATTTATTTTTCAACACGGACCTGATTAAAATATGATTTTAATCATAACAGAATATTTGTGGGATTTAAATATTATCCGGTCGGTCACCAACGTTCGTTTGGTCGTACGATCGCGATGTTCGGTTAATTACGACGGAATGCGCATAAGCGCGAAAAACGATCCAAATTGCGCGACGAATGGATTTTTCTTATGCCAAACACTAAAATAAAATATTTTAGTGCTTACATAAATTTTTGGATGTCCGGATGTATTCAGAACGTATGTTATGCGCGAAAGTGCAAACTTGTGCACTTTTTGACGCTTTTAGTCCCTGAATGACCCAAAAGTTTATTTTAGCACACCGAACCCCTCAAAGCCTATTTCTAAGCTATGTAAAGGATGTTTAGGGTATGTTTAACTTATGGTCATGTTCCGGAATGTCTGTTACAGTTCAAATTGGCATACTTTCGCAGTTTGTCAAATTTAGTCCCTATAAGCGAATAAACTTGATTTCACCACACCAAACCTTCCAAAACTTACATCTAAGTTATGTAAAGGTTATTTAAGGTATGTTAAGCCTATTTCACTATTCCGGAGTGTTCGTTGCATTAAACTGGTTATATCTACGCATCAGAGCGCGTATAACCCTCCAGAAAGCGATTTAAAGCTTGAAATCGAACAAGAGATGATATGTGCAAACGATACACATATTTTTACAAATCCCAAGTATGAAATACAATATTTCATTGGTTTGGCATTTGTTTGATGGTTGAAGTGACACAGGTGTCACACTTATCCTCTTCCGCACACTTGCTTATTTTTAAGACTGCTTCAGTCTTTTCTATCCAGCGTAGAGATGCAACGACCCCTTCATTGCCCGAGAATTCTATTGGTTTACCATACCAGAATTCTTTATAAGAACAACCATAAGACATGGTTCTTCTTCTTTTGGGAATGGGCACTTGAAGTATGGGTCCATTGTTTACGCTGTGTTCAGGTTCAATGGGTCGTTTACTATCACGTTTACTTTTATTATCTGCTTCCTTAACCGTTTTGATAATGTATGGCATTGCATCTAATATTCCTTATGCCACTATGTGTTGGATGGCACTGTTATCCACTTGGTTTCCATTGTTATCATTGTTCGGGTTGTCGTTATTCGGGTTACTGTCATTCTGGTTATCATTATTCTGGTTTTTCTGGTTCACTTTGTTGTCCATCTGAATTTTAAACATTTGCCAATTATTAATATCACAAAATAATATTTAAGGCAAATAATCACACAACACATATATTGGTCAAAAACGTCGAACATTGCGATTTACCCTTTTCTTATAGTATGCATCTAATACAAACTGGAACTGGAATAAAAATTACAATACTAATATGCATCACTAACCACAAAGTGGTCTATACTACGATAGATATATAATTTTTTTTTCATACACACATATTATATATATATATATATATATTATTACTATCACCATCACGGATATGGGTTCATCCAGAACTCCATATTACGCTCGTCGTACTTCCAGACGAGTCGTTCTCCGATCTGCCTCATGCTGTCACTATTTTCTAAAATCTCCTCACCGAAGGTTTGGAGCTCTTGCACATTTTCTGCATTCATTGGGGGTGCAGGTGCTGGTACTAGATCTGGGTACTATGGCATTGGTTCTTCCTGGGGTATGGATTCTCTAGGATTTCCCTAATGTATTCATCATTATCATAGTAGAGATCTAGAGGGTCCAGACCTGGGTAAGCTGCTAGGTTTGGCATGGGTTCGTCTGTTAGGTGGTAGCGTTGTACATAATCCCTATGATCATCAAACCACGGGCCGTAGTCTGGGTCTAAGGGATTGGGTGCTGGTATCGTAGGTATCTCTTCGGAGTTAAAATCATGCATTTGGACTTGGTTTTCTGGGTTGTTTTCAATCTCCATTGGCTGTGTGGGAAACAAGGGTAGTGGTTGAGGGGCTATGAGTTGCTCCAAGTTTGGGTCGGCAGCTGTGGTTGCTAAGATATGGAAGTTTGCTAAACTCCTATTGAGCATGTCTTAGGTGTGGGTATCTGTTTCTCTCTTAGCGGCTGCTAGCACTCGCTGCTGTTGTAACTTTTTCATTCTCTTCCTACGCTCATGTGCTCCTCTACTGAACCATCCTCTCTTTTTAGGAGGGAATGACTCTTCTTACTGAGCCTTAAACACGAATATCCCATCTTCATTGTCAGCTGAATACCCTGAGAGGGCAGGCTGTGAAGAGGTGCCTTCGCTCCTAGGTGAGCCGGACAACTGACGATAAGCGTCGGAGGGTCCTTGATCGCTCATACTATAAACTAACAAATAATCAAATAACACACAACAATAAAATAAAAATATACACGTATTTTCGTAATTAATTTCCTAACATATAACATTTTGGTGTCAGCAGAACACTTCTGTGGCTGAATCAGTGGCTTAGTTCTGATACCACCTTCGGTCGCAACCCTCGTCCCCTATACTACCCGGGAACGGGCCGCCGCGGCCAGTTTTGGTGGTATCCAGGTGTTTATCATTTTGGCAGCGGAAATTACATCAGGACCATAGTTAGGAAATATTTTATCAGAGTAAAATACTACGCTTTTAATATATTAAACACATGGGAAAATCCTAAGTTTCAAGTACAAACATTTTTATAGGGATAAACCCTATTTTATTTAAATAAAACATCTCTTTATTTTTGGTGACTTTATTGCCACTTTTCCAAGCTTTCAGTGCTGTCCAGCTAGCTTCTATTTGGCTTTCACATTTTGTTACCTGAAACGCGTTTAAAAACATTTTGTCAGTGGAAAATACTGGTGAGTGAATCCCATTTTAATCAAGTTAAGTAAAACCATTGTACATTATTGAGGGCGGTCGCGCAATTACATTTGTTTCCATCTACTTAATTACCACCCACGGTACTGTCAACCCGACTTGTGGTCATGTTACTCCTCGCAAGGTAGTAACAAATTTTGTATACAAAACCCCAACATACCGACGATAATTGTAGAATACAAATACTCAATCACTGTTTAATATATTATTAATTATGTGAGGTTTTGTAAAAACAATTTGCAAAAAGGAGATTACTCACATTGCTGTCTTAGGTTTTCCTTTAGGGTTTCCTGGTGATTATCTATTAAATACACAAATGCACACGCGTTAGTATAATAACCCAATATTTACATTAGTAATACCCTCCCCGAGACGGCATTCCAACGACTACGTCAGGCAGAACCACGACAGCCGTTACGGAACCCTGGATCAATCGGGCAGCGTATCTAATACGTAACCGGGGTTATGATACTTACAACGGGGCAAAACTTCGTTAATTAGGGGGGTATTATATCTGGAGATTATGCCTACTATTCAGAAATTTTGAGAGAGAAAGAGAATTGGGACGAATTGTGAACTGAAGCCAACGACCTCTATATATAGTGCTGATCTCGGACCTTGTCGCTCCCCGCGTAGCAATCCTTCAGGGCCTTCGCGGCCCACGAGGCCAGCTAGGGTAGGCCCTAGCTTGGCTAACTCGCCACTAGGCTTGACACAAGTGGTGCCACGTGGCGGCTCAGGGGCTCGCCTGATCTCCTTGTTGTCGCGGCCCGCGTAGGAGGTAGCCAAAGGCTACGCGCCCCGCGAGAGACCATTAAATCTTGTTTTTATTTTTATTTTATTAAATTAAAGGTATTTAGGGCTATTATACGTATACGGGGTGTATTTTAGGTCGTATTAGAATATTTTAAAAGGAGGGTTGTTATATCATTTAACTTTTATAGTAAAATAACTAAAAACTAAAATTTTATTACATAATAGATATATCTTAAAGCTTACTATGAATAAAAGACTATTCATCCTAGTATTATGAATGTTCATGTCAGATGTATTTTTATTTTAAAAGCTATTAATAAAAATGTAATATTTTAAATGCATAAATTAATTCATCATAAGATCACACGGTGTGGAAGGGCTTGAAACTTGGGCGTTATTCGACACGTAGACGACGTTTCAGCGCGCGTCAGAAAAGTGGCGTGATGGGAAAAGTAGGGTGTGGGAATGAACGTTATTCGACACATGGCACGTATTTAATAATATTATTTTCTATTTAAAAATTATATACATTTGATTTAACTTAATTTAAGAACATTAATATTAATTAAATAAAAACATAAATTACATAAACTTAAATCAACCAATAAAGCCCGTCCACGTCATGCAGCGTTTGCCCTTTAACGCCGGTAAAGAATCTCAAGCCCAATTAACCATGCAGTGAATAATGCGGAGAGGACGTTGTGGGCGTCGATTGGCAACAACGCCGAGAAAGAGCGCTCACACCATGTGGTCTACCAATGAATAGTGCCTTGTCATTTTTTTTTTCTTTTGGATTTTGTTTTTTGTTTTATTTCAACTTTTAACACTGACATTTATAGATTCTCAACTTTTTAAAAACTTTGTAAAATGTCATTTTTACTCCATAAAGTTTTACGTGTTTTTTATGTGCGTGTGTCGATATAAATACAACCTGGTTTACGTTTCAACGTAATTTTTTTTTTCCTGAAATGGTGTTATAATTTAGTGTATTTGTTTTACGTTTTCTTTAGTTTTTGTCGACGTTCAGTTATCAACCTTTTACACCCTCTCACCCCACGCTGATAGCACGATTTTATGTCCTCGACTCGCAACGCATGGGCTTAAGACTTGTTCAATATTATTTTTACTAAAATAAAATAGATACCTGAACACAATATATAGTCAACAGAATTTTCATGTATTGTATGAATTATATAAAAATAAAAATAAGGTCATATTTGTATATCGTAATTTATGCAAACATCAAATAGATACTTACAAATAACTAGTAAGATTATTCGCGCTACGCTGCAGGGTTTCAATCGATATCTATATTGGCTCAGTATAACAATCCAAAGAAATATATTCAAAAGAATATTTAACCATGTTTCACATCCACCGAAAACCATAAAAATAAATTTAAATTAAACATTTGTACGATCTGATTTTAAGTTACTTGTAAATGGAAACTTGAACGCTATCTTAAATATAACTTTAATGAAAATTTACGTCTTCTCTATTCTCCTCCTTGTAACGAGCTTACGATGTGTTGATTGTTTTTCAGGATCATCTTGGCTGCTTTGAAGAGAACGAAAGAAGATTAACCTTATTTTGTCGAGGCACAAACCACAATCTAATCATCAGATTAATTTGGTGTTTCTTCATTAGTGCCCACCAATTTCTACAATCACTTTTCATCTTGTTTCTGAGCTGTTACTCTTGATCCATGGTTGATCAAAGGTTTTCCTTTTCCACCGTTTGGTTGATCACGTAGCCAAGTTTGATTCGAACTTTGGCTTGACCGAAATGGTCATAACCGAAAGTGTAACACTCCAAAACTCGAATGTTTACATTAGCCGTATGTTTTAATATGATAAAACATAAAATAAGATGACTAGGCTACCTAACCTAGTTAAATAGTTAGTCAAAACAAATAAGGAATGAAATTGGGACAATTGTGAGCAAGTAACAAACATGAGGGGCTGAAATTAAAGATTTGTGATGAAGTTTTGGTTAAATGCAAAAGTCAGTAGTTTGTATGTGTTTTGTGTGTGTGTGTGTCGACACCAACAAGAGAGAAGAAACGGAGAATGCTCAAAAGATGCATGTGACAACTCGAGTTTCCGACTTTCTTTTTCGCTCTTAGTGCACGTTGACTTTGACTGTGTAGTTGTTTGACTTGTTTAACTTGTAACTGTATACGTTATTTTATAATGAACGCATAGTGGTTGCATGATTTTGTGTTTGGCTGTATAACATGAAACACCTGTTGAAAACTTAAACTGTTTAAAATATGAAAGGACCCGACGAAACAGAAGTTCTGTTTCGCCATATACATCCCGACGAAACTGATGTGTTTCGCCATCAAGCAACTCGACGAAACAGACAGGACCCGACGAAACAGACTGTTTCGTCATAAGCATCCCGACGAAACAGAAGTCTGTTTCGCCAAGCCCAGTTTCGCCAAGCCCATTAAGGGCCCAGAACGGTAATTCGTTCATATTAACGTGAACCGACTCCCTGTTTCACACTTTTAACAAAAATAGAAACCCTAGAACTCTCCACTCTGTGAAGGCGATACCCATCATCAACCATCATCTTTCTCTCTCGAATCCTCCCTTGTTCATCTCGAATATCACGGTTAGTGCGTGCTCGTCTAAATCGGTTTCTTTGTCCCTTGATTTCTTTATACATGTTGTGTTTATGCTTGATTTCTGGATTATAGGAGGGTATGTTGATGATACTCGGTTCTGAATATTGTTTATATGGCCTGATTCTGAATACACATTAGTATCTTGATAGGAATCGATGATATGATGTTGTATGTTAATCTATATGTTGTACACATAACCTAGGGTTCGTGCTTGACGTTAAGAACTGTGATACTTATGTTATGATGATGTTACGATGATTCTGCGTTGAATGATTACTGTATGATTGAGGAATTGCTGTTTTACGGCTGTTAGGGTTTATGTGTTTTTCGCATCTGCTGTAACTGATGTCTGCGAAACTGACTGATCGACGAAACAGAACTCTCGGCGAAACAGGATGTGTTTCGCCAAGAGTAGTCGACGAATCAGAAGTTCTGTTTCGCCAGGGGACACCTCGACGAAACAGAATGTGTTTCGTCACTATATGTGTTTCGCCACTATCTGTGTTTCGCCAACATGCGTGTTTCGCCGAATAGCTGATCTGTGCAGTAACTTGAGTTAATTCTGTTAAGTGTTAACTGGGTTAGTTAACTGCTGTTATGTATAAAGTATTACTTGTATGATTGCAAATACGTGTAATGTGATTGATGCGATGTTCATGATGATTATGTTTACGCACAAACAACTTTAATACAAACTGATTATGTATACGTGCATACCTTAGGACGTGATTGATTAACCGTGAGCACATACTTAGCATACCGAGCGAAACAAGGTGAGTTCACACTCTTTCTAAGGCATGGGATTCCCGGTGGTTTGGGAATGGGTTAAGAAACTAAAATGGAACCTACATATTCTCCTTGGGTAGGATATGTACCGCCATCCTCCATGGGTAGGATGCCAATATAAATCCTGTGTATTCTCCTTGGGTAGAATACATACGTTCGTCCGGTAGGACAACAACCTTAACGCATGCTCGTCCTCCTTGGGTAGGACAACAAACCTTAACGCATGATCGTCCTCCTTGGGTAGGACAATCACACTCGCTACGGTCCTTGGATTAAGAAGGGCACGTACACATACGACTAGTCAACACTATTCATCGCACGCATGCCTGGACTGGCAGCAAGTACTAACGCGATACAATTTCTAAACTTCGCAAACATGCCTAGAGGGCCGCGATGCTATTACATACGATTTACGAAACGAACATTATAACTAAATAACTAACAGTGAACTCGCTCAACTAGTTGTTGACTCTCTGTTACATGCCTTGCAGGACCATAGGTACTCTTGGAGCTTGCACGGGAGGCGCAGTCGTTGTGGGCACGGCCGTGGATGTTTTGTTAAACATTATAACATTTTGTACTTAAAATTATGTTGGGTTTTACATTAATGCTTCCGCTATACACTTGTATATATTTGGTTTTGTAAACACCTATCGTATTGATGAATGACTATTGATATTATTATGTTCAATATGATTGGTGGCTTGATCCTGGTCATGTCACGCCTCCAAGCGGTGGTACTCCGCGTGTGGATTTTGGGGGTGTGACAGATTGGTATCAGAGCCATTGGTTATAGAGAACTCGGTTTTAATAAGGGGAAAACATTTTTTTATTAAAACCAGACTATAACCGAAACAGTGCTCAACGATCCACAACGACGCCTCGCTCCACGTGCAAGACTCATCACTCTAGGTAATATGGTACATGTCTTATTGCCTACTTGCTAGAATTGCATAGAACTTTGCTCCGGGTATGCTTAGGTTAACTTGACACTATTGCATGAGAACACTTGTGTGATTATTCCCTTTTGTTATCGCACTACTCGCGAACCTCTCTCACTTATGTCATATTTACTATGAAGATCATGTCTGGATGTATCAACATGACGCAAGCCCAACTGACGGCTCTCATTAACGAGCAAATTGCTGCGGCACTTGCAGCCGCACAAGCAGGAGGTATACCCTGCAGTTGTAAACTCACACTAGGATCTTGAGATCCTACACTCCTAAACCAACTCTCGTGTTTAAACTTTTCTTAATTCTTATACACAACAGGTCAGCACGCTCAGCCACCTGTTTGTACCTTCAAAACGTTCATGGACTGTCGTCCTACTACTTTTAGTGGCACGGAAGGAGCGGTTGGACTCCTCCATTGGTTTGAAAAGCTCGAGTCGGTATTTGAAATGTGCGAATGCCCTGAGGCTCGCAGGGTGAAGTACGCCACTGGTACACTAGAAGGCATTGCGCTGACTTGGTGGAATGCGCAAGTGCAGATGTTAGGGTTGGCTGTTGCTAACGCCACACCCTGGAATGATTTCAAGGATTTGATTAAAGAGGAATACTGTAGCCGTGATGATATTCATAAACTGGAGGTAGAATTTTACCATTTGAAAATGACGGGGTCAGAAATTGAAGCGTACACCAGAAGATCGAATGAATTGGCTATTCTGTGTCCTACTATGGTGGACCCTCCCATTAAGCGTATCGAACTGTATCTCAATGGTCTGGTGCCGGAGATTCAAAGCCACGTAACTTCAGCGAATCTGGGCACTATTCAACAGATCGTTAAGCTAGCTCATCGCCTCACTGATCAGGCGGTGGAACAGAACAGGCTGCCTAAACGTATCAACACTACTACTACCGCTACCACTCCAATTACTCCTGCTATTCCCAGTGACAACAAGCGGAAATGGGAAGGGGATTCCAGCAGGGGTTCAGCTATTGTACAGTCTCAAGCACAGCAACAGCGCAAGACTAGTGATTATCAGAGTTCGAGTCAGCAATCGTCTGGTGGTCAGGGGCAGAGTGGATATCGGGGAATTCATCCACTGTGTAACAGGTGCAACAAACACCACAGTGGTCAGTGTCGTAGAGGCCGCTGTCAGAGATGTCTAAGAGTAGGTCATGAGGCTAAAGATTGCAGGAGCTTAAGGCCTGCGAGTCAGAACCAGCAACAACAGTCACCCGTTCCACGAAACCAGTCACAGCAACAACAGCAAGGAAATAAGACATGCTTTCAGTGTGGGGCTGAAGGTCATTTCAAGCGGAACTGTCCCCAATTAAACCAGAATCAAAGCAACAATAACAATAATCAGGGCAGTGGGAACAACAATGGGGGAAACAACAACAACAATGGTGCAAAAGGTCGTATGTTTGTGATTGGCCAGAGTGACGCAAGGAACGATCCTAATGTGGTTACGGGTAAGTTTCTTCTCGATGACTTTTATGTTACCGTATTATTTGATTCGGGTGCGGATACCAGTTATATGTCTTTGAATGTTAGTCAAATGCTTAAACGAGCACCAACCCTGTTGAACACCAAACATGTCGTAGAGTTAGCTAACGGTAAAAGTTTAGAAGCCACACACATAGTTCAGGGTTGTAATCTTATCCTCGCCGGTCAGACTTTCTCTATCGATCTCATTCCTATAACTCTGAGTAGCTTTGATATCGTCATTGGTATGGATTGGTTATCCCAACAACAAGCAGAGATCCTATGCAAGGAGAAGATCGTTCGTATTCCTCGTTCTGGGAAAGAACCTCTCGAAGTTCAAGGTGACAAGAGTGGTGTCGTGAGTGGCATCATCTCTTTCTTGAAGGCTTAGAAGTGTCTGCGAAAAGGCCACGTAGCTATTTTAGCACTCGTTACTGATACATCGACGACAGAGAAAAAGATTTGGGATATTCCTGTAGTACGCGACTTTCCTCAGGTGTTTCCTGAAGAGTTACCTGGGTTACCGCCCCATCGCCAGGTCGAATTTCAGATCGAGCTAGCTCCAGGAGCAGCACCTATAGCTCGAGCACCTTATCGCTTAGCTCCAACTGAACTGGAAGAACTGTCTAAGCAATTGCAAGAACTTTTGGAAAAGAGTTTCATACGTCCTAGCTCTTCGCCATGGGGAGCTCCAGTATTATTTGTGAAGAAGAAAGACGGTACCTTTCGTATGTGCATAGATTACCGCGAACTAAACAAGGTGACCGTGAAGAATCGCTATCCACTTCCACGCATCGACGACTTATTCGACCAGTTACAAGGGTCGAGCTATTACTCAAAGATTGATCTAAGGTCAGGTTACCATCAACTGAGAGTTCGGGATGAGGACGTCTCCAAAACAGCATTCAGAACTCGCTACGGTCATTATGAGTTTTTGGTCATGCCATTCGGGCTAACGAACGCGCCTGCGGTTTTCATGGATCTTATGAACAGGGTGTGCAAACCTTATCTTGACAAGTTTGTTATTGTTTTCATTGATGACATTCTGATTTACTCGAAGAGTCGGGAGGAACACGAACAGCATTTACGACTTATTTTGGAACTCCTTCGAACGGAACAACTGTACGCTAAGTTTTCAAAATGCGACTTCTGGCTTCGTGAAGTCCACTTTCTAGGCCACGTGGTAAACAAGGATGGGATACATGTTGATCCATCCAAGGTATATTCGATCAAGAACTGGCCTGCACCTCGCACACCGACTGAAATACGCCAATTCTTGGGATTGGCGGGTTATTACAGACGGTTTATCAAAGACTTCTCAAGGATTGCACAGCCGCTTACATTACTGACACAGAAAGGTATTGCCTACCGTTGGAGTGATACACAGGATACAGCGTTTCAGCACTTAAAGGATAGACTTTGTAGCGCACCTATCCTCTCATTGCCTGAAGGCACGGACGATTTTGTAGTCTACTGTGATGCATCTATCCAAGGTCTTGGATGTGTGTTGATGCAACGGGATAAAGTTATTGCTTATGCTTCGCGCCAACTTAAGATTCACGAACGGAATTACACTACACACGATTTAGAGCTTGGAGCTGTTGTTTTTGCGCTCAAGATATGGCGACATTATCTGTATGGCACTAAGTGCACCATCTACACCGATCACAGAAGTCTTGAGTATATTTTCAAGCAGAAAGACCTGAACATGCGACAACGTCGATGGGTCGAGTTACTGAACGATTACGAATGTGCTATAAAGTACCATCCAGGCAAGGCCAATGTGGTGGCCGACGCCCTCAGTCGAAAGGATACTACACCTAGGCGTGTACGAGCGTTGCAACTCACTATTCAGTCTAGTCTTCCTTCACAGATACGAGATGCTCAGGTAGAAGCATTGAAACCGGAAAACGTCAGGGCTGAAGCTCTACGCGGCTCTAGGCAAAGGTTAGAACAAAGGGCAGACGGCGCCTACTACGTAACAGGACGCATCTGGGTCCCACTCTATGGCAACCTACGCGAGCTTGTAATGGATGAAGCTCATAAGTCTCGCTACTCAGTACATCTTGGTTCAGATAAGATGTACCACGACCTCAGAACTACATATTGGTGGCCTAGCATGAAGGCCCACATAGCAACTTACGTTAGCAAGTGTTTGACTTGTGCGAGAGTCAAAGCAGAATATCAGAAACCATCAGGCCCACTCCAACAACCTGAGATACCACAATGGAAATGGGAGCAAATTTCCATGGATTTTGTTACTGGCCTACCTAGGTCTCAACGTGGGAATGACACTATTTGGGTGATCGTGGATCGACTCACAAAGTCTGCTCACTTCTTGGCTATCAAGGAAACGGATAAGTTCTCCACTCTAGCAGACGTATACCTTAAGGAAGTTGTCTCGAGGCACGGGGTGCCCACATCTATTATCTCTGATCGTGATGCACGTTTTACTTCAGAACTGTGGCAAGCAATGCACAAATCTTTTGGCTCTCGATTGGACATGAGCACAGCTTATCATCCTCAGACAGATGGGCAGTCTGAGCGCACTATTCAAACTCTAGAAGACATGCTTCGGGCGTGCGTAATTGACTTTGGCAAAGGCTGGGAAAAACATCTGCCACTTGTGGAATTTTCGTACAACAACAGTTACCACACCAGCATTAAAGCTGCTCCATTTGAGGCATTGTACGGGCGTAAATGCCGATCACCTCTTTGTTGGGCAGAGGTGGGTGACAGTCAGATCACAGGTCCGGAAATGGTAGTTGATACTACTGAAAAGATTGCTCAAATACGACAACGCATGGCGGCAGCACGTGACCGTCAGAAAGTATACGCTGATAAAGACAGGAAAATACTCGAATTCCAAGTTGGGGATCGAGCACTACTCAAAGTTTCACCCTGGAAGGGTGTTGTTCGTTTTGGCAAACGAGGCAAACTCAATCCACGATATGTTGGACCATTTGAAGTCATAGAGAAAATAGGCAAAGTGGCCTACAGACTGAACTTACCGGCTGAACTCAGTGCAGTTCACAACGTCTTTCACGTGTCGAATCTGAAGAAGTTTCAGTCAGATGAGACCCACATAGTTCCTCTGAAGGAGCTCACTATCGACGAACAATTGCATTTCGTCGAGGAACCAGTTGAAATCACGGACCGGGATGTTAAGGTCCTCAAGAACACCAGAATACCACTTGTTCGAGTTCGTTGGAACTCCCGTCGTGGCCCAGAGTTTACCTGGGAACGCGAAGACCAAATGGAACTCAAATATCCCCAGTTGTTCGAAAACAATGCAACTACTACTGAGGCTGAAGCTACTACGGAATTTCGGAATGAAATTCCAACTCAACGGGGGAAAGATGTGACACCCCAGGAAAACCAGTAAACGATAACTTACCTAGCTTCCTCAGTAACCGCATGCTAAATTTCGGGACGAAATTTCTTTCAAGTTGGGGATAATGTGACAACTCGAGTTTCCGACTTTCTTTTTCGCTCTTAGTGCACGTTGACTTTGACTGTGTAGTTGTTTGACTTGTTTAACTTGTAACTGTATACGTTATTTTATAATGAACGCATAGTGGTTGCATGATTTTGTGTTTGGCTGTATAACATGAAACACCTGTTGAAAACTTAAACTGTTTAAAATATGAAAGGACCCGACGAAACAGAAGTTCTGTTTCGCCATATACATCCCGACGAAACTGATGTGTTTCGCCATCAAGCAACTCGACGAAACAGACAGGACCCGACGAAACAGACTGTTTCGTCATAAGCATCCCGACGAAACAGAAGTCTGTTTCGCCAAGCCCAGTTTCGCCAAGCCCATTAAGGGCCCAGAACGGTAATTCGTTCATATTAACGTGAACCGACTCCCTGTTTCACACTTTTAACAAAAATAGAAACCCTAGAACTCTCCACTCTGTGAAGGCGATACCCATCATCAACCATCATCTTTCTCTCTCGAATCCTCCCTTGTTCATCTCGAATATCACGGTTAGTGCGTGCTCGTCTAAATCGGTTTCTTTGTCCCTTGATTTCTTTATACATGTTGTGTTTATGCTTGATTTCTGGATTATAGGAGGGTATGTTGATGATACTCGGTTCTGAATATTGTTTATATGGCCTGATTCTGAATACACATTAGTATCTTGATAGGAATCGATGATATGATGTTGTATGTTAATCTATATGTTGTACACATAACCTAGGGTTCATGCTTGACGTTAAGAACTGTGATACTTATGTTATGATGATGTTACGATGATTCTGCGTTGAATGATTACTGTATGATTGAGGAATTGCTGTTTTACGGCTGTTAGGGTTTATGTGTTTTTCGCATCTGCTGTAACTGATGTCTGCGAAACTGACTGATCGACGAAACAGAACTCTCGGCGAAACAGGATGTGTTTCGCCAAGAGTAGTCGACGAATCAGAAGTTCTGTTTCGCCAGGGGACACCTCGACGAAACAGAATGTGTTTCGTCACTATATGTGTTTCGCCACTATCTGTGTTTCGCCAACATGCGTGTTTCGCCGAATAGCTGATCTGTGCAGTAACTTGAGTTAATTCTGTTAAGTGTTAACTGGGTTAGTTAACTGCTGTTATGTATAAAGTATTACTTGTATGATTGCAAATACGTGTAATGTGATTGATGCGATGTTCATGATGATTATGTTTACGCACAAACAACTTTAATACAAACTGATTATGTATACGTGCATACCTTAGGACGTGATTGATTAACCGTGAGCACATACTTAGCATACCGAGCGAAACAAGGTGAGTTCACACTCTTTCTAAGGCATGGGATTCCCGGTGGTTTGGGAATGGGTTAAGAAACTAAAATGGAACCTACATATTCTCCTTGGGTAGGATATGTACCGCCATCCTCCATGGGTAGGATGCCAATATAAATCCTGTGTATTCTCCTTGGGTAGAATACATACGTTCGTCCGGTAGGACAACAACCTTAACGCATGCTCGTCCTCCTTGGGTAGGACAACAAACCTTAACGCATGATCGTCCTCCTTGGGTAGGACAATCACACTCGCTACGGTCCTTGGATTAAGAAGGGCACGTACACATACGACTAGTCAACACTATTCATCGCACGCATGCCTGGACTGGCAGCAAGTACTAACGCGATACAATTTCTAAACTTCGCAAACATGCCTAGAGGGCCGCGATGCTATTACATACGATTTACGAAACGAACATTATAACTAAATAACTAACAGTGAACTCGCTCAACTAGTTGTTGACTCTCTGTTACATGCCTTGCAGGACCATAGGTACTCTTGGAGCTTGCACGGGAGGCGCAGTCGTTGTGGGCACGGCCGTGGATGTTTTGTTAAACATTATAACATTTTGTACTTAAAATTATGTTGGGTTTTACATTAATGCTTCCGCTATACACTTGTATATATTTGGTTTTGTAAACACCTATCGTATTGATGAATGACTATTGATATTATTATGTTCAATATGATTGGTGGCTTGATCCTGGTCATGTCACGCCTCCAAGCGGTGGTACTCCGCGTGTGGATTTTGGGGGTGTGACAATGCATTTTGATCAAATTGAAAAGGGAATTCAGCCCAAATCTAATGTATGTACATGAATTCTTGATCATCTAGCCCTATAAATCACTTGGTAAGTTGTAATTTATGATTTGGTGATTTTGATATGAAGTGGGTTATGATCAATCCATGAATTTGTATGAAATTGAGCATGAATATGTGTTAGCATCATCTTAGAAAACATGTGTTAGGCATAATTTCGATTAATTTGATGTTTAAAGATGGAAACCAACTAGTTGAATGATGAAGATGACATGGGTATTTCACCATGTTTAATTCTTGTTCAATGTTGGTGTACCATGTTGTGTATGATGGAATCTTGTTAGATGAATTGAAGGAAATGTGGTGTTTGTTATGTTTGATGAATATGTGTGAATAATATTTGTTGATTAGCAGGAAGATTTGATGAATTATGTATGAACTTGGAATGTCATGCATAAACTAGTTATACAATATGCTTTGTTAGTAGTACGCACACCAAGTGTTTGTTGAAATGCCTAGGTGAAGTTAGAAGGTGATGTTGTAAGCAAAACATGGTAATTAAGTATAGAATGTGATACCAATGAAATTGTTAGAAAGCTTATATGAGGAAGGTGTGTTTGAATTAATCCATAGGAAGGTTGTTGTCCGATTTCAAGATTTGTAGAAGTATGCATTAGTGGCTTGTACTACATGCTTGAATGGTGGTGCATACTATGTGTCGAACTAGTTATTTATTGGTAATTTAGAATGGATGGGTAATAAATGAATAGCTTGTGGACTCTCTAATAAAGAATGATGTTGAGATTATGTTAAATTACTAGCGTTGAATGTGGTTGACAATTGTAGGACCATGAGAGCTTTAACTCGTATTAAATTGGTTATACATAACTAGGTGATCATATGGTTATAAATATATTGCATCATGAGTATAGAATATATATATATATATATATAGTGTGTCATTAGTATAACTAATATGATGACACGGATATACGAGGTTAAGTCGAAAGTTCATATGATAGACCGTTGACTTCTGAAAGTCAATTGCGCATAAGAAGCATGGTTAGACTTGTTGTCACGATAGTAAGATTACATAAAGTCATATAGTGCATGTTATATCAATATGTGTTATATGTGATGACATGATGAATTATATGAGTTTGAAAAGATGTGAATTTGGGTATATGTCTTATGCTTGCTAGAATTGACTAATGAAAGTCAAATGGGAGATATGATCGTTAACATGCATGATCATGTTTGCTAATAAGAATGTGATTGCGATGACGTGAAAGTACAGGGATCATATCAAGATGGATAGAAGCATGGAAGGCTAATGGATCAAAAGTAGGCGAGGTAACGGATGCAAATACGGACACTAAGGTAAGTGATTTCTGGAATCACTTCTTATTTTGTTTAAGTAAAGTTATGTACTAGTTATTTAAGCATGATAATTGAAATCAAGTAAGGTTTTACAAATAATGGAAATGTTAGGATTGGAATGGTTGTAATGGTCGTACGATGTTAACCCCGGTGAAACTTCGTCATACGGGTCAAAACTTTAATCGAAAGATTTAGCCAAAGGGTAATGTTACGGGATGTTACGAGAATGTTACGGGATGTTATGGGGTATTTGGGGGTGCTACGGGATGTTACGAGGCTTTTCGGAATGTTTTGGGTTAGTTCAGGTTGAAACGCGACTCGGAAACGGGTCGAACGAGCCAAAATAAAGCAAAAGAGCGTTTGGAAAATGGGGGAGGCGTCGCCGATGCCCCCTGGTGCGTCGCCGACGCCCTGTCCTGCTTCCGATGTAAAAACTGACTGCCTACGGACTTTTCTGCCGACGCGATTTTCTGTGGGTCGTCGGGGACGCGAGTCTGGGCGTCGCCGATGTGATGCCTATTGCCAGGTTTGCTGATTTCTTCGTTTCGCGTATTCGGTTGATCCCATTCCTGTCCCGATGCTTTGTAAAGTTCCCGAAAGGCTTTGTAAGCTTTGTTAAACATATGAAAGTACCAACCTTAATGTAATAGGTAAAATTTAAGAGTTCTAGTTCATGTAAACGCGTAGGCTTTATGAACAATTAAGCTTGTGGGAACGAATGGATTAGAATGTATTATACGAACGTGAAGATGAAACTTGTTCCTATGTATGTTTATAGGCAAATTATTATGCACGATTAAGGTACAATAATATGGTAGTGTTCGATAGGTGATTATGTCTTGAATGTACATAAGGAAGCATATAAGTGTATAGTGTAAGAACTAGGTGTCGATGTTTTAATGAGATGTATGTATGGAACATATATGTAAGTTTGTGGACATATGGTAGTGTTTACACGTGATGTGATCCAATGAACGTAGTTTAACGCTATGTGCATATTTAAAGATGTCGCTCATCAATGCGTTGGAGAATATGTGATGCTAACCGTTTTTCTATTGAGAATGAAATGCAAGTGCAGGTATATTAATAATGGAAGTTGAGGTTTGACACTGAAGTCCAACGATGATGTTCAAATGGATGGAAGAATGGATTAATATAAGCGAATGCATGAGATGTTGATGCCTAATTATGCATGTTTAAAACTTAAATATGATGTCACCGGTTGCTAACGATGTGATTGTATGCGGTGTTTGCAGGTTGTACAGGATTATGGATTTTCATCATGGAGTGTAAGCGGTTGAAGATCGAGTAAAGACATGGATTATAAGAGTGTGTGTGGTCATGTAATTTAATATAAGTATGTTCGGTTTTATTTAACTTATAGAAATGATTAATTTATCAAATGTAAAAGAGTGATTTAATGTACTTCCAAGTATGTTAGAATGGATATAATGAAAGAAACTTTTTAAGTTCGTATTTCCGCTGCGTCATTTGGTTAAAACGTGTAAGGGTGTAACAAGTTGGTATTAGAGCCTAGGTTTGAGTGAAATCAAGTACAAAGAAGTGAGTACTTGAACTCAAACCCGTGTGTTCTCGTGATTAGTGACCCCTATAATCCGAGACTCGATCAAGACCGAAAGGTAAAATTTAATATAAGTAAGTATGTATAGTGTTACTAACAATGATGAATGATGTAAGGTGAGCTTGTTGGACAATGAGGATGTTCCGCAGTCGCGGGCTAGTATGAAGGTTAAGGCGTGTGATAAGTCAGGCAAATGGACCCCCAGGTACACATATTTTAAATTGGGTAACCGGTATTTAGCATGCCTTTAAATATGATGGTGTGATCCTAGAAGGGTTCAAATGAGTGTGGCACGGACTTAAGACCGGTTTCATGGATATAAAGTGATGATTCTCATGAAGACACGAGACTAGTATGTGGATTGCACGCCTGGCCAGTGTGCAAGAAGCATAGGACGCTCGTGAGACCATGAGAATCATCACATGTATGTCCGGATGAATTGGGAAATAAGGGTCGTGTGGGGTGGAATGAGTCCAACGATTCTTTAAGAATCGGATCAAACAAGTAGGAATGAAAAGTAAGAAAGAAAATGTTTGAATCCATAAGTGAGTATGGATCAAACAAGTAAGAATGAAAGGTAAGAATGAAAATGTTTGAATCTGTAAGTGAGTACGGATCAAACATGTAAGAATGAAATTGTTTGAATCCGTAAGTGAGTATGGATCAAACAAGTAAGAATGAAAGGTAAGAATGAAAATGTACGGATCAAACAAGTAAGAATGAAAGGTAAGAATGAAAATGTTTGAATCCGTAAGTGAGTACGGATCAAACAAGTAAGAATGAAAGGTAAGAATGAAAATGTTTGAATCCGTAAGTGAGTACGGATCAAACAAGTAAGAATGAATGGAAAGAATGAAAAGTATGAAAGAAAGGTTTGAATTCGTGGAACGGATGTAAAATGTAAAAAGAATGAAATTAACCTACATAAGAATGTGTTGACAGTTTGACCATGATGGAGTCAAACGGGTCATATGAGTAAGAGTAAAGTAAATGGCGATAGTATAACAAGAAAATGGTTGTAAATGGCATGCAAACATAAATTTTTATCGAAAGGATGAATATTAGAAATTAACTCATGAGAGTTGGGGCGAGCAACAAGTTACAACCCAGATGCATGACTTAAGTATGGATGAGAAAGTAAGGTCTTGTAAGGAATGCTAAGACAGTGGGATGATGTCTTTATAAGCATGTTTGGTTCGGAGGTAAGTTCAACACATACCCCGAAACATGTAAACAATAAATAATAAATGGCAGTTTGACCTAGAAGAGTCAAACTGCAGAAGTCGGTAAATGACTATTTACAAAATTTGAAAGTATTGCGTAAGGAATGCAATGCGTAATGTAGGATACCTAGTAGAAAGGAATTTACGAAAGAACATAGGTGAATTAACACCGAATACTAAGAAGAACCGAGTGGAAATGATATGATAAAGAATGGTCATGTATTGAACCGTTATGAATGGGTCAAATGAACCAATGTTTTAAAAGAATCTAGAAATGACTAGTATGTAAACAAAATGATTTGATAAACGCCACACTTGAAGGAATATGAATGAAATGTACTAATCCTTCATTTTATAGATAAGAATGGTGGAATTTTTGGTGAGTAAAGCTGGTAGAGTTGGAAAAGGATGTGCATGAGCGGAAGCTCATCACATGGCTGGACGAGGCCAATGCGGTTGTTGCTTGACTCATGAAGAAATTGGCTAATCCGGGTCGCGGGTCGATGATTTATGAAATAAAAGCAAGGTTAGTAAAATGTTTAACGCATGAATGATAAGTATAAATTGGTAGGTTGAATATGACATACAAACTAATGAAATGAATGATAGAATAAATATGGTAGGGTATGGAATGCTTGACTTTTAACAGTCAACTTAAGAAGAGATTTATATTATATAAAGGAAATCTCAAAATGCCTTGAGTGAATTTTGAGTATTAATCAAACGCTCGTACGATGAACTTGCACAACCTAATTACTTATGTAGAATGATTAGTGTGTGAGGAGGGTGGAGAACAAAGTGACATGAATGAAAGGATTCGATGTTAAAACTAAGGGTGTGCATAGTACAGGTAACGGTAGAAAATGTAGAAAGATGCTTCATTCTCATGCCGAGTACTAATAAGTAAGAATAGAAAGAGTAATTTTGTTGTAGTATTAATAAGTCTTTATATGTTTATAGTATGTGTATAATGATAAGTTGATCCTCATATGGATATGAAAGTATTTAGAAAGAACATTAAAAATGGGATGTTGGGGATGGCTCATGGTGAACAAAATGAAATATTGTATATGATATATTGATAGAATGAAATAAATCAATTTATTTTAAATAAGTAAAAAGATGAATGTATTATGTTTAATTAAGAAAGATTGAAACAAGCCGTAAACTTAAGCCTGTAAGAGCAGTGGTGTGCTCTTTGAATGAATCCGATGAATGAACCGCTAGAAATGATGTGTGCTAGGAACTAGTACTATATAGTGAAAATGACGCTTATAAGAGCTCTGAATAAAATTCCAACTTTTACGTGGTTATGGAAGAAATATGCTTAATTTAAGAAGGTAGGGACAATGCGTACAATTGTCTCTGCTTATGAATAAAACCTTTAGCCAAGGTCCCGAACGTGTTCATGTTGCACTGGGCCCTTTAAATGAGGCATGGGTAAGAATGTGAAAGGTTTCGGGGACGAAACCTCCTTTAAGGGGGGTAGACTTGTAACACCCCAAAACTCAATTTTTTTACATTGGCCATATGTTTTAATATGATAAAGCATAAAATAAGATGACTAGGCTACCTAACCTAGTTAAATAGTTAGTCAAAACAAATAAGGAATGAAATTGGGACAATTATGAGCAAGTAACAAACATGAGGGGCTGAAATTAAAGATTTGAGGTGAAGTTTTGGTTAAATGGAAAAGTCAGTAGTTTGTATGTGTTTTGTGTGTGTGTGTCGACACCAACAAGAGAGAAGAAATGGAGAATGCTCAAAAGATGCATTTTGATCAAATTGAAAAGGGAATTCAGCCCAAATCTAATGCATGTACATGAATTCTTGATCATCTAGCCCTATAAATCACTTGGTAAGTTGTAATTTATGATTTGGTGATTTTGATATGAAGTGGGTTATGATCAATCCACAAATTTGTATGAAATTGAGCATGAATATGTGTTAGCATCA
The DNA here is from genome assembly GCA_030545235.1 of Helianthus tuberosus. NCBI lineage: Eukaryota > Viridiplantae > Streptophyta > Magnoliopsida > Asterales > Asteraceae > Helianthus > Helianthus tuberosus. Next base: position 207,599,636 of record CM060367.1, on the reverse strand, counting down.
TCTTAGGAAATATGTGTTAGGCATAATTTCGTTTAGTTTGATGTTTAAAGATGAAAACCCACTAGTTGAATGATGAAGATGACATGGGTATTTCACCATGTTCAATTCTTGTTCAATGTTGGTGTACCATGTTGTGTATGATGGAATCTTGTTAGATGAATTAAAGGAAATGTGGTGTTTGTTATGTTTGATGAATATGTGTGAATAATATTTGTTGATTAGTAGGAAGATTTGATGAATTATGTATGAACTTGGAAGGTCATGCATAAATTAGTTGTACAATATGCTTTGTTAGTCGTACGCACACCAAGTGTTTGATGAAATGCCTAGGTGAAGTTAGAAGGTGACGTTGTAAGCAATAACATGGTAATTAAGCATAGAATGTGATATCAATGAAATTGTTAGAAATTTTATATGAGGAAGGTGTGTTTGAATTAATCCATATGAAGGTTGTTGTCCGATTTCAAGATTTGTAGACGTATGCATTAGTGGCTTGTACTACATGCTTGAATGGTGGTGCATACTATGTGTCGAACTAGTTTTATTGGTAATTTAGAACGGATTGGTAATAAATGAATAGCTTGTGGACTCACTAATAAAGAATGATGTTGAGATTGTTAGGGATGGATTTTCTAAACCTAAGGATCGCGGATCCTCAAGTGCAGCCAGGATCACGGATCCTCAATTCTGTTTGAATTAAGGATCTTCAGAAGACGTTGCAGGTTTAAGGATCCAGGATCCTCATTATTATCCTTACACTAACGGTTGTTTCCACTATATTTGAACTTGTTTTACAGGGGTATTCGCATGGGACTTAGTCTTGCCGAGATTCTAGGAGAATATGCTCTATTATTCTACACGTGCATGGCTTGTATGACCATTATGGAAGTCGTGGGAAGCTAGCACAATTTGCGGATTGTTTGTTATTTAGTTTATTTCCATTTTTATAAGGGGATAACGAGCTTGAATAGTAAGAATAAGTTAGCAAACATACACACTCGAAAACTCTCTGCAACATATTGGCGATTTCACATTTTGCACACTAGTGATCCTTGTAACAAGCTTGTTATCATCCCGAATTGTAACCTTTACTTGTTAAATATAGTTGGTGATCGGTAGTTTCCATCACCCAAGGTTTTTTATGCCGGAGATATATATTGATCAAGGGCTTTTTCATCGTATAAATCCTTGTGTCTCTTGTTCATTTCATTTACAAGTTGTTCATACATTCGTTCATTCATTCAAGCATCACACCTCACAAAATAAGATTTGGTTGCATTATCCTAGTCTGATTTTTGACCAAAACAGTTTGGCGCTCACTGTGGGGCAATTGGTGCTTCATTTCTAAGAAATTTTGTTCATTCTGATCATTTCGGTTCATCACCTTCAACCACATGGCTTCTTCAGCGAAGAACACATCAAGTTCCATGCCGACAGTCACTTCTTCACAGGGCATCCCACCTTTGCCTCCAGCACCTTTTGGATCCTAGAAGAATGCTGAAAATGTTGCGAAGAAACAAAGCCCCGTTTTCTCAAAACCACCAACTTCTGCTGTTACTTCTGGCCCTACTAACAATGATCTTTATTCTTTGATTTTGCAGATGAGGGACTACATGCAACAGCAGGACAAAACTAACGACAGGATCCTTCGAGAGATTGATGACATCAAGAAATTGAAAAGACCAGCGGAGGATCACTCTCCATTGATGCCGAGATCACTGAATTTCGACACTCCGGCCATAACTGCCCAACACTCTGCTGCAGCTGATGTCTAGTTTCAAGGTGAATCATTGGGAATGCGTTTTGGATCATCGGCAATAACGCAAGCTCAGGGATCCTACTTTCAGCCTTCAGGATCTTCGTTTCAGCATCAGGGATCCTTTTTTAGTTCCGGAGGATATGTGGGAGCGCAGACAGTTCAAGGATCCTCATCCCAGGGTCAGGGATCCTTTCAGGTTCAAGGATCCTCCACTTAGGTCCAAGGATCCTCTCAGGGTCAAGGATCCTCATTTCGGGATCAGGGACCCTTCCAGGTTCAAGGATCCCCCTCTCAGGTTCAGAGATCCTCATCTCAGGTTTATGGATCCATGGAGTATCCTCCAAGACCCCCAGTCTCGGTGCATCAGGGATCCAACATCTTTCAGGATCAAGGATTCTTAAGGAGTGTACAGCCCGGAAGTTCAGATATTCATCTAGGAGACTTCATCCCTATGCAAACTATTGCTTCATCTGGTCCCTCAATTATACCAGAATCCCGCCAATATGGATTCACATCTGGAGTTCCAAACTTGAATCCTTCAAGAGGTAATAATTTGAATAATTCTTATAATACTAACCATGGCTTTGTGCAGGATACAGGTATCAACCAAGCTATGGCTAGGGAATTACAGAAACTGAAGGATATGATATCCAGCATTCTAGGAGTGGTTAAGCCCATTCTGGAAATTGCAGATGGAAGCCACAAGATATCTCATTTTGCACCACCTATTTGTGATGCAGAAATTCCAAAGAGGTTCCAAATACCAACCATGAAGCTATATGACGACTCAACGGATCCAGAAGAACATGTAGCTCAATATAGAGAAAGGATGGAGATCAATCCCATCCCAGAGATGTTAAAAGAAGCATGTCTATGCAAGGGTTTTGGATCCACATTAATAGGATCAACTCTAAATGGCAGCTAAGTCTTCCCCCTTACTCTATTACTTCATTTGCTAATCTAGTTAATCTGTTTAATAGCCAATTCTCATGCAGTAGAAAATTTGAACGTTTAACTAGTGATCTATACAGGATAACACAAGGTCAAAATGAATCACTTAGAGATCATATTACTAAATTCAGTAAAGAATCCTTAGATATTCCTAATTTGGATATTGCTACGGCTGTAGAAGCCTTCAAAATGGGTTTACTTAGGGATTCATTGTTCTATGATGATCTTGTCATGACCCCTTGCAGGAATCTTGATGAAGTGAGAACCAGGGCCCTTAGATTTATCCGATTAGAGGATGATAAAAGGATCCAAGAAAGACTGGCAGGATCCTCGAAGCAGGAAAAGCAAGGATCCTACTTCAGGAACAACAACAACAACAACAACCATACCCAGTATAATCCCACATATAGAGAAGCTATTGATAGGGTCTGGGGAGGGTAGGATGTAGGCACGCCTTACCTCTATCCCAGAGGATAGAGAGGCTGCTTCCAGTGAGACCCCCGGCTCCAAAAACCATAACCAAGACATAAGCTTCTAAAAAAAACATATATAAGCACGCCACTACTACAAAAGATAGAAATAAAAATAATAATAAACGGATAAATAAGTAAGTGCTTGTTAGTAAAACTACGACACCGAGAATAGGTGAAAACATATATATATATATATCTATATAACTATATCACACCTCATAGAAACTGAAAAAAAAACTCATAAGATAGGAACCTAAGCTAAAAAACCAGGCCAAACTCCTAAAAATCTTTAACCTTAATCCTACGTCTCCACGAAGATCTGTCCTCGACCATGTCCTCAAAGAGGTGCAAATCTAGCAAATCTTGTCTAATCCGCTCATCCCACGTCATTTTTGGTCTGCCTCTACTCCTCTTTCCATCTACCGCGAGTGTTTCAACTATTCTAACCGGGTCTGTCGTCTGCCTCCTCCTGACATGCCCAAACCATCTCAGTCTCCCCTCCCTTATCTTATAACAAGTCCAAATCTTATAACAAGTCTGATAATCAAAACGTGCATGCAATAGAACAGGAAGAGGATGATGAGGATTATCCTCCCATTTCTGAATATTGTTTTTCTGTTGATAACAATGAACTGATCCTTGCAATGCAGAACCTAGGTGAAAAAGCAAGATGGCCTAGAAAAAGTGATAAGCTAGCTGTTTTGGTCAAAAATCACACAAGGATAATGCAACCAAATCTGATTTTGTGAGGTGTGATGCTTGAATCAATGAACAATGTTAAGGATAACTCAGAAATGTAATGGACAAACGACACAAGGATTTATACGAGGAAAAAGCCCTTGATCAAGAGTTGATCTCCGGCATAAAAAACCTCGGGTGATGGAAACTACCGATCACCAACTAAGATTAATCAAAAGAAGTTTACAACCCGGGATGATAACAAGCTTGTTACAAGGATCACTAGTGTGCAATGTGCAAAAAAATGTATGAAATCGCCAAGTAGTGTTCGAGAGCTGTTACGAGAGTGTGTGAATGCCAAAATTAGCTAAGTGTTATACTCAAGCTTGTTATCCCCATTTTAAATTAGAAATAGCTAAAATAACAAACTGCCCGACAATTATGCAAGCTCCCCACGATCTCCACAACGTCCACAAGAGCCAAGCACGTGTGGAATATTTAGGGAATATGCTCCAGGAATTTCGGTGAGACTTGGTCCATGCCTTTGCTCCTGCAAAACAAGCTTATGTACAAGGTAGACAATTGTTAGTATAAGGATAACAATAAGGATCCTGAATCCTGATCCTGCAACACCTGCTGAGGATCCTTAATTCAAATAGAATTGAGGATCAATGATCCTGGCAGCACTTGAGGATCCGTGATCCTTAGGATTGGAAAATCATCCCCTAACACCAGCTGCAACAAAAGACAAATCCAAATGGATCACTAACCCCTTTTCTTTTTGTTGTTTTGCAGCTATCTCTGTCTCTCATATCATTCCATCACCTGCAACCAAGGAGAGGATCACCGCTTTCCGGAATCTTGATCCTGCTATAAGATCATTTCAAGCAAACACCAAGGATTCTCAAGAAGTATCCTTAGGCTCAGTCACAATGTCAAGTAAGTATCCGAGTTTGTATTAAATGTTGAAAATAAAACAAGAATACTTATATGTTGTTTTGGATTGATAGGTGCTGGAAAATCCTCAAGGTCTGCCACCCGCTTCAGTGTTAGTGATCTTAGCGTTGTGGCTCCTCGCTCCGAAAGAAAGAAAACTGCTGCTAGCCCGAGTGCCGCAGTCCCCAAGCCTGTTACCTCCAAGGGGGGAAAGAAGAGGAAGTCCTCTGAGGCTGAAAATCTTGAAGGCCTGCCCCTCATCCGTCACCAATTTCAAGAATACTTTGCTGAGGTAAGGATCACTGACTCTGACTGATGATCCTACCTGCTTAAGGATAATGGATCCTAAACCCTTCCTTTTCTTTTTGCAGAAATTGGCCGAGATCGAAATGCTGTTTGATGCATATGTTGAGGAGGCGGAGTAGAAGCATCTGGAGTATCAAAAATTCTTCCTGGCCAAGGATCAAACTATCTCTCGCCTTGAGAAGGATCTTGCTCTGGCAAAGCAGCAGGTGGTCATGGCCCAGATAAATGCTGATCATGAGAAGCACGACCTGCTGGAGGATGCTAAAGTCTCTGCTGCCATCACTATGTATAAGATCAAGCTGCAAATGGCTCAGGAGGCTGAGGATCCTGACTTTGACAGGACCACTTGGGACAAGGAGGGCTGGAAGGCGAAGCTGGCTGAGCTAGACGATGAGGAGGAGGGTACCGAGGTCTTGGCGATTGAGGCAAGTGGCAGCGGGAAGGATCAAGCTGGTGGTGATGATGCTGGTGGTGATGCAGCCAAGGTGTGAGCTGCAGAAATGGGCGATGATGGACATTTCTAGACGCGGCCGGAGCCCATTTAGGATTTGAAAGTTTTTTGGTTGTGATGTTTTGAAACAATGTTGGGTTGTAATTTGAACAATAGTTTTTAGGATTATGGATCATGGATCCTTAGACAATAGGTAGGATAATAGGTGGTGGAGGGATCCTCTGTTTAGGGGATGAAGCCACTTGTTATCCTGCCCTCATATATTTCCTGCACTTCAAAGACCTATTAACAATGGACACCCTTTGCCAACCCAAGTGGACGGGCCACGTATTGCTGGTAGAAACTTGGGTTGGCAATTTTGACAACCTTAAAAGGGTTTAACCTTTGTGAATAAATAAAACTTTAACTTTTTGGCTATTTCCCGTGTTGTTATCCTTATGAATTCTTTATTTTTCTACTATTGTTATTCACTTTCTATGAATTTGTAAGTAAAGAATAAAGGTTTAATAAATCATGTTTAAAATTTTTAGGATATGATCAAGGATTAAATATCCTATAGTCGATAAATTCAGAAAAGTTATGCAACTTAAGGATCATTAGTTCTGTTGTCAAAGGATAATGGTCACTTATATAAATAAAGAATAAAATCAAAGTGTTTTAGGATCATACCTGAGAATCCAAGTTAGGATCTTAACCTTTAACATCTATAATCAGGATAACCAAAAGACAAACCTTAGTAGAAGGTAAGGATCAGGGATTCTTAGCTGTTTAACTTCGAAAGCCTGAAACAGAATATATCTTGGGACTAAGCCAATATAATAGAAAAGTTAGTAACTGGGGACAAGCCCAACAATTCTGGGGACAAGCCCAATATACTGGGGACAAGCCCAAAGGATAACTGGGGACAAGCCCAAAGGATCTTGTGTAAACTGGAGTATGGCCCTCACTGGCGACTATCCAAACTTAGTGACATGAAAATGCCAAAACCTTAGCTAACGTGAAAACATTAGAAACCTTAGGAACGGATGTATGGTACGTCTATCATTATACGTAGGATCCCGGATACAGCCAGTACAATGAAATTGTCAGCCCCTAAAGCGAGTACTGGTCCCATTGCCATGAACTGTACCAGGATCATCGTGCGCTACTGGCGATACTGGGGACAGGCCCAAAAACTGGGGACTAGCCCAAATAACCGGGGTCAAGCCCAAATAACTGGGGTCAAGCCCAAATAACTGGATACTTCTGTGGATACTCAATCCTTTGTTAAGGATACCTAAACCTTCTGCAAAACTCAGAATCAAGTGAAAGGAGGATAAAGGATCCAGGATCCTTATCCTTGTATATAAGATAATTAAAGAATGAAATAGTTTGAGATTAGATCATAACCAAAATGAGGATCCTCTGTCCTGTAAGGATCCTTCAAGGATGTGGATCATGAATATTGCTAAGGATCACAAATCCTTATCACATGAAGTATCTCTTCAAGTGGATAGCATTCCAAGCTCTCGGTAGCAAATCACCTTCCATTGTTAGCAATCGATATACCCCCTTTCCTGCTTCAGCTTCAATCAAATAGGGGCCTTCCCACTTTGGTGCTAACTTCCCATCAGCAGGATTGGTGGTGTTCTGAAATGCTTTCCTTAATACCGTATCACCAACTTAGAGTTTCCTGATCCTGACATTTTTGTTGTAGGTTCCGGCCATCCTTTGTTGATAACTGGCCATCCTTACCCTTGCCAAATCCCTGAGTTCTTCTATAGTATCCAAGTCTTGAACCAAGTTTTCAGCATTTCATTCAGGATCACGGATGCTTGTTCTTGCAGTGGGAACCACCATCTCTGTAGGGATCACTGATTCTGCTCCAAATACCAATGAGAATAGAGTTTGGCCAGTAGCATTCTTGGGAGTTGTCATGTCAGCCCATAATACATAAGGTATTTCTTCTGCCCATTTTCCTTTCTTGGATCCAAGCTTCTTTTTCAAGTTGTTGATGATGATCTTGTTGGATGATTCTGCCTGACCATTAGCTTGTGGGTGGACTGGTGTTGATGTTATCATCTTAATTCCCCAGCTGTCACAAAGATAGTAGTTCTACTCCCAATAAATTGGGATCCATTATCACAAATAATTTCAGAAGGAATACCAAATCTAGTAATAATGTTTCTCTTAATAAAGGATATCACTTCCTTTTCTCTGACTTGAGCAAAGGCTTCAGCCTCTATCCACTTGGAGAAGTAATCAGTCATAGCAAGCATGAATACTTTTCCACCAGGTGCCTTAGGAAGCTTACCAACTATATCCATTCCCCATCTCATAAATGGCCAAGAAGAGGATATAGGATGCAAAAACTCTGCTGGTTGGTGAAGGATATTACTATGTCTCTGACACGGATCACACTTCTTGGCATATTCCACAACATCCCTCTTCATAGTAGGCCAATAGTATCCTGTCCTCAGGATCCTTGAGAACAATGCCCTGCCCCCAGTGTGGTTTCCACAATCTCCTTCATGGAAATCCTTTAGGACTTCTTGGATTTCAGGATCCTCAATGCACCTTAGATATGGTCTTGCAAGAGACCGTTTATATAACATGTTATTCAATATTGTGAATTGAGATACCTTGATTTTGAAAGCCCTGGGGTTTTCTCCTGTAGGAATATCTCCATGTTGTATGTATCTCATGATTGGAAGGATCCATGATCCTGAATGAGATTGTGTATCATCACCAGGGATGATTGCAGAATCTTCTCCTATCTCCATGGCTACATGATCCTCGATAGCAGGGGTTAGGATGTGGATAATAGGGATCCTGATATCCTCTGGAATCTTCAAGGATGATCCTAGATTGGCCAATGCATCAGCTTTTGCATTCTCTTCTCTGGGTACCTGTGTCAAACTGAAGGAAACAAAAGAGAGTGCCAATTCTTTGACTATCTCTAAATATTTGATTAGCTTTTCACCTTTAACATCATAGGATCCATTAAAGTGATTAGTAATTAACAATGAATCTACATGTACCTCAAGATACCTGATCCTCATATGCTTGGCAATTTGCAAACCAGCTATCAAGGCTTCATATTCAGCCTCATTATTAGTAGTTTGAAACTCACAAGCTATGGAGTGGGGTATTATGTCCCCCTGTGGCGATTTTAGTAGTATTCCAAGTCCTGTTCCTTTGACATTAGAAGCTCCATCAGTAAAGAGTATCCAAGGATCCTTAGTTTCTTCTAGCTGTTGGACCTCTAATTCAGCTTCCTTTTGCAAGTCACTACTGAAATCTGCCACAAAGTCAGCTAAGGCTTGGGATTTAATGGCAGTCCTTGGTTCATATTTTATATCATAAGCACTAAGCTTCACTGCCCACTTAGCCATCCTTCCTGACATTTCAGGTTTCCTGAGAACATTCTTAATTGGAAAATTAGTCTTAACAATAATGGCATGAGTTTCAAAATAATGCCTTAATTTAGTAGATGCCATAATTAGTGCAATGATAAGTTTTTCTAAATGTGAATACCTGGATTCAACATCAAGCAAACTCTTACTTACATAATAAACAGGATGTTGTGTACCTTCGTGATCCTTAACAAGGACCGCACTTACTGCTTTAGAAGATACCGCCAAATACAAGGATAATATATCCCCTTTTTCTGGTTTCATCAAGGCAGGGGCCGAGGATAGGTAATCCTTAAGAGCTATGAGAGCATTTTCATGCTTTTCAGTCCACTCAAATTTCTTGTTCTTCCTTAAAATGTCATAAAATTCCTTGCATTTTTCTGAGGATTTGGATATGAATTTGTTCAAGGCTGCGATCCTGCCTGTCAATCTTTGCACATCCTTGGCATTGGCAGGAGATTTGATATTCACAATAGCCTTAATTTGTTCTGGACTTGCTTCAATGCCTCTTTTTGTCACCATATAGCCTAGGAATTTACCTGCTTTAACACCAAAGTGACACTTGGAAGGATTTAGTTTCATATTAAATTTATCAAGGATATTGAATGCTTCCTCCAAGTCTCTAAGGTGATCCTCAGCTTTCTTGGACTTAACCACCATGTCATCTATGTAGACTTCCATAGTGTGTCCAATTTGTTCCTTGAACATCATATTGACTAGCCTTTAATAAGTAGCACCTGCATTCCTTAGTCCAAATGGCATAGCAATATAACAATATATACCAGTTGGGGTCATAAAGGTTGTATCCTGTTGATCAGATGGTTCCATCTGAATTTGTTGAAATCCAGATGAAGCATCCATAAAATGGAACCATGAGTTGTTGACTTTTATAACCCCAACTGGTATATATTGAGTGGACTGAAAAGCATGAGAATGCTCTCAAAGCCCTTAAGGATTACCTATCCTCAGCTCCTGCCTTGATGAAACCAGAAAAAAGGGGATGTATTATCCTTGTATTTGGCGGTCTCTTCTAAAGCAGTAAGTGCAGTCCTTATTAAGGATCACGAAGGTATACAACATCCTGTATATTATGTAAGTAAAAGTTTGCTTGATGCTGAATCCAGGTATTCACATTTAGAAAAACTTATCCTTGCTTTGATTATGGCATATACTAAATTACGCCATTATTTTGAAACTCATGATATCATTGTTAAGACTAATTTTCCAATTAAGAATGTTCTCAGGAAACCTGAGATGTCAGGAAGGATGGCTAAATGGGCAGTGAAGCTTAGTGCTTATGACATAAGATATGAGCCAAGAACTGCCATTAAATCCCAAGCCTTAGCTGACTTTGTGTCAGATTTCAGTAGTGACTTACAAAGGGAAGCTGAGTTAGAAGTCCAACAGCTTGAAAAAACCAAGGATCCTTGGATACTCTTCACAGATGGAGCCTTTAATATCAAGGGAACTGGACTTGGAATACTACTAAAATCGCCATAGGGGGACATAATACCCCACTCAATAGCTTGTGAGTTTCAAACTACTAATAATGAGGCTGAATATGAGGCCTTGATAGCTGGTTTGCAAATTGCCAAGCACATAAGGATCAGGTATCTTGAGGTACATGTAGATTCATTGTTAATTAATAATGACTTTAATGGATCCTACGCTGTTAAAGGTGAAAGACTAATCAAATATCTAGAGATAGTCAAGGAATTGGCACTCTCTTTTGTTTCCTTTAGTTTGACACAGGTACCTAGGGAAGAGAATGCAGAAGCTGATGCATTGGCCAATCTTGGATCATCATTGAAGATTCCAGAGGATATTAAAATTCCTATCATCCATATTTTGGCTCCTGCTATTGAGGATCACATAGCTATGGAGATAGGAGAGGATTCTGCAATCATACCTAGTGATGATGCACAATCTCATTCAGGATCATGGATCCTTCCAATCATGAGATATATACAATTTACAATATTAAATAACATGTTATATAAACGATCTCTTGCAGGTCCATATCTAAGGTGCATTGAGGATCCTGAAATTCAAGAAGTCCTAAAGGATTTTCATGAAGGAGATTGTGGAAACCACACTGGGGGCAGGGCAATGTTCTCAAGGATCCTTAGGATAGGATACTATTGGCCTACTATGAAGAAGGATGTTGTGGATTATGCCAAGAAATGTGATGCTTGTCAGAGACATAGCAATATCCTTCATCAACCAGCAGAGCTCCTGCATCCTATATCCTCTTCTTGGCCATTCATGAGATGGGGAATGGATATAGTTGGTAAACTTCCCAAAGCACCAGGAGGAAAAGTATTTATGCTTGCCATGACTGATTACTTTTCCAAGTGGATAGAAGATGAAGCCTTTGCTCAAGTCAGAGAAAAAGAAGTGATATCCTTTATTAAAGGAAACATTATTACCAGATTTGGTATTCCCTCTGAAATTGTTTGTGATAATGGATCCCAATTTATTGGGAGTAGAACTACTAACTTTTGTGACAGCTGGGGGATTAAGATGATAACATCAACACCAGTCCACCCACAAGCTAATGGTCAAGCAGAACCATCCAACAAAATCATCATCAACAACTTGAAGAAGAAGCTTGGATCCAAGAAAGGAAAATGGGCAAAAGAGCTACCTTATGTGCTATGGGCTGATAGAACAACTCCCAAGAATGCTACTGGCCAGACTCCATTTTCTTTAGTGTTTGGAGCAGAATCAGTGATCCCTATAGAAATGGTGGTTCCTACTGCTAGAACAAGCATCCGTGATCCTGAAGGAAATGCTGAAAACTTGGTTCAAGACTTGGATACCATAGAAGAACTCAGGGATTTGGCAAGGATAAGATTGGTTAGCTATCAACAAAGGATGGCTGGAGCTTATAACAAGAATGTCAGGATCAGAAAGTTTCAAGTTGGTGATATGGTGTTAAGGAAAGCATTTCAGAATACCACAAATCCTGCTGATGGCAAGCTAGCACCAAAGTGGGAAGCCTCCTATCTTATTGAAGCTGAGGCAGGAAAGGGGGCTTATCGATTATTAACAATGGAAGGTGATTTGCTACCAAGAGCTTGGAATGCTGTTCACTTGAAGAAATATTTCATGTAGAAAGGATCCAGGATCCTTAACTATTTTCATATCCGATGTCCATTGAGGATCCTCAGAGGATAGGTGATCCTCAGTCTGGTAATGATCTGATTCTAACCCTTTAATTTATTTTACCATAAGGAGAAGGATCCTGGATCCTTTATCCTTTTTTCACTAAGTTCTGAGTTTTGCAGAAGATTGATGTATCCTTGACAAAGGATCGAGTATCCACAGAAGTCTCCTAAGTTTTATGGGCTTGTCCCCAGGTTTTTGGGCTTGTCCCCAGTTTTTTGGGCTTGTCGCCAGTTTATTGGGCCTGTCCCCAGCTTCGCCAGTAGCGCACGATGATCCTGGTGCAGTTCAAGGCAATGGGACCAGTACCCGCTTTAGGGGCTGGCAATTTCATTGTACTGGCTGTATTCAGGATCCTACGTATAATGGTAGATGTACCATATATCCGTTCCTAAGGTTTCTAACGTTTTCACGTTAGCTAAGGTTTTGGCATTTTCATGTCACTAAGTTTGGATAGTCGCCAGTGAGGGCCATACTCCAGTTTACACAAGATCCTTTGGGCTTGTCCCCAGTTTTTTTGGGCTTGTCCCCAGTTTATTGGGCTTGTCCCTAGATTGTTGGGCTTGTCCCCAGTTACTAACTCTTATTTTATATTGGCTTAGTCCCAAGTTATGTTATGTTTCAGGTTTTCCAAAGCTAAACAGTTAAGGATCTTGGATCCTAACCTTTTACTAAGGTTTGTCTTTTAGTTATCTTGATTGTAAGTATTAAAGATTTAGGATCCTAACTTGGATTCTCAGGTATGATCCTTATTTACCTTCATGTTATTCTTGATTTATTTAAGTCACCCTTATTCTTTGACAACAGGATACATGATCCTAAAATTACATCACTTTTTTAAAATTTTTGATTATTGGATATTTGATCCTTGATCATATCCTAAAATATCTGACATAATCCAATATATATTTTCAGTCTTAACTTGTGAATTCAAAGAGATTGTATCATAACAGTTGAAAGGCAAAGATATATAACATTAACAACACAGAATAGCCAAAAGATTAAGGTTTTATTTATTTATCAAAAGTTAAACCCTTCAAAGGTTGTCAAAATTACCTACCCTGAGCATCTACCAGTAATACGTGGCCCGTCCGCTGGGGTAGGTAAAGGGTGTCCAAGATAATAAGTTCTAAGTTATGCAGGAATAGAAAGACGGCAGGATAACAATGGCTTCATCCCCCAAACAGAGGATCCCTCCACCAGTTGTCATCCTACCTATTGTTCGAAGGATCAGTGATCCTTAAACCTAAATACTATTGTTTAAGTACAGACCATTGTTTTAAAACATCACCAACCAAAAAAACCTTAAACCATAAAAAATGGGCTCCGGCCACGTCTAGAAATTTCCATCATCGCCCATTTGTGCAGCTCACACCTTCGCTGCATCACCACCTGCCGCTGCCTCCTCAACCTGATCCTTCAGCCCACTGCCACCAGCTTCAATCGCCAGAACCTCTTCAGCCTCCTCTTCATCATCTAGCTCAGCCAGCTTGATCTTCCAGCCCTCTTGGTCCCAGGCAGTCCTGTCAAAGTTAGGATCCTCTGCCTCTTTAGCCATTTGAAGTTTGATCTTGAGCATGGCTATTGTGGCAGAAAGTTTGGCCCCTTCCATCATTTCCGCCTTCTCCTGGTCAGCTGTAATTTGGGCCATGACCAGCTCTTTCTTCACTAGCTTGATGTCATTCTCGAGAGAGGCAATTTTTTGATCCTTTGCTAGGAACATCTTCTGGAAGTCCAAGTGCTTTAGTTCAGCCTCTTCAGCATAGGAATCCAAGAGCATCTGGATCTCAGCAAATTTCTGCAAAAGAGGAACACATGTCAGGATCCGTTATCCTCAGTATGGAAAGATCAGATTTAAGGATCCGGGATCCTTACCTCAGAGACGTATTCTTCAAACTGGTGCTGGATGAGAGGCAGGCCTTCAAGAGTGTAAGCAGTTTTCCTTTTCTTTCCACCCTTGCCCTTTGTGCTGGCACCCCAAGGATTTGGGATGCTGGGACTGGCAGTAGGTTGTTTCTTAGCAGACTTGGAGGAAACATATGCATCAAGATCACTGACACTGAACCGAGTAGCTGATTTTGAAGATTTTCCAGCGCCTACAAATGCCAAACAACAGATATGTGTTCATATTTTTCATTCACGTTAACATTCATTCATTTATACATATATTCAAATACTTACTTGACATGGTGAAGGAACCGGAGGATGCTTCTTCTGAATCCTTGGTTTTAGCTTGAAATGTCCTTACAACAGGGTCAAGCCTCCAGAAGGCAGCGATTCTTTCTTTTGTTGCAGGGGATTCTAGAAGATGAGAAACTGAGATAGCCACACAATAGAAACAGAAAAAAGGATCAGTTATCCTCAAAAGAGACAGAATCTTCCTATGATCCTTGTATAAGGATCCTATATCCTACCATGGGTGGTCCACTTTTTGGAAAGGTCTTTCCCGTCTGGAATAGAGTCCCTCCTTACAAAAAAGAAACGGTTTTTCCAATGGGTATCGTTTTTTTGTGGTTTTGAGGATTGGGTGAGGATCACCAGGTTTGTGTTTAAACAAGAAACGGTGTGAACCGTGGCTAACAAGATTGTATAACTCAGCCAACTCCGACATTCCTATTTCTATACCTTCCTACTCTATGATGTTTTCCAGAGTATACAGAACTCTCCACATCATCGGCATGGATTGTATGTAGCACATGCCGGTGAGTGCAAAGAAAGATTGGGTAAAAGCAGGGAAGGGGTAAGAGAATCCTATCAAGAAGGGAGTGGCCGGAAAAGCAACCCAGGTGTCGGAAATACAGTCACTCTTCATAGAAGATTCGAAAGGTTTGAAGACGGCATTCGCCGGGAAGCAATGGCGAATCCTGTCGATTTCTGGGTCAGTGAAGCGGCAGAGTTCCGATGAAGAATTTTTTATAATGCCTTGGCTTTTCGAGGGACTATCCTTCTTGGGATCCTTGGCTAGTGAGGATCGGAGAACCATTTTCACCATGGATGCTAAGAGAAAAGAAGATCGGAGAAAGAAGGATTTAGAGAGAAGGAAGGAGAGTGTACCTGATTAGTCTCCGGATGAGGATTTAAAGGAAGATTAACACACAAATTTAAATGCCTCTTGATCCTTATCTCTAACTCTGCATTTATAATGATGATCTGCAGGTAGTCGTGTCGCTGACGTCAGGATTGTAACGGCTAGTCAGATGATAACGGCTATATTTACGTTGGCTAGTTCGTTCGAGATAAGGCAGAAAAATATGACTTATTAAGTTATATTTTATTCCTCATATTTTGGGGGCAATTGTTAGGGATGGATTTTCTAAACCTAAGGATCGCGGATCCTCAAGTGCAGCCAGGATCACGGATCCTCAGTTCTGTTTGAATTAAGGATCCTCAGAAGACGTTGCAGGTTTAAGGATCCAGGATATTTGAACTTGTTTTACAAGGGTATTCGCATGGGACTTAGTCTTGCCGAGATTCCAGGAGAATATGCTCTATTATTCTACACGTGCATGGCTTGTATGACCGTTATGGAAGTCGTGGGAAGCTAGCACAATTTGCGGATTGTTTGTTATTTAGTTATTTCCATTTTTATAAGGGGATAGCGAGCTTGAATAGTAAGAATAAGTTAGCAAACACACACACTCGAAAACTCTCTGCAACATATTGGCGATTTCACATTTTGCACACTAGTGATCCTTGTAACAAGCTTTTTATCATCCCGAATTGTAACCTTTAGTTGTTAAATATAGTTGGTGATCGGTAGTTTCTGTTTTGGTCAAAAATCAGGCTAGGATAATGCAACCAAATCTTTGTTGTGAGGAATGATGCTTGAACAAATGTATGAATATCTTGCAAATGAAATGAACAAATGACACAAGGATTTATACGAGGAAAAAGCTCTTGATCAAGAGTTGATCTCCGGCATAAAAAACCTCGGGTGATGGAAACTATCGATCACCAACTACAATTAAATAAATGATTGTTACAACTCGGGATGATAGCAAGCTTGTTACAAGGATCACTATAGTGTAATGTGTATGAAATCGCCAAATGAACTGTTGAGAGCTATTGAGAGCTGTTTCGAGTGTGTGTGTTTGCTAAATTAGCCAAGTGTTCTAATTCAAGCTTGTTATCCCCTTTTAAAATTAGAAATAACTAAAACAACTAACTATCCGCTAAATGTGCAAGCTTCCCACGATCTCCATAATGTTCACAAAAGCCAAGCACGTGCGGAATATTGAGGGCATATTCTCCAAGAATATCGGTAAGACTTGGTCCATGCATATACTCCTGCAAAACAAACTTAAACGTGATGAAGGCAAACGTTAGTACAAGGATAACAACAAGGATCCTGAATCCTGATCCTGCAATGTCTTCTGAGGATCCTTAATTCAAACAGAATTGAGGATCCGTGATCCTGGCAGTGCTTGAGGATCCGTGATCCTTTGGATTGGAAAATCCTCCCCTAACAATTGCCCCCAAAATATAAGGAGTAAAACGTAATTTAACGACTTGTATTTTTGATCTTATCTCCAACTGACTAACGGATATATAGCCGTTTGGATCGAACTAGCCGTTGCTGATCTTACGTCATTGAAGTGACAATCCTGCAGAATCATCATTATAAATAGGTTAGAGATAAGGATCGGTAGGCATTTAAATTCGTGCGTTACTTCCTTTAAATCCTCATTCAAAGATCAATCAGGTATCTTTCTTCTCCTTTTCTCTTCATCTTCTTACTCTGTTCCTCTTCAAATTCTTTAGACCAGAATGAAGTTACGATCATCCCCGGCCAAGGATCACCAGAAAGATAGTCCTTTGAAAAGCCAAGGGGTTATAAAAAACACCCCGAAAGAACTCTGCAGTTTCATTGATCCGGAGATCGATCGGATTCGCCATTGTTTTCCGGCGAACACCGTCTTCAAGCCCTTTGACCCTACCACCAAAAGTGATTTTGTTTCTGAAACCTGGGTTGCTTTTCCGGCCACTCCATTCCTGATAGGATACTCCTTTCCTTTCCCTACCTTCACTGAATCCTTCTTCTCTCTCACCGGCATGTGCTATGTTCAGGAAATTCCATTGATGTGGAGGGTTTTATATACCCTAGAGAGAATCATTGAACATGAAGGTATAGAGTTAGGGATGTCGGAACTGGCTGAATTGTATAATCTTGTGAGCCATGGTTCACATCGCTTCTTATTCAAACATAAACCCGGTGATGCACACCCAATCCTCAAGACCACCAAGAATGACACCAACTGGAAGAAGCGTTTTTACTTCGTTAGGAGGGATTCTATCCCGCATGGGAAGGATCTCCCAAGAGAGTGGGCCACCCATGGTAGGATAGATAATCCTTATAGAAGGATCATAGGATAACCCTGTTTCTGTTGAGGATAACTGACCCCTTTCTGTATCTTTTGTGCAGTTATCTCTGTTTCTCATATCATTCCAACACCTACAACAAAAGAGAGGATTGCTGCTTTCTGGAGTCTTGATCCTGTAGTAAGATCATTCCAAGAAAACACCAAGGATTCTCAAGAAGTATCCTCCGGCTCAGTCACAATGTGAAGTAAGTATCCAAGTCTGTATATAATGAAATGTTTAAATGAAAACAGAACAAGAATACTTATCTGTCGTTTTGTATTGGTAGGCGCTGGAAAATCTTCGAAGTCAGCCTCCCGCTTCAGTGTTAGTGATCTTAGCACTGTGGCTCCCCGGTCCGGAAAAAAGAAGTCTGCTGCTAGCCCAAGCGCTCTAATCCCCAAGCCTGTCACCTCCAAGGGAGGAAAGAAGGGGAAGGCCACTGAAGCTGACAATCTTGAAGGCCTGCCCCTCATCCGCCACCAGTTTCAGGAATACTTTGCTGATGTAAGGATCACTGATCCTGACTGATTATCCTGCCCACTTGAGGATAGCGGATCCTGAACCCTACCTTTTCTTTTTGCAGAAATTTGCTGAGATCGAGATGTTCTTCGATGCATACATTGAAGAGGCTGAGCAGAAGCATTT